>JAJJMC010010614.1:2721824-2774416 GCA_023531435.1 Papaver californicum
ACCCTGAATGCAACTCCAAGAGGAGACTTTAGCATATATCGCCCACCCCACCCCCCACCCCCCCACCCCCAGGTGCCTTTTCTAGGTTATGATGATGAAACTCAACCTCATGAGCCTACTCAATCTTCTTAAGTTTCCTTGTTAAATAATAGCGAATACGATCCAAACTCGCCCTTTCCTGTCATGGAAATCGTTAGCTTAAGAGTAATTTTAAATTTTATTAATTTAATTGAACATATTTGGTGACTACCCTAGTTCTTAAAACATTTCAAACTCTGAAGCAAAACTATGTGTTGGTTAAAAATAAATAGAAAAATCTGATGAAATAAAAAACTGGTTTGTCTTATTACTATAATAGTAAAATCAAGAAAAGATAAAGTAAGATACAGTTCCTAATTTTCTTTGTATATATATTACATGCGTGAATGTTAAGCGTATATGTCTTCTATAAATGTGTGCATCTAAATATAAATTACATTTAGCCATTTGATTTACAATAATGAACGACCATGATCGAAATAAGAAGTTATACATGGACACTTGAATGAAAAATTAATAAAAAACGACTGAAATTACAACTCAGATAAAGTGTTTTGGTCGTTGGAGGCTTGCACTAAACCGCGCAACCAAAACTCCATCGAGTGAACTCTGTCGTAGTGAACAAACAGGCAAATATGCCTGTTTGCCAGCCAATTTTCCTGTTTTCCCTATCCATAAGGGCTCAAAATGGGAAAATTAGCTAGTTTGATATGTGCATAGGACTTGGCCTTACAAATTCAAAAGTTATACTAAAGTAGTCCACTTTCGAAAGTTAGATAATGCAATTTTAGGAAACTTGGCAGTGAGAAAAACATAGTCGTTGGCTAACTTTCAAAAGTTAATAATCAATTTCCTAAAATATAGTAGCAAGCACTAAAACACTTTAACTTCCTAACTTTCGAAATTTAATGGAATTAATTTCCGAAATTATGGCAGCGAACAGTGTTCTTGAATTGCTCGTCCACTTCTGAAAGCCCAGAGTATCAACTTTTGAAAGTTATGCAATTTCCAAAAGTTACATCTCTTAATTGTTCCAAAGTTCATTGGTGGGGATTTAAACATGCTATATTGTTCGGCCATATGTTATTCGAAAGTTACTTAAGCTTAAGTTATAAAACTGTACATTGAGCTAGTAGAACATTAATCTTATATCTCATTCCTTCGATATTTTGATCATATTCAATGAATAAATCCCATATACTAAAGATACAACTTTAGTTGATACTTCGTTTCTTTCACAGGTAGATGGATATATATGATGATAATGGAAGAAAATAAAATATTCGAATACTTACCTTTACGACGGATACTATTTTCATGTAATCTTCACTATACGTTTTCAATTCTTCAAATGTAACTAAAAGTATTCACCAAACAGCTCTACAACCTAAGTATAACCATTTCGAAGTCTGACTTTAACAAGTAGTTCAAGCGTAAGTTTTAACATCAAAATTGACAACAAACTCAACATACCAACATCTGTGGGTTCAACCGAACAATGTTCTAATACAAATATGTTGCTAGCATAAGGGGTCATCCTATTTCCATCGTGATATGGCCAAACTCATGTTTTCTAATTGTCTTTGTTCATTTTCTAAATTTGAAAAAAAACGAAGAAGAAAAAACAGTTGTTTCCATAATGATTATATGATATCTCAAATCTTAAAAGTAAACAATGGCATAAAACTATCCTGTTTTTTATCTTTGGAAAGCAAATGTAAATTTTGAGTTACAAAATGAAAAATGCTGGAAAATTGGAACCATTAATTACTAACTCTGACTTTGACTTTATCTAGACTATAAATAATTCTACGTTAATAATTAACATAGGTCACCTACTTTCAACATAAATTTTTGATGTGGACTGTGATACTTATCATAATTTGACATGTGATATTTAAATTAGTTAAAATCTAACAACATTTTCTACAAACTTGTTACAAGGAAATAAATTTTAAAATTTAGGTAAGTATTTAACTACTTAAATATCATATGTCAAATTATGATTGGTACCACATCCCATATCAAAAATTGATCCACATCAAAAAATTATCCAGTTTCCACATACGAAAAGGAATCTTTTATTACAACCCAACCAAAAGATTTATGTTTTGTGTTTTTATCGATAAAGTATCATCATCAAAAATATTAAGTGTGGATTATTCAACGACAATGATTTTTTTTGCCCATTTATAAAAGTTTTATCAGAATTTTTGAACTAAAAGGTTTGTCCAAATTCCTTGAACGGGTTATAACAATTTTTCAGTCCGTATATCAAAAGTTATGTACCAATTTTTTTAAGAGACATTTCTATTTATTTGGGGCGTTCGCTTTAAAGGATGTTCATTCATTTGGGATGTACTATTTGCTATCAGGTTCGTATAATAAACCTTTATTTGGAATGTATCCTATAAAGGTGTTGTTGGAAATTTTCTTCACCGATAGGGCAACAATATGACTCTAGTAATATTATTTTTGTCATTTTTGTTATAACTTTATAATCTTGGTCTTCGTATGTGTATTACCATTGTTGTAATACTCCATTGCCGAAAATGAAAACAGAGAGAAGGAGAATACAAAAAAAAAAGAACAAACTATAATTTTTTAACGAACTTATTGGGGTGCATATTGAGACGAGTAATCTCTTTACTTAAGACATTTAGTGCATTGTATTTTGTGTTGTTTATATGTCTCGAATATTCTACAATACCTTTGATGATCTTCATAGCACTCTGGTTACACCAAAAACGAATGCAAATTGATGTAACACTTCTCTTTGACAACAAATTTAGGTTTCACTAATGCACTAAAACTACTTAGTTTGACTTTTTCTCTTTATTTATCTATATATCAAACTCAATGGAGAAAAATGGTTTATATAGAGATCCAAAGGAGACTTTTGGAGAAATCCTTTCATGAAGAATTACATCCTTTGGATAAAGAAATTCGAATTTAAATTGATAGGATTCATATGAATAGTCACATCTAGCCACAACTAACTAATAATATTCTTATTGAAAATTTAAACGAGTGTAACATGTCATTTTATTTAGGATGTGTCCTTTAAAAAGTATGACATATAAAAAGACGATGATGTGGTGCAATCATAGATCAAAATGATTATGGTGTCGCAACGTCAGCAATAGGATTTTACTTTAGTAAAGAAGTATTGATGAGTGATTGATCATTTGTTTTATCATAAGAACTAGATTTGTACCGTGCGCATCGGATATATATAACTTATCATTATAGTTACCTTATGTTCTTTTTATTTTTCTTTCCGATGAAATTTTTTGATTTGATGTTGCTGGTTTCGTCCCGTCCTGTCGCGATGCATTTTATCAAACATATTTAGCGCAAAACTTAACTTTTGCTAAAATGAGTTTGTTGTGTTGTTCTAAGCCATGTCATCTCTCGTTCCCTGCAAGAGTCACACATTGAACATTCATACACAAATTCTCACAGACCCATTTCACTTTCACATTCAACAGAACACAACAATCATTCATTCAATAATCTTCCAAACCACAACCATTAACTTTCAAAACCACTGTCTCCTTCACAGCTATACGACCATCTTGTCTTCCCTGTTTTTTATTCAAAATCCAGATTCAACCTAATACTCACGGAAGCAAAAGCAATATTTAACCATCACCAAACATGAATTCCGACGTCAACCCATCTTTTCTTCACCTCTGTTGCTTCTCTACTTTCAAACCCAATTTCACAAAATCAGAACCATCACAGATACTCTCCCGCTCGAACAACACCATTAAAAGTTGAAACCATATCTCACTGCTTCGAGCCATAGAAAACCCATCTTCTCCGCCAACTAATTTTCTTCTCATTCTCGGCTTGTAATCTTCTCTGCTTTTCATCCATCATAGACCCAACATCACTTCTCGAACCATTCCCTGCCTGTTTTTTTGGCTTTTTTTCATATTTTTTTAATTTTTTATGGGTAAGGTGCCTGTTTTTTCCACTACCGTTTTAGTATTTGTCTTGTTGAGCTATACGAGGCGTGGGTTTTTTTTTAAAAGAAAAAATAGATGGGCATTGTTAACTTTTAGCTAAATAAAAATTTTTGATCACTATTTAATATAGGGGAGTGATTGAATTAATCCTTTATTAGATTATTACTTTAACGGTTGCTTGAGGTTTTTTCTTTTTTCCTTTTTTCTCTTTTATTCATTTTTATTTTAATTTATTTTTTATTTTTTGCTATTGCTGCTGCTAGTATCACAATAAAACTAACTGGTGGCCATCTTACAGTACCGGAGGTTCACTCGTTACAAAGGACCGCATAAATAAATAACATTTTACTTCCCATGAAACAACAAGCTTAGTTGAGTTCACAATATATAGATGCAACGGCTAGTTTTGATTTCCAAAATTTAAACCATTTATCAAACACTCATCTCTTTCCCCATATCTCTGTCTAAAACTTTAATTTCTCTTCTCCTTCGTTCCCCTCCATCTCTCTCCCAGCCCTGTTCTTCACAAAAAGTCCGTTTCTTCCAAAAAAAACCACTGTAAATCTCATAAACAAACAACCCAAACCCCTTCTTTTCAGAAGAAGCCGTAAACTTTTAGAACTCCTTTCCGTGAATCTTAAACAGAGCAACAAAAACCTAAGATCTTTAGAAGGACAAAATAACAAAATTTATTTGTGGGTTTTCTTCAATGGCGCCAACACCATCATCCAAACCCTATCAAACACCATCAAGAACACCCCAATCAAAAAATCGACTCCACTCAGTAAGACCGATCCATCCCTCTCTAAACCCTAACTCCAAAGAAACAGAACATCCAGTTGAAGTAATAGGCCGAATCCGTGATTATCCAGATCAAAAGGAAAAACCCATCTCAGGACTTCATGTTTCTTCAGATCACAGTAACATCCGTGTGAGGACTGAAATTGGGTACAGAGATTTCACTCTTGATGGTGTTTCTGTTTCAGAAGAAGAAGATCTTGATGGCTTTTACAAGAAATTTGTTGAATCAAGGATTAGTGGTGTAAAAATAGGTGCTAAATGTACTATAATGACTTATGGACCAACTGGTTCAGGTAAGAGTCATACTATGTTTGGTTGTGCTAAACAACCAGGGATTGTTTATAGAGCTTTGAAGGATATTCTTGGAGGAGAAGGTGATGAAGAAAGTGAAACTGATAGGATTGGTATAAGATCTTTTGTTCAAGTTTCTGTTTTGGAGATTTATAATGAAGAAATTTATGATCTTTTGTCAAATAATACTGGTGGTGGAACATTCGGTATGAATTGGCACAAAGGGAATTCTTCTAAGGTGCGTACTTTCTTGTTTAGGGCCCTTGTTTATTGCAACCCCTCTTTCTGAATTGTAAGTTTAAGGTTATCTAAATATTTTCTTGATTCTTTAATGAAGAATCTGGTTTTTAGGGTTTACTTAGATTGAAGTTTGAATCTTTGGTGGGTGGTGGTGCGTGTTGTTGTTGTTGGTGGGTAGTGGATTGTGTAGTTGTGGTGACACAGTTAGAGCGATTTCGACGCTAAATGAAGTAGAAAGCTTTAGAACGTTATAGGTCAGGAAGGAACTAGATTGGGTTTTAGGAATTTTGTAAGGCCTGTTTATGCCCCAAGTTCATTGATTGTTGTTAAGAAGTTGTTTCTTTAATGATTGTGCACTTACCCTTTGTTTCTATATTGGGTGTGCAGGTTAGACTAGAGGTGATGGGCAAGAAGGCGAAAAATGCGACATTCATATCTGGAAATGAGGCTGGTAAAATATCGAGGGAGGTAGCCAAAGTGGAGAAACGGAGGATTGTAAAAAGTACTAATTGTAACGATAGAAGTTCCAGAAGTCATTGCATGGTAATAATTTCTCAATTATAACTTCTTTTTGTTTTTCCTATATTAGTTGTGTTTGGAATTTTTCTGTCTTTTGAGGGTTAACTAGTCTATTTTGATTTGTGCAGATAATCTTGGATGTCCCATTGGTAGGTGGAAGACTAATGCTTGTTGATATGGCGGGTTCTGAAAATATCGAGCAAGCTGGCCAAGTCGGTTTCGAAGCTAAAATGCAGGTATAGTTTATTTGCTTTGATCTGTCTTGTTTTTGTAGTTGGTCGTTTTCTCCTGATCTTCATTGGGTTAAGTATTGTGGAGCTTTATTGATTTTTACATATGTATGTAATTGCAGACAGCAAAGATCAACCAAGGGAATATAGCTTTAAAGAGAGTTGTTGAGTCGATTGCGAATGGGGATTCTCATGTTCCTTTCAGAGACAGCAAATTAACCATGCTTTTGCAGGTATATCCTATTTTCGTTATTTGTTCACAGCTCTTGTTTGTCTTAGATCTGTTTTTGCTCATCGTAATTTTCATATTTACTTTTCTAGGATTCTTTTGAGGATGATAAATCAAAAATCTTAATGATATTGTGTGCGAGTCCTGATCCTAAGGAGATGCATAAAACCATGGCAACTCTTGAATACGGGGCAAAGGCAAAATGCATAGTGAGGGGTGGTCATACACCGACTAAACTTGATGCTGAAGACTCTTCATCTCAAGTAATTTTAGGATCAAGGATTGCTGCCATGGATGATTTTATAAATAAACTTCAAATGGAGAACAAGCGAAGGGAGAAGGAGCGTAATGATGCTCACAATTTACTCATGAAGAAAGAAGAGGAAGTGGCTGCTTTGAGAACTAAGCTTGAGCAAATGCAAGGTAAAACGCCAGTTATCAGTGAAGAGGAGATCAATTTGAAGGTCAAGGAGAGAACCCAAAATCTGAAACTCGAATTGGAGAAGAAGTTGCAGGAGTGTCAGAAAATGGCTAATGATTTTGTTGAAATGGGAAGGAGAAGAATGGAGGAGAAAATCTTGCAACAAGAAGAGGAAGTTGGGATGCTACGACGGAGGTTAGAAGAAATTGAATCCGAATTGAGCCGTTCGAAAGGCAAGAATGGTGATAAAAATGGTATACCTGAAACAGAAAGCAACTTTGCGAAAAGGCTTAGGGAAATTTATGCTGATGGGGAACAAGGAATGGAGAAATCAATGGACCTAGATATGGGGAACAAGCACCCAATAGTAATTCATGAGGTTAAAGAGGTAGATACATGTCCTCGGCAAACTGAGAGTTTCACGATTCCAAGCCCTTTAAATTGGACGAGTGCAGAAGAGGAGAAAGACAGTTGCATACTTGCACAGTTCCCTGAGAAAGTATGTTTGAGTACGGTATTTGAGGAGGAAGAAGGAGAAAGTGGAGAAAATACAGAAGAGGAGGAAGTGGAGAAAGAAGTAGTAGAGGAAAAGGTGGTGCAATTCAGTAGGGAGATTGATGATTCTAATCCAGGGGTCAATCTGGATATCAGTTCCATGTTTGTGACTCCAAAGTTTGATAAAAGTGATCATGGTGTAGATGAATCTGCTAATCTGAAGGATGCAGCATCAGCAAGAAAAAACAGAATTCAGAATATTTTCATGCTTTGCGGAAATCACAGAGAGCTCACACACCATGTTAAAATGCCAACACCTCCTTCCAAGAAGAAACTTGAAGCTGATGAAAACACTTCATCTCCTTTCGTGCTAAATGAGGAGTATATTTCAAAAAGTCTCATGAAGGAATTCTCAACTCATGAAACTGTTCATAAACCAGAGTTTGAACATCGTAAAATCCTATCTGAGTTAACACAGGAAAACATCAGAATGACCTCAAACTCCGAAACATTGGCAGGGCAAAAAGCAATCAAAAGTCAGCAGAAAGATGACTTCAAAGAGAATGATAAGCCAGAAGAACAGAACAAAGATGGTGTTGATGTTTTTGTAAAATGGGAGGCTTCAACAGACTACCCAGGGAAGTTCATTGCGAAGTTAAGAGTAGCAAAGGATTCTAGCCTTGCTGATTTGAGAAAGCTAATTGTTAAACATCTTGACGAGGATCAGGAAAACCATGGATTCACCTTTCTCATGCTTGGGGTACGTTATCTTTCCACCAGTATGTTTGAGTACTTCTATACTGTTCGCTATGCGGCATTGCCTATATTATACTTGCTGTCACTTGTACTATATCTTGATAAACCATAGAGACATACTTCCATGAACTGGTGCTCTTTACAGCAATATGCTTGAGTAGATTTGAAACTGTTTACCATGTGCCATTGCCTACAGCACTACTACCATGAACTGAAGATCTTTACAGCAATATGCTTGAGTAGATTTTAAACTATTTAGCATGTGCCATTGCCTACAGCACTACTACCATGAACTGATTAATCAAAATTGATAACTTGATCCATTCAAAATATGAAAAGAAGCAACAAGAGTATTATCAGTTTTCTTATTTATTGTCTGTCTTTTTTATTATAAATAACAGGATCATAGTGGAGCACCAGTTGCGAGAGAGAAAGAAACAACAGTTCAAGCCACCAAACTCCCCATCTGCAATAACCTAAGCGGGCATCTCGCTTGCTTACATGTAAGACCAGTCCAACGACCAACACATCTTCCATTTACGTCGTTGGAGAACACAATGCTGAACACTTCAAGTTCTCCATCATCTTTCGTGAAGCATGCAGAAAATTTCTCCCCTAAGGTTTTAGGTGAAAACTTCAGCCCTGCTCCTTATGTTGTTACTGGTCTTCATAGATAGAAACTGAATGAAGCCATTCTTTGGGTGTATGGATGAATATTTTGTACTGATTTTTATTCATCAATCCAACTCTCTGGATTTGATGTCTGAAAAGTATGAAGTGTGGTTTGGTATTACAATATTTATAATAAAATCGAATCTACTTCATTTTGTTGGCGTAATTTCTTTGCATTCTATTTTTCTCAACAAAATTATACTTTTATTTTGATATAGTGCTGCTTAATTGACAGAAAACTCTGAACTCCAAACTGCCAGAAAATGAGTTTATCGACCCAACTAACAGGTCAACCTAACCTGTTTTGATTCTTCCTCCTTCAAGTTCTCGTAAAAAAAATTTGGTAATTGTTTCCATTCTGCAATTGAAGGTAGCCATTCCCTTTCTTGAAACTATTTATGCTTGAGGTTGAGAGCTCAGACACCTTCAACAGTGTGAATAAGGAGGACTAGATCACCAGAGATAGATCTTCGCTGGTAAAACAGCGTGATGATGGCTGCACTATAGCTAATTATAGAAAGAGTCTGCTTAGCACCTGGTTTTAAGTATTCCTGGTGGTGGTATGCAGATTTTTTTGTAGACGCTCATTGGTAAAAGAGTTGCTCTGATACAATGGATAAGGTGAATGCAATGATGCAAGCTTAGGATGGAATTTCACCTGACCAGCCAAGACTGATCTTCGGCCGAAACACCTTGAAGATGGCCGTACCTTGGCAATTTATAACATTCATAAAAATTCCACCTTTCACTTGATTCTTTGTACTAAATCCATTACTCATTTTGTTTTTGTTTTTGTTTCTTATAAGCATTATCCATTACTCTTCAGGTAGAGAGCTCTGATACAGTTGATATGTCTAAATTAGGACTTAAAGTAAGGAGGGAATACCAACAGAGGCTTGTTTTTGCAAAGAAGCGGTTAGTTGGAGGAAGAACCTTCACTGATTACTGTTGGAATTTTTGCCAAGGAAAATTACTTGTAATTAGTTTTGAGTTAAGTTTAAATGAAGGATAACAACTATTTACAAACACCCTTTAGAGCATTTCTGAATTATCTTGTTGCGAAAACAGTGATGTTGCACATGTGCCACATCATCATACCAAGAAACGGTATCTCTACACTTAAGTGTCCGATTGTGCACACCCTAACTAGTGTTTATTACACATTTCAATTTTTCTTATTAATTTAATTTTGGGAGTTATATAAAGATAGATGGAATTTTAAACAGCATGGTAATGAGGCCATCGGTTACTATTCAACCAATTAGAAGAATATGCGTAAAAATAAACTGGCGTCCTTTCCATGAAAGCAGGTGTCTTTAAAAATTGTAGTTCGCAAACATGTAACTCTTGATTGGAAGAGTTATTTAAATAGTTTAAAAACGGATCCCATTCTTAATAACTCTTCCTCAAGAGTTGACATATTAATTTCAAAAGACACCTATTTTCAGTTTTAAGAGAAGCGACGCTAACTTGAGTAACCGTTTTTATGATGAAGTGGCACATGGGCCACACTACTGTTTTCCAACATTTTTTCACTTGGCCCATGTAACATATTTTCTCTCTAAACATTTATTTTTCTTATCTTAAAAGTAGATGGTTGGATTTGGAATATATTTTATATGGAAATAGTTCTCAGTAAAATGGAACATGCATACAAAATTAATGCATAAATCATGACGGTAAAATTTTTATTAGCGAACAATTTATTTTTTTATGTATTACGATAATATCAATTTCTTATATATGTTTGTGTTAAATATCATGTTTCTATTTAACTGGACATGCTTTCTGACAAAAAAGTATTTGGAATCGATATGTCTATTCTTCCTTCCATTTTTTTGTTATTGAAGTAGAAAACTGCAGATGAGTTATCACAACGTAACGTGCTTAGAGATAGAATCTTATATTCGTAGCCCCATGATAAAATTTTGTAACCATATAGCTTTTGAAGTTGCTTCCTAACATGTCACATACTCTGCCTCCGTAATTTAAGCAATCAATATTTATTTCAGGCCGTCGGTTATAGGTCCAAAGGTGTTACTATCCAAGTACATTAAACCCAACAAAACAAATTTGACACAAAAACCCTATTGTAAACCAACTGTCCATATTACCCTTGCTTATAATACAACCCAAATCCATTAACAAAAACACGCCCGCACATCCCATTAACCACGAAAAACTCTTTCATTTCCTCGTCTTCATCTTCATCATCTATTGCCAACATTAGTCGACTCAGACGTTGAAAAGATGAAAAGATAGAAATCATCATCAGTAGCTTTGTCTTCATCATCGTCGTTTTCATCTTCATCATCATCGTCTTCATCTTCATCATCCTCGTCTTCATCTCCATCATCAATAACTTCATCATCCTCATCTGCATCATCTACAACTAGAATCAGAATCAAACCAATTTCAAAATATTGACGAAATGGTTGTTCATCATCATCAGTAACATTTTCAACCTAAAATCAAAACAAAATCATAGATCAAAATCAAAAATGGTTTCATCATCTGTTAGGTTTAGGTTTCATCTGTTTCGAAATAAATCTTTCGAAAGATAGAAAGTTTCAATTCCATTTGTTTTCACCCTTATTTATTTATGATTCAATTATGTTCAGTTTTGGTTTCATCATTTTTTTTCGTTCAATATAATTACAGATGAAAAAAAAACGATGAAACCTTTGGGGTTTCATAGTTTTTCTTGTTTCATCTTATTACAGATGAAACAAAACAAACGATAAAACCTTTTGGGGTTTCATAGTTTTTATTTTTTCATTCAAATAAAAAAAAAAACAGATGAAAAAAACACTATGAAACCGAATAAAAAACAATGAAACCGAATAAAAAAAACAATGTCTGAAGAAAAAATGTCTCAGCATATAAAAAAACAATGAAACCGAATAAGGTTTCATCCATTTCAATTACATTTTTCTGAAGAAAAAATGTCTCAGCATATAAAAAAAACAATGAAACCGAATAAGGTTTCATCCATTTCAATTACATTTTTCTGAAGAAAAAATGTCTCAGCATATAAAAAAACAATGAAACTGAATAAGGTTTCATACATATCAATTACATTTTTTTGTTTCATCTTACTACAGATGAAACAAAACAAACGATGAAACCTTGTGGGGTTTCATAGTTTTTCTTTTTTCATTCAAATAAAATTACAGATGAAAACAAAATGATGAAAAAACTATGAAACCCCAAAAGGTTTCATAGTTTTCCTGACATTTCACCAACAAAAAACCCAAATTTCGACAATGATGATATATCATTATATTTTGTTGATGATTTTCGGCGATGACGATCTGGAGGTGTTGGTGATGTTTGTAGAGGATAGAAGGAGGAAGAATAGGTGTTTTTGGTGGTGGATTTGGACATATAGTGATGGAGGAGAAACAATAACGACGAGGAAGCGATGGGGAAGGAGGATGTGTTGTTGGTGAAGGATACGAAGGTGTTGTTGTGGCGTAAAAGGTATTGTCGCTGCTGGTGATGGTGGCGGAGGAAGTATTGTTGTTGGTGGTGATGGTGGTGGGGAGAAGAAGAAGAATAAGAAAGGTGTTGGTGAAGGATACGAAGGTGTTGTTGTGGCGGAGGAGGTATTGTTGCTGCTAGTGATGGTGGAGGATGAGGTATTGTTGTTGTTGGTGGTCGTGGTAGGGAGGAGAAGAAGAAGAAGAAGAAGAAGAAGAAAAACACCACAAAACTACAATACCTAGGTTATATAGGGAAGGGCAACTCGGGTATATTGAAAATAATTAAAATCTAAGTTTAATTAGTATTAGGTGAAATGGGGTTTTTGTATCATTTTTAATGAAAATGGTTTTTGTTTATATAAGATAATATGAGAGGTTTTTTGGTATAGGAAGTTTGTTCACCTTGATTTTTTATACCAAATTTTGTATTTATTTGGCACGTTTCCAACAAATTGCTCCTCCGATCAAAAGGAATATGTATTTTGGAGTTGATTTTTTCGTGTCAACGTCACTAGCAAGATCTGAATTTGAATACCCAGTCACTTATAAAGGGTCATCATGTTATCTATATGTAGGCATATGATCTTTAGTTCCTTGTAAGCAATTAACGTACTATTTTTTTTAGTTGCTCACTAATGCTCGAATCTTGGGTTACTCCGAAATCTGCCCGCCAATCCAAATGTGAATGTAATGTCAGGTTTAGTATAAATTTGTGCATACATTAAGCTTGCAACAACCGATACATATGGAATGATTTCCATCATATTTCGTTTTAGATCATTCATCAGAAAATGATTTGAAAGTAACTTATGACACTTTTGAACGGTGCACAACTGCATTTGGAACTGTTCCAAAACTTTTTTAATATATACCTCTTGAATCCATCGAGACGTTTCTACAAATCTATATGCTAATGACTGTTGGATCTGCAACAATAAAAATACTAAAACAGAAGATGTTAACGTTAATAAAATCTCTGAATTGATTTACACACAAAGGACAGAGCCACCTTCTCAGCAAATTGTCCTTAACACAATAGTCTACGGGTACTTCTCAAGAATGAGAGATGTTATACCCCCACATCGGAGATGTGTCCAGGATAGAACTACCCGTTATAACTAGTATAAGCACAATACTAGTCACCCACTCAAACGAACTCAACATCAATTGCAGAAGGGAAGTAAACATGGAAAGCGCAAAACAAAGCAGGAAGAGGGGAAAAGAAGGCATGATAGTAGTTGCTTCTGGTGTAAGTTGAACTGACGAAGTCGTTTTTCTTTTATAGGCAGAAAGAAGAAAATAGATGTAATGGTAATTGAATGTTAATCAATTCCGTGCATGGAGCACGGACATAAACTATAAAACGGAATTAAAAAGGGCAAATTTAAATCAATTTCAAATTCAACCTTTAAATCAATCCAAATTCCGTCAGGTTAGGCGCCCCCCACATTAAAAACAAAATTTAATTTAATTTTAAATTTTTTAAGAAAATAAATTCAAAAATATTTTGTCCAAAAAGATAAGTCTTGGTTGACCCACACCCGCACCCGCACCCGAGCCCGGCCCGCCCGACCGGACGGACGGCGGCGGCGTGCGTGCTTCGTTAGGAAGCACCGCGCGTGTGTGAAATGTATGGTTATACCAACTATACCATAGCCTAAGTCCTCTCCCATATACAAAAGTGTGTTAACCCCTAAGGGGCCTCCCTTAGATGCAAATTTCTAAGTAATATGGAAAGGTAACATCTTTAGTTTCTCCTATGTGGGACTAAAGGTTTCATTCACAAATAGTGAAAATGAGCTAGTTTCCTTAGTGACCCCTTGGTCCTAAGTTCCAATTAATCCAAGACCAAAAAAAAACAATTAAGATCATTTTCTCCAACAATGACATATGAAGCTTCACTCATAACCTTCATTTTGAAGTTTTCTAAAAGAAAATATTTTACTTGATGTAACAGTCCCATATTATTACTAGCTAGCTAACAAAATATTATCTACATATGGTATAAGAAATATGATTTTGCTCCCACTAACCTTGAGGCACATACATTGATCTACATTAATGTTTTCTACAAAACCAAACGAAGATATCACATTACGCAGTTTTATATACCTTTGGCGGAACGCCGGCTTATTAAGCTCGTGCATAGATTTATTTAATCTACAAACTAGACGGTCACCTTTACTAGAAGAAAAACCCTAAGGTTGCATCATATACGCTTATTCATTTAGAGGTCTATTCAGGAATGCAGTTTTCACGTTTATTTGGTTTAGTTCTAAGTTAAAATGAGCTACCAATGCCATGATTATTCGAAATAAGTATTTCTTCGAAATTGGAGAGAATGTCTCATGCTAATCAGTAACTTTCCTTTGAGTAAATCTCTTAGCTACAAAACTATCCTTGCATCATTTGACATTACCTTTATAGTTTAAGTTGAAATTTAAGTTTTATAATAAAATTGAGGATATGAAAAATAAAGGTTGAAAAAATTAAAGCAAAGGTCTTCAAATAATCAAAAGATAGAATGATTGAGGATCAAAATAGGGAGTTTATTAAATCAAATGTTTATGACATGACTTAGACCAACTTGTTGGTATGATTTAATTTTAAATAACCAAATCAAAGTAGTCAAATACTAGACAAATAAATTAATATATTATTTGATTGTGAGGGTATAATATCATCAATCACGTGGATCAACCTAGAGAGGTCGGAGCAGGAAAAGAAAAAAAACATGAGAAACACCAAAGGAATCCCGGTGATTTATCTGTTTTCTGGAGATATTTACCACCATTGCAAGATGAAGATGTATATATAAATTTAACAACATCTATGGTCAAGTTCAAGCCAGGAGACATAGTAGTTAATGCAGGCATCTTTGTGCATGGGCCTTTAACCGACAAATACACGGGTTCACATTCTTCTTTGTAACTCAATGCAAACTTCTCACATGCTTACATGGTTTCCTTTCTTTGGAACCATTCTATATTGAGAAGTAAAGTTTGCTTGGGATCAAAGTAATTCGTGCTGTCTCATCAGGAAAATAATTACTTGGGATCAAAGTAATTTTTAAATATGAAAACTAGTTCACAAACATACTTTGTACCCAAAAAATCAATTGATTGAACTTTAAGTAATCTAGCCTTCTGCATCATTATAAATATAATACTTTCTGCAACCTAGAATCTCAATCCCGGCACGTTGTGTTGTAGTTAAGGCTAGAGTCGTCATCTAAAGACCTAGGTTTCTTTATAAAATTTTATTATGTTATTACTTTTAAAGTCTTCACTAAGGGATTGTGAAGCCCGGTCAGACCGTCTTTTACCTGATATATCTTGCTATCCGGAATCTTATCTCGATCATTTTACTTCTTGTCTATTCTAAAGTCCATCTCTTCTGTTATACGACCATTCAAGAATTACTGATTAGGGAATAAGATTGATAGAAATTACAAAGTGTTTTTCGTCTCAGACTTTGTAATTTTAGAAGATTGATATCTAAACTTGTTTTAGATTGATCTTGTGAGTATAATCAATTAGGTATATCTATAAACTTTTGAAGAGAGTAAGCTACCATAATTGTTGAGGTCGCTTGATTTTTTTTTCTCTTGAAGATCCCTCATAAGAAAACAGATTTCGATTACATTAATTAAAACATATTTGAAGGAAATCAATAAGCTACCAATTTGAGGTAGGTTAGTTAAAGTAAGTACTTCGACTAAAGCAACTCCTAGGCCTGTAAAGGACGTCATCTAGGGGAGTCAAGTGCATAGGGTCTTGCGAGATCCAAGAGATGTAAGGAGCACATCTAAAGCTGAATTTCTCGGAGGGTTGATTCATTCTCAACTACATTCTAGTCTGAAGTCTGATAGTGGGATAGTGTTTGTAACGACTTAATATAGTATTGTGTTCAAACTGGACGAGGTCCTATGGTTTTTTTGCTAGATATCTGTTTTCCTTGTTAACAAATTTTATGTGTGCGTGTGTGTGTGCTTTTACTTTTTCGCATTAAAAGTTTTATTTCTTTTGATTGTTAAAAGTACTCAAAGGTTCATTAACCTATAAAAAAAGGTTGGTGGTGTACTAGGTACCCTCTCCTTGTATCATATCAAGTTCGTGTACTACAAACTCACATCTGATATGTAGATATCTTGTTATGATAGGAGCAGTTCGTGTACAGAGCCTGATTGTGTTTTTAAAACTATCTTAGATGACTTGTGCATAGATTAGGTAAAAGTTATCGATACTCTTTGGCATGAGAAACATCGATATATTGATAAGGAAAACTTATGGACTTTTTTGTGGACTTTATATCAAGGATTTTGATCTTCGAGAAGGTTCTGAAAGAGGGGCAATTCTTTAAGAGAGATTACATGGTAAAATCCAATTAAACAAAGGTACTCTTGATAACTAGCTGAATCAGAAGATAAACTTACAAATATTCTTTTGGACTCGAAACCTGAAAAAAAAAATCTAACTGTCTTGAAACTTATAATGTCTAAGTCTTGATTATTATCTAAAGAATTATCGAATATCAGGTGACATACACGGTATTGGATTTGTAAAAATTGATATGACCTGACACCGCCAAAAAATACACACAAAGCTGAGATATGTGTTCCCCAAACTGTCTCCTTATGCACATTTTGTGGCTTGAATGGTCACTACCAACACACGTGTAAGCTGTTCAAACAAACTATTAATATGGCTAAGGATCTTCACAAGAAGTCTCAAAATCTTTTGTCTAAAATCAGAAAGTTCACACAAAATATGACAAAACATCCTGAGAAAGGAGGTAACATTGTCAGTATGGGAGCCTTTGCTCTTAAGCCCATTTTACAATTCCAGTGGGTTTTCGATAATGGATGTAGTCGGCATATGAAAGGTGATCAATCTTAGTTCGTGAACGTAAACGACTACAAAGGAGGGCCAGTAGCCTTTGGAAATGGGATTTGTTGCTATATCAACAAAAATGGCATGATCAAACTACTTGGAGTTCGTGAATGTCATGACGTTGTTTGCGTTAAAGGTATGACTGAAATCTTCTACTCCTTCCGTTTCAAAATAAATATCCGCTTTGATTAAGTCAAATTATTAAGGAGAATAGAGTAATATCCAAAAATACCCCTACTAAATGTTATATTGTTACTAAAATTAAAAATAAGGGAAGATTGTAGTCAAAAATACTTTTATTTTTAAAAGGAATGAAGTATAAGTAAGAAAGATATTTCCACATTCGTTTCCTAATTATATACATATTAAGATTTTAAACTGGATTCCATTAAAAATAAGTTTATGAGTATAAAAAATCCAAGGGTATATTTGAGAGTTTATCGAGATAATAAGACTATAAATAGAAGCTAGACACAATTTTAATACTGATGAAAATATAATAGAGGAAAGATATTTTGAAATGGAGGGAGTATTTGTTAGTCAAATTTATGACAAGGGCATAAAGTTATCTTCAATGTTGAAGGATATGGTATTGAAGATATATCAGGAAAAGTAATTTTCCATGGCATTCGTGGGAAAAATAACTGTTATCTTTTAGATATTCAGTTTAATCTTTGTTGCAATTTGATTAAGGTGGAATCAACACATTTATGGCATGAACGTTTTGGTCACATCAATTGCCGTTTACTTGGAAGATTATTAATAAAGAACTTGTCAGGGGTGTACCCAAAATCAGTGCCAAAGTCGATGGTGTTTGTGGTGCCTTCCAAAAGGGTAAACAAGCAAGAGTTTCATATAAATCATCACAAAGTCGATGGTATCTGTGGTGCTTGTCGATGGTGATTTAATTCATATGGATCTTTTTTTCCCAATCCAACAAGAAAGTGTTGGAGATAATAAATATGCTTTGGTAATGGTTGATGATTACCCCAGATTCACCTAGGTTGTATTCTTAGAACACAAAAATAACACCTTGGACGAATTTAAGATTATTGTGTATAGAATCCAGAACGAACAAGGTCGTAAACTAAAGAAATTAGGAGCGACCGTAGAACAAAATTCAAAGACACCAAGGTATTTGAGTTTTATGACAAACTAGATATAGTTCAATAATATTCACCACATATTACTCCACAAGCTAATGGAGTCGCAAAAAGAGAAAATAAGAATACTCAAGAAATGACCAAGATAATGGTCCATAACAAAAACTTACCTTTAAAGTTTTGGGGAGAAACTGTTTTCACATCATGTTATCATGTTCATTTGAGATCTAGAACCCTAAATACTCCTTATAAGTTATGGTATGGAAAAAAACCTAACTTGGGATATCTCCGTGTTTTTGGAAGTAAGTGTAACATCATCAAAGATCGAGAACAGAAAGGGAAGTTTCATTATAAAAGTGATAAAGGAATTTTTCTATGTTATGCTTCTTATAGTCGAGGGTTTAGAGTCTATAACCACCGAACAAAATTCATGATGGAATCATCTAATGCTATTACTGATAACTTAATTGACTTTCGTCAAAATAATACAACTTATGTTGAGCTGCCTCCTACTGAGACAATCGATAAGGCCAAAGAAACACCATCGTCAGTAGAAGTTGTTGTTCCAACTGTTATTGACACAGATGAGGATAAAACCCATGATGAGGGTGTTCAAATCTAAAAAACCCTTTTCAAGTCTCCCAAATGGGTTAAAGAACAAAAAAGTAGGGTGGGGTAGGAGGAATACAACTATTGTGACAAGAAGTCAGCTTCGTAACGCGTGTAATTTTGCGTGTTATAAGTTGAACCAAAAAATATTGATGATGGTCTAAAAATTCTGCATGGGTTGATGCTATGCATGATGACTTAAATCAATTCAAGAGACAAGATGTATAAGAACTTGTCCCATGTCCTACTAATGTCAATATTTTAGGAACAAAATGGATATTGAAGAACAAGTCAATTCGAAAGATAAGAGATACGATTCTTCTTGAGATCCCTTGGAACAGTCTGAATGATAGTCTGACATGATATTAGGGATTCTCTTCTTATTCCTATCAGTATCAATTCCCTGACAATTCTCAACCTTTATGTTTTTCCTTTGTTTACCTTAATGATGTTGCGAGTCACTCGAGGCATACTCAAAAGTCTTTTTATAAGAATTATACATGAGAACTAAGATACTTATAACTAGAAGGTAATTTCTTAACATGTAAGAAAAAAAATTCGGACCAGAAATAGCAG
Source organism: Papaver californicum (assembly GCA_023531435.1). Taxonomy (NCBI): domain Eukaryota; kingdom Viridiplantae; phylum Streptophyta; class Magnoliopsida; order Ranunculales; family Papaveraceae; genus Papaver; species Papaver californicum. Next base: position 2,741,157 of record JAJJMC010010614.1, read on the forward strand.
AAGACTCCTGTTTTCGAAAGTACCCAAAAGATTTGTTTATTTTCTTAGCCAAATTTGAAGGACAAAACCTTTGTTCGAAAATCACAGTATTGGAAGAAGATATTCTTTTTTAGGCATTAATATTTCGAAAACCAAACCTTCTCCTGGTTATTTTTGAAAACCCTAAATACCTTTTCTAAGTGAAAACTCTTATACTCTTAGTATATATGAACTGAAATATCATGTTAGTAATGAATCCACAACTACTCATTTAGTCTATCAGAGTAAGCAAGAATATTTGTCTTGATTACTTTTTCTGATCATGATTATGATCATGATTATTATCATGACATACCGTATTAATTTTTCATGTCAATGGTTTTATTTTGACTCTTCACATAATACAGTAACTTGTGCTCTCGTTTTGCTGTGCTTCCTCACCTTCGTTTCAATTCGAGCATAAGGTGAGGGTGCAATTTCCAACTCAACTAAGTTGGAATAGTGCGAGATTTTCCTTGCCCATAACGGATACCAGAGTCAGTACCGTTCATGTTTTTTGTAAAGGATTTCTGCCTGATATGAATTTATTTCCTCTTTCCACCATGAGTACTGCGAAGAGGAATATCATTAAGAGATGAACTGAGACACGAGACATCAGGAATCTTAAGATATTTTTTTATTTCGTCTATGAAATTTTCATAAAAAATTTCTAATTGTAAGGATTTCCTTATGGCAGATCTCAGTTATTTCATCATAAGGCTTAACATGATTTGTTAGAATAATTTTTTCAGAATGATTTTCTTAGTGGAAGAATTATTCATTTTTCCTTTGTTCTGGACATGTTCTGTATTCATAACCTTTCATGTGAATCATGACGATTCTGACATGTGTGTGGACATGACTTTTTCCAGAAGTCATTATCAACTCTTCTGCCATGTATTTTCGAGTTGATAGATTTTGCATGATCTTTGGATACTTTTTCAACAATAGGATAACTTTTTAAATTTCCCTGTGATATGATACTTCTTTTAATACTTTCATAACATTATTCTGAAATAACATTAGTTTTTTGTCAATCGACTGAAAGTTATATTCTTTTTATTATTCTTTTTTGACATGATTCTGAGTTTCCTTGAAATTAGAAATATGATGATCAATTTCTAAAGTAGATGGAGGAATTTCAACACTTTCCTCTGTCTTGATGATTCCTATAGGTACCGATCATAAGCAAAGCTAATCATGATCTGCTTCAGATGTGACCAATCTAGGCTCTTTATCACATCCTATCAAAGTTTTTCTAGTACTTTGTAATTTTTCATCGGAAATAATTATAACAAATTTCTTATTAGTCAGAGTTTCGTCTATAAAACATCATTATTGAGTTAGGAATTTACAAGAACCTCCATTTTAACTTAAAGCGATTTGTTCTCTTCGGCTAAATCATTCAGCTGAAAATCCTTTTCTCTAATCTCTTGTCGAAGAGAATTACTTTATGTTTTCAATCTCTGGACTTCGAAAGACAGATGACTAATGGGTTTTAGGAGTTTTTCCAACTCTTTTCCAGCTTGTCTTTTAACGTCTAAATAAGATTCTTCGGGCATATAATATGAGCTTACAATCATCTTATCTTGAGAGTTATCATGATATGAAAACACAACAACATATGCAACTTATGGACTTTTAATCCTGAGTGACACGTTAATCGAATCAGTTATCGGTTCTTCCATAACCTTATTCTGGTTCATGTCCCGATAGGCTGGATCACACCAAACATAGACTGTTAGGTCTTTTTCGTGTTTTCCTGCTCTGATACTAATTAAAATGATAAGGATACCAAGTACACCACTTTCTTTTTGATATCAACCTATCCAGACTTCACCTTGTATAATCTTATCGAAACAATAATGCTCAAAAAATTATTTCAACAAGATGAATCTTGGTAATAGTCAAAGTTCGAACCGAACTAACTATGGGATCGCTACGAAGAGATGATTAACGTACAAGTGTATTTAATTTAATTATAAATCTAAATAATATGATATGGAAGTAAATTAAATAACGCAACACACAAGATTTTCTTAACGAGGAAAACTGTTTGGCAGAAAAACCCCAGGACCTAGTCAAGTTTTGAATACTCTCATAATTAAGTGATTATACAAATTGACTACCGCAACTTTGTATATTTGAGACCAATTAAACTACCCTAAGTTACCCATTTCCTTCAGTATCCCTGCACCTACAACCTATCTGACCAACGTACGTGAATTCAAAGATAGAATCACTATCTCGAGTCGCTTCACTAATGTGAAGACTTCTGCACCTGACTCATTTGGATTGTAACCCGAAATAGTAAAGGAATAACTTGTTTCAGTAACCAACTCACTAATTAATCTCCCAGAATTAATCTTGATGAACGAGCTCTATCCAAGCAACTTAATGCAACTAGACAATTGTCTGATCTTCTGCAAGTCTGATGTTAATGAATAAACTGCTTGTGTAATCCCAAATAATCAAGTTCGCATAAAGTTACACAAAGATCGGAACTAAAAATAAAAGTCTTCAAGTCTTCAAGATTCAATTATAATCTTCAAAAGTAACCGCTGCAGAACAACTTGACTCCATTACTGACCAACCACACAAAATGGTGTTTGTTAACATTGACAGATCAATAGTTCTACCCTACAGATCTAGAATCACTTAGACCTGTACTAGTCGAATCTTCAAACAAAATTGAGTGGTCTTACATCAGAAGAGAATGACCTTGTAATAAATAAGTTTGATCTACTGAAGAGAACTACACCATTTGTTCAAACACAAGTAATCGATCAAAAACTAAACAACAATCTAGCCTCTAACAACGGTAAAACTATAAGCTTTTTGATCCCAAAGAAGACTTTAACAAAAGGAAATGCAAGATGTTTCACCTAATAATATCACTCATATCTCTTTAACAAGTTGGCTTTTGCACACTCACAGAAGGTGTGTTCTGGGATAAGTTTGTAAGAAATACAAGACTCCATATTTATAGCTAGCATTATGACCAAGGCATTAATTGGAAATACTTTATTACCAATTAAAAAAATTCTCAAGATATGCATTTATAATACTCCCTATGTTTGTTTTATTTGTCCTCTATTCTATTTTCGTCTGTCTTAAAATAGATGTCAGCTTCTGTTTATAGTGATATTTTCTCATGAAACTATCAAATATACGCTTAATTTATTATAATTATAATTATAAAATTATTTTTAATATAATTCAATCTAAAATCTTAAACCGTATCTCCGTAAATAAAGAAACAAATTTATTTAATATCTTTTCTATTTATCTTCGTTTACCAGAAGTTAAATGGAGTATATTATTTGATCGTATAGTCTAACAGTAAAGATATGTAAAGATATTTATTTTTGTATTCTCTTAAACATTTTCAAGAATAATGAAGTTACTTATATATATTATTCTTATATACTACATATGTTTATTTTTTTAGTAATAATATAATATTTAATAGGGGTAGATTTGGATATTCCTCCGGTCTCCTTAATATTTTGGCTTTGTCAAAACATATTAACAAAAAAAGATAAAGGGAGTATATTTTCTAAAATATGTACACAAAGTAATATCAAACTCATAACCGAATTCACTCTGCTTAGTATGACAAATAAGATTATCTAGCACATAAGATGTACTTTACTAATATATTTTGCTAGAGATATGCAAACCTCTGGGAATGGAAATCATATAATTTTATACCAAATATGATAATGAAAAATCGATATTTCGGGATCTTGCCTTGAGTATCAAAGGTGTATTCTTGAACATTATGAAATTAGATTTTATCACATACTCAAATTATTATGTCAACATTCTAATGAACTTTCCAATCTAACTTATTCATTTCTCGATATCTGCACAAACCCATGAAGATTAATAGACAAATGGAAAAAGTAAACAAAAGTTATATTTACTCAGGATCGGTCCTAGATCCATCCTGGGATTGGTCCTTCACCAGGGATCGGTCCTGCTCAAGGATTAAATTTTGAAAGCGGTTCTAAATTCTATTTCAACTCTGAAACAAAGTTTCGTAAGTCTACTTCCTTATACTATGTTTCTGAAATTGATTTCAAATATATTTAATAAGGTTTGGATTCACCCGAAAGTTCAACACACTAAAATATAACAAGTTAATAATTAGTGTAATGTCATAATCAACGAAGTCTATAGATCAACTATTCGCCGTAACTCTATATACTTTAAGTTGTCGAAACAACTATGTATATCATACCTTTTGATACTTTGATCACTGTACAATGAACAAGTTATCATTACTAAAGTCAATGTGATGAATGTAACTTAATATGTATGTTTTCAATGAATAAATACTTGGAAGAACAATAAATAGAAATGGATAAGTCAAGTCTTGTAGTTACTAACCTTGAACTGAAAGATGATGTCTTAGTTTTTTCTTCAATACGTCTTCAGGTCTTCAAGCGAAACTAGAGCAAGTCTCAACATTCTATGTTCCTAGTCTAACCTAACAAAGTTGACTTCAGTAATCTACTCAAACGACTTTGAGTTTTGAAAACTTGACAACCAAATTTGACATACCAACGTTTGATGGATTCAATCGAGCATTGCCCTAAAACCAACCAATATAATAATTAACTACTCATGGATTTACTAAAACCCATGGAAAATGACAAGAAGTAGAATGAAAACCTTAGGTTTCATATATATGTAGAAGATGTGATATGAGAGGTATTGAGAGATCACAAGGTGTAGAAGTTGTATTGTTTGAGCCTTAGATGTGTCCTTATATATCCTTCAATGCTTGTTCCTCAAGTATCCTTTCTTTCTAGGGATTCAAATCTCATTGGGACCAAGTTTCCTTGATTTAGAAGTCAAAAAATGTGACAAAACTCCCCCGTTTACGACTAGGTCGTAGGCAACTTTGCTAGCCATAAAACACTTGAAAAACGAAGCTTTATAATGATTTTTCAGGCTCACTTACGGCTAGGACGTGTAGGCCAAAACCTGGCTAAGTGATTTTGAGTTATGATTTTCTTCTTCACCATTTTACTCATAACTGCTTCACCCCGACGTCCGATTGACCTCATTCTTTTTGTGTTGGCTTCATTTCTTTGTTCTCTACAAGATAAAGATGTAAAATTATGGATTTAAACGAGTTTTTCTTAGTATTTGATTCTTCTTCAATTGTAGGATTTATTTCATGTTTACAACTATTCCACTTTTTTTGGTTGATCCACCTAACAATATGACACACAAAGTAGAAAAAAAGAAAGAATAACAAGAGTAATAACAAGTAATATGCAAGAAATATAGCAAATTTAAGCATAATTTTACACTAAGAATATGTAAATTATGTACTTATCATTTCACAAATCACAATCCTATATGGATGCCAACGCTTCTGGGCCAGATCATTTGACATTACCGACTTAGATCCTTCATGAATAGCGTATGAAACTTTAATGACCTAAAGAGGATAAGTTTTGATAATAGACTCAAAATGCCGAGTCTCAAGGTCAGGGGTCTTATTTGATAATCCTTTCCTGAAAACGCAAGTTTAGAAGACCAAGAGAAAAAAAAAATAATAAAAAAAAAAATTACTAAAAAGAAAGATAAACGTGAAAAAGACTCAGACACGACGCTCTCTAAAAAGAAGATGATGATGTTTGACGACCCTCCATTCTTAAAATATGCAAAAAAAAAAAAAGATCAAGGAAAAAAAAGGTTCCAAATAAACAAGAAAGGTTAAAGCTTTACAAACTCAGAAAAGTGGAAGTTTGAATAAATATATTTGAGAAATGAGATAAAATGCTGGTGAAGAAAAAAGGAGTGTAAAAGTGGAGTTTAAAAAGAGAAGAAAGATCCTTGTATAAGGAACAAAATCTCGAGAAGAATATCAACCGGCTCGAGCAGGTAAAAAGGTCATAGAGGAACGTGTAAGTAATAATAGTAAAGACGTGGGGTTACGAGGAGAAAATCTCGGGACGTGCCAGCGTTACAAAGTAAAAGGTAAGTTTTCTTCTCATCTGACCCCCGGGGAAGACGGGAAGAAAATAGGAAAACTGTGAGGGTAAAATATCCATCAGCCACATGGAACAATCAAGAGAGGTCGAAGCAGGAAAAGAAAAGAACATGGGAAACACCAAAATAAACCCAATGAGTCATATGTTTTCTATTGAGATATCTACCACCACCGCGAGATGAAAACATGTGGAAAGTTAAAAACATTATATATACGATCAAGTTCAAACCAGAAGATAGATCAGTTATGCAAATGGTAGTAGTACAGGAAAGTTTATCTGAGACACGTGGAAGATAGAGACGAAGCGAATGAAGGAGATGAAGCAAGCTCGGGAAACACGACCTCGGATTCGGAAGCGAGGTAGAATATCAACTTTGATGTACCAAAACGTAACTAAATACCGTGTATGAACAAGATGATTATAAACTGAGGAGTACGTGAATGAGAAAGTTAAGTTATATTAGAGTGAGCGCTAGGGTTAAGTTTTATTAAAGTTAACTAAATACCTTGTTTACCTACTTAGTGATATTTTCCTTCTACTCCCATAGGCGTAGGTAATAATATCAAACCACGTAACCCTGTGTTATGATTATCTTTTCCTTCATTTATGTTTTTTATTTTCTTGCTACATGAGTTGTATGGTTAGATGTAGTTGGTTGGGTAGCTAGAAAAATGGTTATGACATCGTTATTCTAATTATTTATTTTTGTATCGGCGAACTTGTTAAAATATAAATATGGTTTACCGAAAGTAAGCAGAAATAGCTGAAAGGGCCTACAAACCCAGCTGAATGACGAGAATTAAAACAGGAACACAAAACAAACATAAACAAAGACTCTAAATTACAAAAAAACTACCCAAGATCCCAACACGACATCTAGACTAGTCCTTTTTAGTTCTTCTGCATTCTGTTTTCATAGGTAAGCTTGGACTTTAACTTTATGAATAACATCTCGAATGTCAGCAGTACCATCTTCAAAGATGATGTTATTCCTACATTTTCATACAGACTAGCAGATAGAGGTATGGATGAATGGCCAAAGAGATTACCCAACTTGATGAAGTATGCGAGATTTCCACCCCTTGATAATAAGATCTATACAATTCAGAAAAGGGCCAATGAAATCCACAACATCTTTGAAAATTTTATACGCGAAGTTGCAATGGAACATGAGATGCTCAACTGTTTTACCATCTTTACGATAAAGCAAACAGCCACTTGGTGATATTTTCTTTATTCTCCCATGAACGTAGGTAATAATATTGAACGATATAACCCTGTGTTGCGATTATCTTTTTCTTCCTTTATGTTTTTTATTTCCTTGTTATATGATTTGTATGGTCAGGGTCGGCCCTTCCATGTATATGGGAAAAGCTGTGCTTGAGGCCACACAAATAAAATGACCACATGACTGATTTTTTATTATTATTTCAGATAATAGAAGAAGGATCTTATATAAAACTTATAGTATATATGTGGGGCACAAATAGAAAAATATTCTTTTGGATGGCTACAAATAAAAAATAGATTTGTAGTGGACTAAAAGTGAAATGACATTTTGTTATTCATATTATTTTTTTTAGTTAGGGGCCACAAAAATAATTTAGTTTTAGACCACTGGAAACATAAGACTGGGCCTGTGTATGGTTAGATGTAGTTGGTTTGGTAGCTAAAAAATGGTTATCACATCGATCCTCGTAAGTATAACATTGTGAATGATTAGTATTATCGAATCATATCACATCGTTACGTTTTCGCGATGAGCACATATATTGATGTAGGTTTCTAAATATTCGATCTCAACTACAGTGAAGATAAATATCATAAGCGAAACAACCAAGCAACAAAGTAAAATTCCAGGAGACGAGATGACACCCCCACCCTTGCCATCACTACACCACACCAGACCAACCACGAGTAGGAATATGGCGTCCATGGGACCAACTCCAAGGCTGCCAAAATCATGGCCAACAAAAATTCGCAGATGAAGACGAACTATACGTGTAGTAATTTAAAGAAAAATAAGGAGAAAAGGGGTAGAGACTTGGTTTCGGGATCGAACCCGAATCATTTTCTTTTTCCGTTTTTTTTATTCTTCACCATTAAAGCAAGGCAGAGAGAATCGATAAGAAAAATATCAAGAACCGATCCCGATTCACTTAAAACCTAGTTATCTATATATCGATAAACAATGATTTCGAGAAAACAAGAACTCATGGAGAATTTTTCTGAAACGGAAGATAGATCTATCTACAGGTTAGTCTCTTCTCTTTAGTTCTTCTCAGGTTTTCAATTTAGGGGTTTACATTAGCTGTAGATTTCTGTAAAGATTTCTCGTTAGATGAGATCTTCTAGATTTGTACAACTGGATTAGTTGCAAGATTTAGTTGTTTCAAGTGATTTTGCAAGTAGTTTCAATTTCAAAAAAATTTGAATGAGAACTTGGTCAAGATAATTGGAAAATTGATTATAGGTTTCAGGTTTTATAAGATACCTGAAATCTAGTAATGGAGAGGATCTAGGGTTAGTTGGAAATTGGTTTTTGTAGGAAGGATTTAAGGAGATTGGGCAATTTAACAGAAATGAAACAAACCCTAACTTAGAAAGAGGGAGAAAGAGAATTATACTTTCATGGAGGATTTTACCAATTATATCCACAGCCCAATTCACTTGGCAGTGGTACGCCGTGACTATGCTTCTCTAAGACGTATCATTTCTGCTCTTCCTCGCCTTCCCAAGTCTGGGGAAATCACCACAGAGGCTGAATCTATTGCAGCTGAGACTCAAGCAGACGCTATTTCAGCTTCTATTGATCGTCGTGATGTCCCTGGTCGTGAAACTCCACTACACCTTGCTGTCCGTCTACGTGATCCTATTTCAGCGGAGATACTAATGGCTTCTGGTGCTGATTGGAGTCTTCAAAATGAGAATGGTTGGAGTGCTCTTCAAGAAGCTGTTTGCACGAGAGAAGATGGGATTGCAACGATCATTACACGACATTATCAGCCCCTTGCATGGGAAAAATGGTGTCGGCGTCTCCCACGAATTGTAGCTTCTGCAGGACGGATCCGTGATTTCTACATGGAGATAACTTTCCATTTCGAGAGTTCTGTCATTCCTTTTATTGGTCGAATTGCCCCATCAGATACCTACAGAATTTGGAAGCGTGGTTCCAATCTACGGGCTGATATGACTCTTGCAGGATTTGATGGGTTCCGCATCCAACGGTCCGACCAAACATTTCTCTTTCTTGGAGAGGGTTACAATTCAGATGATGGTAATATGGCTTTACCTCCTGGTTCTTTGTTAGTCCTTGCTCACAAGGAGAAAGAGATTACAAATGCTCTAGAGGGAGCTGGGGCTCAGCCAACAGAAGCTGAAGTTGCGCATGAGGTAGCTTTGATGTCTCAGACTAATATGTACAGGCCTGGGATTGATGTAACACAGGCTGAGCTTATACCCCACTTAAATTGGCGGCGGCAGGAGAGAACTGAGATGGTTGGAGGTTGGAAAGGGAAGGTTTATGATATGCTCAATGTGATGGTTAGTGTGAAATCAAGGAGGGTTCCGGGTGCAATGACTGATGAAGAACTCTTTGCATCTGAGAGTGAGGAGAGGATGGTTAGTGGCGGGGACAATGATGAGGATTATGGTGATGTATTAACCGCTGAGGAAATGAGTCAATTGGATTCAGCTCTGAGGATGGGCAGCTCAGATAGTTTTCGTGAAGATGAAGAGCCTGGTTCTTTTGAAAGCCTGGACAATGTCGTGGGATGTTCTAGTGGTGACACTGAAACTAATGGGGTTGTAAAAGGAAGGAAGAGTTGGTTCGGATGGAGAAAAAAGGATGTAAGGAATGGTGGGAATGTTCCTGAGGAATCAAAACCTCTAAAGAAGTTTTCAAATTTAGCCGTCGAGGATGGCAGCCAGAGAACAGTTGATTATCGCAGGTCAACATCTGAAATTCCAACCACCAGAGATGATTTAGGGGAAGTTAAAAAAGCTAAAGAGAAAAACAGTAAGAAGAAGATAAAGAAAGGAACCACAGGCGAGTCTAAGCTTGAAAGTGAGTATAAAAAGGGTTTGAGACCAGTTTTATGGTTGACACCTGACTTCCCTTTAAAAACAGAAGAGCTCTTGCCATTACTTGACATCTTAGCAAACAAGGTTAAGGCTGTTAGGAGACTCAGGGAACTATTGACTACCAAACTGCCTAATGGCACATTTCCTGTCAAGGTAATCAGTTTTTTTTTTCATGCAACTTATAACCAATAATCTATTCATGTGAATTCTTCTTACACTGAGTGTGATTGTTTACATGTTTTCCTGTTGAAATATGCCAGTAATACTTATAGCATTTTGCAAATAGAACCATCAATATCCGCAGCACTGAACCAGAAATAGAAGAATTTTAATTGGAAAGCTACAAGTAGTTGTAAAGTTGTCAAATCTCTAGATGATAAATGATTCTTAGATAATGTAGTAAGAAATATAGAAATTTTTTAATCTCAGAAATATTGTCTGTTTCGCTATCATCAAATATTGTCTGTTGCTCTCTCGTCAATAGTTCCATAAACTAAGTTAATATCAGATGATTTTTTGTAATCATAAGAACTAAAACTTTAAGATGATACACACACTTTTAAATTTCAAGGAATATATGAGATAGGGCTCTTAGGCAAGTATGTGCACAGTTTTTTCCTAGCATATTATTGTATCCGTTATATTGCACATAAAGGCATAGCTTTCCAAGAAATTTGATTTATTTTATGGGATGCGGTGGTAAAGGGAATAATGTCATGTAGCTTCACCACTTCAGCTAAGTAAACAACTCATATGTGACTGGAATCCTGATTCTATCAAGATTGACTTGATAGAGAACATCTGGACATTACAGGATTCAAAAAATATTGTGAACACGCTAGTATGATATACATATATATGATGCCAGAGCTTCTTAAAAAATTTGTACTATTTTTTTTTCTCAGTTCTCTATGTTTTCTGCACACATTACATTTATATAGTTGGGAAGGGTCAAAAATGGCCAAGGCCTCTAAGACACACCGTTTGAATTGTTAAAGACTGTATAAAAGATTTCTATTTTCTCAATGGCGTTAGTAGTTTGAGTTATAGTTAGAGAATTTTCGAAGGTTCTCTTGTTGTTTCCATTTTGAAAAGTGTCTTGTTCTGCTGAATTCTGATCCTTGACATGATTTTCTCTTTTCGTAAATCTCTCTGTTCTTGTGAATATTATTCACAGACTGTAGCCTAACTAGCTTTTTTCTTCTTGGTTTGTGAATTGCATGTCCAAATCAACTTTTTGCTGTACAGTTCCTAAATGTTGTTATAATAATGTTTTTTTGTCTCTATCTATGTGGGATAATTTCAGATAGCTATTCCTATCATTCCGACTATTCGTGTAATCGTCACATTTACAAAATTTGAAGAGCTTCAGCCTAGTGAAGAGTTTTCCACCCCACTTTCCAGCCCAACACACTTCCAAGATACCAAAGGCAAGGAATTAGAGGGGCCATCATGGATTTCGTGGATGAGAGGGGGTCGGGCAGGGAATTCAAGTGATAGTGAAGTGCGCTCATATAAGGAAGAGGTCGATACTTTCCAAATACCGTCTGATTACACCTGGGTTGATGCAGATGAAAAAAAGAACCGGATGAAGGCAAAGAAAGCCAGGAGCAAAAAAGGTAAGAAACAGGTACCGTCCAAAAGCACTGATGGCAGCCGACATCTGAGTGAGAATGATGAGCAATGACAATAAAGATCCCTATATGTACTGGCATTGTCTTACAAAATCATTTCGAATGAGGAAGAATGAATTGTAAAGGTTCGTTTGTCTGAAACTGATCCATTTTCTTCCTTTAAAATTTGTGAACGCAAAATGAAAAATATTATGGTTCCCGTTGATTCAAGAAGATCAACAGTTTTCTATGTCATCTTCTTCTTTGTTCCACTTCTGTATGTGATTTGTTGTGATACTGAGGGAAATGTAATCTTTTTTTCTTCTTTTCCATGTTGGTATCCTTTTTTGTGCAAAGTTATCTCGATTTCCAGTGTATCTACCATCCATTTACAAAAAAAGGTTGTGTTTGAACTTCCAAGTCGGAGTCCGACGTTTTTTTTGTTTTTTTTTTGGTGTAACACTCTGTTTACACCCGTTCAACATTAAGTGGAGATGATCCCATTTGTCTTGGTTCCACTTGTACCTTCCTGCCTTCCTCGAGTATTTACCTTCATCCGGCTAACACCTCACCGCTATCACCATGGTGTTAGATTGTCACCATCACCACAGCACTACAGCAGGGCTTACTTGGTTTGCCGAACGGGTTTAGACGCAGAAATGGTCATTTTAGCGGTTTGGGTAAGAAATCATGAGCGTTTTAATAAAGTGTGCCCATTCCTTACGGTTTTCTTTTTTTGAACTTTAGAAAAAGAAGCCTGATATAGGGGCTCCAATATCAATAGAGGGCTTCTCTAGGAGGCAAGGTGATCCAATTTTCTGTTAAGGGATGTCCTAGGGGTAAAGTTAAATGTCCATTTTACCCTTTATCCAATAAAAAAAGATAAATTTGTTCTTTAATTAAAATCTTTTCATCTCCTCCATATCTTCTCCTTCTCCATTTTAATCAAATTTCTCCATCGAATCAAAATTTTATCGCCGATTAAACTCCCAATTTCGTGATGAAGAATACTAATAAATGTGTAGAAAGTAGTAGTGATGACAATCCGGATAAAACTAAACAAGCTAACGAGGATTTTGGGTTACAGAGGGAATTTACGGTTGGGTTCGAATGAAAAACCCAACCGTAACTTGTTTGTTCTTCATGTTACGGTTGGGTTCGAATGGAAACCCAACTGTAACTAATTTATTCTTCATATTACGGTTGGGTTATTAAACAAACCCAACCGTAACTTCAAATGTAGGAGATGAAGATTCAATTAAGATTTACGGTTAGGTTTTCAACCAAACTCAACCGTAACTAATCTTTAAACCTCAATCGTAAAATTAGATAAATAGATTTTAAGATTTTTCATTTCTATCTTGTATAGAATTGAAAGACGAAGCTAACCCGAAACAAATGAGGTCAATCGGATATCGTATGAAGGAGTTATGATCAAAACGATGAAATGTATCTAGGAATATTTACGGTTGGGTTCGCCAATAAACCTAACCGTAAATTTGAGATTTTTGGGCTTCATTGAGCCCAAATTTACGGTTGGGTTTATTGGCGAACCCAACCGTAACTATTCCTGGATACAAATAGATTTCACCGTTTTGATCATAACTCCTTCATACGATGTCCGATTTACCTCATTCTTTTTGGGTTAGCTTCGTTTTTCAATTCTCTACATGATAGAAATTAAAAAATCTTAAAATATGTTTATCTAATTTTACGATTGGGGTTTAAAGATTAGTTACGGTTGGGTTTGGTTGAAACCTAACCGTAAATCTTAATTGAATCTTCATCTCCTACATTTGAAGTTACGGTTGGGTTTGTTTAATAACCCAACCGTAATATGAAGAACAAATTAGTTACGGTTGGGTTTGGTTGAAAACCCAACCGTAAATCTGGGCAAAAATGGTGATATTCGGTGTTCTTGGTGTTACGGTTGGGTTCGACATGAAACCCAACCGTAAGTTTCTCTGAACAACAAAAAATCAATCTTTCAAATCGTGATTTCATCAAATTTGAGCCATAAAAAGATCAAGAGTATAAGTTAGAGGTATACTCAATGCTACTATAGTTTATTGAATCAAAATCTAGGGTTTAAAAAAAAAAAAAATCTTAAATTTCATCTAGTTTTTCTTCCCACCAAACACAAATTCAAAAGATTTTTTTTTTTCAAATCATTTGATTAAGTAAAAGATTATGTTTAATTAATCATGATTAGCTTAATTTTTTAATTAGTTAGTGTAATTAAGATTAACTAATCAGGGGTGGTTTAGGCATTGTGAAAATATTATGGATAAGGGGTTTTTGAGTTTTACTTCATAAATCATAATATCCCTATTTCGTCTTATTATTGGAACCCCTCTATTGATGTTGGAGCCTCTATATGAGGCTTCTAGAAAAATGCACCTGTCTCACTATTTCGTCCCGTTTTTTTAATAAAATGGTAAACAGTTGTTAAATGCCCAACTATCATTAAATCCAGTCGAGTTAAACTGAGTTACCTATGCTGTAAAATGTCTGAAAACCCCCTGACTGGATCAACCGGGGTCTGCAAACATAACGGTCATTTTACACGTGGCTGCATTTCGTGTAGACGTGATAGTGTGACTGCATGTGAGGATGACTTATAGTAAAGTCTTAATGAGTTCTATAGTTTCAATTTAAGATTGAAATGGGGTGTAGCAGTTAACACTCTTGATAGAACTCACCTATCTGAATGAGGAAGTGGGTCGCTTCCTATGAGAACTGAGCTAATTCTCTAGAGCATTCTGAGAAACGGGATATATCCAGGGCCAAAACGGACACAACGGCGTGAACTTAACAGCAATCTTGAGAGATATCTCGCATAAGGAGCTATTGAAGAACTACACCAAACGATGGCAGTTCAAGACATCGCGTTCACTGTCCATCAAGTAGTTCCGGTACTTCTCACTAAGCAAAGGTTCAATTCCATATGGTCACCTATTGCTTAAGAGGTATTTCTCGTTTTCTGGTTTTCTGATTTATCGCTTTCTTCATTCATGTGGGGGATTGTTAGAATTAAAAGTGAATTTATTGCTTATTTACAAAAAACTATTTTGTTACCAAAATTATCTTGATGGGACCAAAGGGTCACTAGGCTATATTGTGGGTGGAAATAACAAATCCACTTTTCACTTCTACGTGAATGAGAAACCTTTGGTTTGTCTCACATGGGATAAACCAAGGATGAAGTCTATCCATATTACCACAAAGGTTGCACCTAAGGGAAAGAAATTGTGTATTGGATATGGACTAAGTGAATGGGATAGTGGGCAAACTCACACATGTGCGGTCTTCGCACCGAAGCACGCGGGCCGCTGACTTGCGGAGCTTGCGTGTGTTTTTGCGTGTGTTTTTTGCGTGAGCTCGGCATATGCCAGCGTGTGCCTATCAAGATTCAACGGTTTTATTTTATTAAATTCCTTTAATAAATTTTACCGTTTCAATATTAATGATATTTATTAGAATTAAATAAAAATTCTTTTCATTAATGGTTTTAAATTCAAAACGAATTTCTTCTCCTATAAAAGCAGAAAAGGTTTTCATTTTTTCCTCACCCAGTCGCAGCTACTATCCTGACGACTTTTCCCCTCTTCTCGCTTTGTTTGGCACGTAGATTTATTTTTTCTATAAACTATTCTGCTATTAAGTTCGCAACGGGCCAACGAGTTTTTGCTAGCTGGGTTGGTATCAGGTGGTTTTATCCTGGATTCGATTTGTCCACACAGGGGTATAACAACACTCTTTCTAGAAGTGTACCCGACAAATATCGAGTTAAGGGCAGTCTGTTGAACATGCGACTCTACCTTTGTGTGTGATTGTCTGAGTGCTTCTGTTTTCTAATCAATAACCAATTTCAAGTTTTTTGTTCAGTTTGTTCATTGTTACAGGAATCACTCCAACAATCTTAACTCGATATTTTTATCTTTCTGTAACAATGAAAACGAGAAATAATTCATGGGTTGAAGAAATTTGTTGTTATTAAACAAAGGGTTTAATTTTTTCAGCCAAGAAATTAATATCTTGTATTCTTCAAGATTATGTGTATTTTGTAAGTTGAGGGTTTCCAGTTTTTCCTGTTTTCACCGAAGAAGAGAATGGTGAGTTTTATTGACTGTTATTGAAGATGGGTTCGATGAAACATTCAATTCGATATTCAGATACCGATTCTCGGTCATTCATCGTCATTTCAAGATTGTTCTAGAAATATGAGATTGAACAAGTTTAGCAGCAGCTACAACTCTTAATAAGGGTTCACCGGAATCACTAACCAAACCGAAAAGCTCCGTTATTCAAATTACAAAATTCTTTTCTGCCTCACAGCCAGATTGGGTCTAATTAGAAGTTGTGAACCAGGGTTTATTGTGTTGATTCAATTTGGTAAAGAAGAAGTATGGGTTTGTCTCTGTAATTGGAAGAAATGGCATGGCACTTTCTACAATGAGCACCGTGTGGCCCGGAAGAGCACCCAGTTCTCCTCACTGAAGCACCTCTCAACCCAAAGGCTAATCGTGAGAAGATGACCCAAATCATGTTCGAGACCTTCAATACTCCTGCCATGTATGTTGCGATCCAGGCTGTTCTGTCCATATATGCTAGTGGTCGTACTACTGGTATTGTCTTGGATTCCGGGGATGGTGTCAGCCATACAGTTCCCATCTATGAAGGTTATGCCCTACCACATGCCATCCTACTTCTTGACCTGGCAGGTCGTGATCTCACTGACGCATTGATGAAAATCTTGACGGAGCGCGGTTACTCTTTCACCACCACAGCCGAGCGGGAAATTGTGAGAGATATGAAGAAAAAGCTTGCTTACATTGCTCTTGACTATGAGCAAGAGATAGAGACATCAAAGATCAGTTCATCTGTTGAAAAGAGCTATGAGTTACCTGATGGACAAGTAATCACCATTGGAGCTGAGCGTTTCCGTTGCCCTGAGGTTCTTTTCCAGCCATCAATGATCGGTATGGAAGCTGCTGGAATTCACGAGACTACATACAACTCTATCATGAAGTGTGATGTTGATATCAGGAAGGGAAGGTGGAGAATTATCTCGAGGTGAACCAGCAGGTGAAAATAGTAGGTGGAGCTATCGGTAGAGAATCACTGGAGTTTTTGTTGATTGCCGATGCCTATTTAGAGCCATAGGTTTGGTATTTGAAGAAGACAGGGAAAAAGAAGATCGGTAAAGTGATTTGCTAGGGTTAATAAGAGAATCCGCGAAAAGATCATTTTGGCCCCCCCCCCCCCTTCATATGACACACATGTGGTACACATGCTTATCTAGAGTCTTCTTTCATCTCTACTATTTGTGCCCAACAAAATTATAAGAGATGACTAAATGGACTTGGACATTCAATTTGGGTTGGGCTCGTGTTTAAAGTCCTAGAAAAGTGGCCATCTGGGGCTTGATTGTTTCTTTGTTCTCGTTAGAGGGAAGGTGTTCAATTCTTGGTTGACTGTGAATTTGGGTTATCTGCTTCTGGTGATTTTTGGTGCACTCTAGCTGATGATATGGGTCTGGGCGAATTGCATTCTTCGGCAAAGATTTGATGGAGAGTCTATGGCTAAAAGGGAAACTATTTCTCTCAAATGCCGATAACAACGATAATCAAAATATACAGGTATGATTTATTAATCATAATACATTTTTCTTAATATATAAATCGTACGCATGATGTCTTGAAATTATTAAAACGGTTAATACACTCAAAATTAATAACCGTAGGTCACGTTTGATAAAACATAATTGTGCACTAAAATTTATGCACTAAATTTAATGCATAAAATCAAGACAATTATTATACGCATAATAAAACGTAGTCATCATGCACTAAAATGATTTTGCATGGAGCATGCGTAGGGTGTTGATTATTTGATTATAAATAAATCATATTCATATTATGATTAGGCAATATTTTATAGAAATCGTAAGGACTTTATTTATAGAGAAATAAAATAAAATAATGCTAATTGTTATGAAAAACAAAATAACAAGTTTTTTGGTACAGTGTCTGAAGTCAAATTGATAACCAATGTGAGAGACTTGTGGGTAGACTCTGGTGCTACCAAGCATGTCCGCGGAAACAAAGATGTGTTCACCTCCTATCAGAAGGTAGGGGAAGGAGAAAAGCTCTATACGGGTAACTTGTCCGCAGCACAGGTTGCGGAAAAAGACAAAGTTAGGATGAAGCTCATTTTTTGACAAAACTATCACATTGAAGAAATTGTTCATGTTCCGGACATCTGTAAAATTCTTGTATCTTGCAGTATATTAGATGATAAGGGTTTTTATAAATCTGGGAAAAATAGTGTAACTCAGTGGAAAGAGCTATAAGACAGAGGGTTTTTACAAATTATATGTAACCTCAATTTAAATAAATAAGTTTGATTTCTTTTATGTTTGTGTGTCATTGAATGTTTGTCATGGTAGACCTGGTCATGTTATTCAATGAACAATCTGGCGAGCATAGGCTGCATTCCCAAATTTAATTTGGAAAGTAAACATAAAGGTTAAATATGCATAAAATTAAAATGTGCTAAAATGTCTTATAAGAAAAATGTTCAGGAAAAAATCTAAACCCTTAGAATTAATTCCTCGGGCCTAGTTGACTTGAACTCAGTTCAAACTAAAGGTGAAAATATAATCCCTTAAGGAGATGATGAAGTCATGAATCAGTTCAGCACTACCTGCGAACTTGTGGGGGGAGGTCGTCCTCTCAGTTTGCTATGTCTAAAACAAAATACTTATTAAAAGATCAGATATATCTCCAAATAAATTATAGAAAGGAAGACAACCCTTTTATGCATACTTCATAAATATGGGGGGTGCTTGGCTAAGGTTTCTATCCCTCCACCTAAGAGGACATAGACATGAGCCAAAACTGTTGATTGTGTCTTCATATAATATCCTGAACATACTACAGACTATAGGGTTAGGGTTGTGAGTTCTGATATTTCAGAAATTGGTCTAAATACCAATATGGAATCTAGGGATGTTATGTTCTTTGGAAAAAATTGTTTTCCTTTGAAATCTAAATCTCGCATAATATGTGTTGATCCCCCTAGATGTCCTTTATACTAGTCAGACAATACTTCTAGAGGAAGATAAATATGATCCTAGAAGAGACAAAATATTTAGAAAGAGAAATCTTTTAGAGCATGAAAATTTTGATCATGTAATGATTTCTAGTGGGTTTAAAAATAAATGAATCTGACAAGTATGTTTACATTAAACTTGTGAATGATACCTGTGTGATTGTATGCTTGTATGTTGATAATCTGATTATACTGATACAACCATAGATGTATTTTATTCCACTAAGAACATGTTGAATGAGACCTTGACATGAAAGGCTTAGGTCCCTCAGATGTAATCTTAGGGATGAAGAGAGTCTAATAGATATAGTCTTAGTCAATCTCATTATATTAAATCTGTACTTAGAAAATATAACCAGTTTGATAGGAGTATTGGGATGCACTTTTTAGAGTGTTAAGGTATCGAAAATACACTTTAAACTTTGTTTGAGTTATAAGAGATACTCTGCAGTCCTTGAAGGACATTGTAATGCAAAATGGATAGCATACTCAAAGGAGTCTAAATCTACGAGTGGATACGTTTTCACTCTAAGAAGTGGATCAGTGTCTTGAAAGAGTTCCAAACAGACCTGTATCGCTCGGTCCACTATGAAATCCAAGTTTATTGCGTTAGATAGAGAAGGAGAGGAAGCCGCTTGGCTAAGATGCTTTTTAGAATACATTTCTCTCTGGCATAGGCCTGTTCCAGATATATATATACACTGCGATTGTCAAACTACAATAGCTAATGCTAAAAACAACAATTATAATGGAAAATCCATTCATATTCGGATAAAACACAATTCTCTAAAAAAACTAATCTCTAATGGCGTTATTTCTGTTGACTTTGTGATGTCTAAGGAGAATATCGCGGACCCTTTGACGAAAGGCTTGTCCAAGGAGATAGTTAGTAATGCATCAAGGGGGATGGGACTTAAGCTCATCAATTAAAACTTGCCATGAAGGATACTCAACCTTGCTGACTGGAGATCCCTAGATCAAGGTTTTGAATGAGACAACTAATTTGTGGCGGGTAAAAATTAAACACTATCAGAGAATTATTTTCTCTGTCCCTTCCCTATGGAGTAGACGTGATAGTGTGACTGCATGTGAGGATGACTTATAGTAAAGTCTTAATGAGTTTTATAGTTTCAATTTAAGATTGAAATGGGATGTAGAAGTTAAAACTCTTGATAGAATTCACCTATCTGAATGAGGAAGTGGGTCGCTTCCTATGAGAACTGAGCTAATTCTCTAGAGCATTCTGAGAAACGGGATATGTCCAGGGTCAAAACAGACACAACGGCGTGAACTTAACAACAATCTTGAGAGATATCTAAGGAGCTATTGAAGAACTACACCAAACGATGGCAGTTCAAGACATCGCGTTCACTGTCCATCAAGTAGTTCCGGTACTTCTCACTAAGCAAAGGTTCAATTCCATATGGTCACCTATTGCTTAAGAGGTATTTCTCGTTTTCTGGTTTTCTGATTTATCGCTTTCTTCATTCATGTGGGGGATTGTTAGAATTAAAAGTGAAAAATTGCTTATTTACAAAAAACTATTTTGTTACCAAAATTATCTTGATGGGACCAAAGGGTCACTAGCCTATATTGTGGGTGGAAATAACAAATCCACTTTTCACTTCTACGTGAATGAGAAACCTTTGGTTTGTCTCACATGGGATAAACCAAGGATGAAGTCTATCCATATTACCACAAAGGTTGCACCTAAGGGAAAGAATTTGTGTATTGGATATGGACTAAGTGAATGGGATAGTGGGGAAACTCACACATGTGCGGTCTTCGCACCGAAGCACGCGGGCCGCTGACTTGCGGAGCTTGCGTGTGTTTTTTGCGTGAGCTCGGCGTATGCCAGCGTGTGCCTATCAAGATTCAACGGTTTTATTTTATTAAATTCCTTTAATAAATTTTACCGTTTCAATATTAATGATAATTATTAGAATTAAATAAAAATTCTTTTCATTAATGGTTTTAAATTCAAAACGAATTTCTTTTCCTATAAAAGCAGAAAAGGTTTTCATTTTTTCCTCACCCCAGTCGCAGCTACTATCCTGACGACTTTTCCCCTCTTCTCGCTTTGTTTGGCACGTAGATTTATTTTTTCTATAAACTATTCTGCTATTAAGTTCGCAACGGGCCAACGAGTTTTTGCTAGCTGGGTTGGTATCAGGTGGTTTTATCCTGGATTCGATTTGTCCACACAGGGGTATAGCAACACTCTTTCTAGAAGTGTACCCGATAAATATCGAGTTAAGGGCAGTCTGTTGAACAGGCGACTCTACCTTTGTGTGTGATTGTCTGAGTGCTTCTGTTTTCTAATCAATAACCAATTTCAAGTTTTTTGTTCAGTTTGTTCATTGTTATAGGAATCACTCCAACATAACCCACCATGCTTCAAGGCACACAGTAAAAGACAACTAAAACTGAAGTTATGCAAAAATAAAGACAATAGAAACATAGCTTATTTGTTGTGCCTTGAATGTCAAACATTTAGATGGGATTTAAATGATGCTTTTATTGCTATAAAAAACATAGTTATGAATGCAAGGAACTTGGAAAATTTCATATGTAATTCCATATGCAAACAAGTTATGCAATATTAATGCATTTCATATTAAAGTTTTTCAACCCAAAATAACATTAAAGTTGTCCAAACCCCAAACAAAAATAAAGATAAGCTTGTCTGAATTATTCTGTCCAAAGCAAAATCAATTACAATCCAAAAAAGAACAACTTAAACATTCATGGAATCAATTCATCTTGGTCTTCTTAGACTTCCCCTTTGTTTGAATAGTTTGTTGATCGTATCCAAATTTTGAGTACGCAATAGTTTGTGTAACCTTCTTTTTTGGATGCATCAAATTTAGATGATTCCCCAGAACCACCATTCTTCTTCACTCTTTTTGCTTTACCCCTAGCAGTATTGGTTTGTGATGGATCTGTGTAAGTAAAATCAGTAACATCTACTTGAGCTCTTGGCCTCATGCCCTTTAGATTTTGTCCAGCTTCACCTCCTTTACAAGTTGATTTAGTATGACTTACTTTTATGCACCATGTACATCTTATAGTTTTCACTTGAACCACAAGTTTATCATATGCCCTTTTTCTTTTAGTTCTTAGTCTTCCTATGTTCCTATTTGAGATGGGGGTTTTGAGTTCCATCTTTGGCTGGACAGAGATGAGAAATAAACAAGTTAAGAAATTTTAAATGAAACCCTAAAAGAATTTACATATATCAAATGCACAAAACCTATGAAGGTGAGAAATATTGGAGGTTACGTTTACCTATTCTTTGGGTCATCTAAAGTTATAAAGTTGGTGCATATGTGGCCCTATACGATTCCATTATATAGCTGCAGTACCCACACAATAACAAAAGACAAAGTTACTATATGGACTTGGTACAGAAAAATTGAAAATAATTAGAAACTGAATAAGTTAATGCATGCACTTACTGAGGGGTAATGCTAGTTTCCCCGAATCTTCTCCTGAATGTTTTCCCGAATAGGGAATCCAATGGTCCTCATCCAAACTCTTTATCATTGGGATGGTAAAAGATAAAGGTGGGCCATCCTTTTTAACTCAGTCGGGAGAAAATTCGGGAAAGAATCTTCGGGAAAACTAGCATTTCCGCTTACTGAGGCCAATCGGCCAATCGGCTCTAATTGTTTTCAATGCACAAACTCCATGTTGACAGGGAAACCCTCTCATCTGCCGATGCAACAACTACATTATTTTCCAAACCTGGTCAACAGTAAACACATTATTTGTTCCCCTATTAGTAACTTCATAAATCTTATCTGTCACACATCTAACTATCTTAAACTTACCCATTAATTTCCGCTTCTTCCTAATTAACTTAACTGCAGTAGGAATCAAGTCCCCGTCTGTCCACCATGCACACTCAATCCTCATCTTATTGAACAAACCCATAACTAGTTGTCCATGCATCATGCCTAACTTAGAAATATGTTTGTCCCTTAATTTTTATATCATGGAGTTAAAAGACCTAGAAAATTTGTTATTTAAATGTTCACGTATACTAGTGCTATAAAAAAAAAAACTTGACCACGAGTCAGGATTTTCCTTCATAAGATATTTAAAGGCTTTCTGATTTTCCTTTTTCAAACTTTCCATGTGTTCCTTTAGAAAACATAAATAATTTGTAAAAAAGGGTACAATGTGCCATAAGAAACAAAACAGTAAGTGAGAAAACTTAAAAAAAAAAAAAAAAAAAATCCTTGTAACATTTTGCTGCATTCAGAAGTGGTAATGCAGTTCAGATCCCTTGAAGTACTTTTTGAAATTCTTACTTAAGTGCATGCCAATATTCAGTGAGTTACAAATACAAAAAAATAGGTTTGGATACAAGTATATATTACCTATAGCAATATTTGTGAGGATATCCATCAAACATAGCAGGCACAACTTCATATAATTCCTTATGCCTATCAAATATGAATATAACTGGTAACTCATGATTTGTGATATGAGGAGACAAGTGTTGTAGATATAGAGTCTAGTTCTCTAGTCTCACTCCTCCAAATCATAATCCCTAATGGTACTGACCCATTTTGTGCATCTAGTGTTGTTGCAGCCATTAGCACACCACCATACTTACTTATAAGATGGCAAACATCAAACTCAATTGTTGTCCTGCATCCATCCCAAAATCCATGTAGTGTTGCTGTAAAACTGATTATCATACTTTCGAAACCCATATCAGCTTTTGCATATCTATAAATACCCACATAACCGTCATTGGTTTGGTCACCATGTTGCAGAAATAAGTACAAGTTTGAAGCTCTCTTCATATTTCCCATATATAAATTCAATAATTAAGTTCCTAGCCTTATGATAACTGCATACTTGCATGATTTTAATGTTAATATTTGTTATAATTCTTGCATGTTACTTGTTATTGGTTTCCTTTTGTTTTATTTGTTTCTATTAGGTGAATAATCCGAATCAGATTTAAAGTGGCTACAAATAATCTTAGTAGTTAATAAATTCAATTTTCAAGTGTTCAAATACAAAGAAGAAGAAAGGAGTTCATTACGACATGAAATGAACAGAGAAGCTGGGTTCGATAAGTGAAGAGGGACAAAGACCAATTTCACCTTGTTCAAATCCAGAATTTATTATCATTATCTTGAATATAATTGAAATAAGGAGCAAACGCAAAAAGAATGAGGTCATTCTGAATTCGTATGAGGAAGTTATGAGCAAAACAGCCGAAAACAAGTAAAACGCACAGGAAAACAATCGGTAGACAATGGGGAACTCGGTCTAACGAATACGGACAGTTTCAGGACCAGTAAAACTGCTCTTTTGAGCTCTTACGATGGGTAGACAAAAGGGGAACTGATTCTACCAATTATGGAAAGTGTTTTGTCCAGGAAAAGTTATATTTTAATCTCCAACAATCGGTAGATAAGAAGGGGATCAAGTCTACCGATTATGGGCACTTTTAGGATCAGAAAACTTTGGATTTTGACAAAAATAATCGTTAGAAAGATGAGGAATGATCCTACCTATAATGACACGATGGGGTTCACTTCTAAGACGCGTTTTTGACTTCTAAACCAAGGTAACATGGTCCCATTAGAACTCTAATACCTAGATTTGGAGAGGACTATATAAGAAGACTTCCATAACCCTAAGAACACATTTTTACATTAGTTTCCAAGTATTGGAGGAGATCAACAACCCAAGGATCAAAAGCTAGAGTTTCAGAGCGGTTCCATCATCATAACCTATTCTCTTTACTCTTATGTATAACATGGGTGCTTATACATCCATGTGTAGCTGATATGTGCATTATTTGCATTAGTTTGATACTTTATTCCATTGCTTTATTGTTAGTTTTCATATCATTATGTATATTATTTTGTTTGTTGTTGAGTTTCTTAGGATTTTTGAGGTGTACTTAACCAAAGAAGAAGAAGGGAGTTTATTCGACATAAAATGAACAAGGAAGTCAAGTGCTACAATTGGAGCTAGAGAAAGGTCCAAATAGAACTCATTCAAATCCAATATTTATTCACTCTATCTTGAAGGAAATTGAAATATGAAGCCAATGCAAAAAGAATAAGGTTATTCCGACATCAGACGAAGATTTAGTTCACAGACCGTAGAGGTTTGCAAATCGAGTTTCCAAACCGTACCATTCTGAATTCGTGAACTAAAAGGGTTTGCAAACCGGGTGTGCAAACCATATTCTCCTGAATTTGTAGATTAAAATGGTTTGCAAACTTGCTCGACTATTTTTCACGGACCGTTTTGGGTCTTTATTTCCTACTTATTTTAGGAGGGGATTTCCTAACCAACTAGGATTCTTGAAGGCCAAGCATTGTAAACTTATATAAAAAGGTATTAATACTTGAATAAGAGACACAATATGCTCTACAACAAGGAGATCAAGGAGCTAGGGATTGGATTTGTGATTGATCATCACGATTTTGAGAAATCCATGATGAGCTAAACCTTTCATATTGGTTAAGGATGTAGTTGGATAGCATAAACATGTTACATAATTAATATACAAGTTTTGTTATCTTAATCAAATCATTATCGTTCTTGTTCTACTAATTATTATCGCCACGTATGATTGTGTGAATGTTTGTTTAGGAGCGCTACTAAATAACCATGAATGCATATCTATTGCTAGACTAGGGTTTTGAGATACGGAATTGTTGATAAACCTTGTCATAGGTAGCATATTGTGATTACCAATTGTATTCAAAACCTTTGTGTGATTGCATGTAGAAGCTTGACCTATGTTAAATAGATTATTCGTAGTATATCTATTGCATTGATTAGCCTCATTCATATAAATTAAAGCTCTTGGAGGATTAAAATTGATAGCACGTTGCATTAGGTTGTTCTTTGAGTAGTATTTGCATATTCATCATTATGCTATGTGATGACATGATAATTTACCGGAGTATGCTCTCGATGGGATGCTCTAGGGCTCTTGATAATGAATGATTAAGTGATAACTCTAATTATTAGTTAAATTGCATGTCTTATGACTGAAGATGAACCCCTAACCAGTATTATCAACCTATTGATTCTCTTTACACATTCTTTGCTAGTTTAATTAAAACACAAAACCCCCTTGTTACATAAGTTTTCAAATACGAATAACGACCCATACCTCTCTGAGAAATGAACTTGTTCTTATCATTATACTCTAATCTATATTTTATGAAGTGAAAGAACTTGAAATATTTTTGCTTGGATGACAACCGACCAAATTTTGGCGCCGCTGCCGGGGAGGCATAGCGGATTGTTATTTTTTTTATTGATTTCTTATTTTTTAGTTGCTAATTTTGTTTTGAGAATTATTTTTAGGTACTTATCTTCTGGTTCCTAAGACGAGACCAAAACCGAAGCATGTCGGTTTTCCTCATATTGGAATCGAGAGTCAGAGATAAATTGTACTGAAAGATAAACAGGAATACAAACAGAATGAAGCAATGGGTGACGCAAACCGTATACTCAAGGACTTAGCTTCTCACAAGCTGGAGACACAACAACGGTGTATTCAAACAACATTTACATTTGAGATCAAGTCAGGGTTGATCCGTGAGCTACCAAAGTTTTATGGAATGATTAATGAAGATCCAAACAAACATCTAATGGATTTTCATAACATAGTCATGGCCATGCTACCAAAGGATGCAAATGGAGTTATGTTACGAGTTTTTCCATTTTCCTTGATGGACACTGCTAAGAAATGGATGTACTATTTACCTTTTGGAAGTGTTACAACTTGGAATGATCTGAAGAAACTCTTCTTAGAGAGATACTTTTTTGCATCAAAGGCAACTCAGATTTGAAAAGAGATTTTTAGCATCAAGCAGATGGCAGGAGGAGCATTGTACGAATGCTGGGAACATTACAAGAGATTGGTGGACAACTGTCCACATTATCAATTCAGTGATTTGTTGATCATACAGTACTTTTACGAGGGGTTGCAAGCAAGTGGAAGAAATATTCTCGACGCTGCAGGTGGTGGTGCATTAGTAAATAAAAAAATAGTCCAAGCTAGAGAGTTAATTGAGAATATGGCAGCAAATTCTCAATAATTCTCAAGTTGTGCTAAGAATCACTCGTCAGAAGAGTCAATAAAGTGAGTGAAGTGTCTGAACTTCGTCAACAAATGGGCAACATGGCAACAATGATCCAACAAATTGCAGTCGTGGTGGAGGAAATATCTACCCGAGGTTATGAAGAAGGGAATGATCAATTCAATGCTATTTTCCCAAATCATCAGAAACAAAGGTATGATCCTTATTTTAACACATACAATCGGTTTTCAATCGTCTTAGTAGTTTCAACAACAAGTACAACAACCACAACCAGCTCAGAACTTGTAATCATCATAAATGCTTTCCATGATGAAGAATATGGCATCATTGATACAGGAAAAAACAGCAGACGACTGATAATACAATCAAAGAGCTACAAACGCAAGTGAGCAGTATGTTAACTGAGATCAATCATCTGAAGTCACAAAATAGTGGGAAACTCCCTTCTCAACCTATTAACCAGAGAAAAATCGTTAACGCTGTGACATTAAGAAGTGATATACGAACTGTGCAACCAGAAGATGTTGAGAAGAACAAAGACCCTAATGGGCCGGTTTCGGAGAAAGAGATTGTTGACTCTTCCCAAACCGATGAGGTACCTATATAAAACTCTAAGGCTCCTGTTTTTTACTTATATTCCTCCTTTACCTTTTCCTCGTAGGTTTGTTAACTCTAAAAAGGCTGAATAAGATAAGGAGATCTTAGAGATTTTTAAAAAGATTCATGTGAATATTCCACTGATAGACACAAGAAAACAAGTCCCCAAATATATGAGAATTTTGAAGGACTTGTGCACCAAGAAACAACAGTTAACCAGTAATGAGGTAATGAGTGTGGGGGAACACGTTTCGTCTGTCCTCCAAAAGAAACTCCCACCCAAATATAAGGATCCTGGTAGTTTTGATATACATGTTGTGATTGGTAACAAAAGGTTTGGAAAGGCTATGCTTGATTTAGGAGCATCAGTTAATGTTATGCTTGTATCTATTTTATGAGTCTTTGAATTTGGGTCTACTGAAAGAAAACTTGAGTTGGTTTACAACTAGCTGATTGTACTAATGTATACCTTAGAGGTATTATTGAAGATGTTCTTGTGCAGGTGAATCAACTAATACTTTCAGTCGATTTCTACGTGTTGGAGATGGATAGAAGGTCTGACGTGTTTATTTTGTTGTTACTTGGTAGACCTTTCATAAAAACGGTTAAACCGTTATTGATGTTGATAAAGGAACACTCACAATGGAGTTCGAAAATGAAAAGATTTGTTTTAATATTTTTAATGCAATTGGGTACCCCAGTGATGTTCATTCAGATATTCATACTAGTGTGTTAGACGCAGGCTAATGAGTAGCAAGAAAGTCTACAGTCGGGCTGTCGATGTTAAACCAAGTGCTGAATGGGAGGCAACCCAATGGTTTTGTATCTCTATCTTTATTTATTTAATTATTAGTTTTCTTATCTTTTCATATCATATTATAGAATTTCATACCTTTATTTTACATTGGAAGAATCAATTTACATTGAGAACAATGTAAAGTTTAAGTGTGGAGGAGTGATTAAGCATATAAATTCTTAATATTTTCTAGGTAGAACTTTTAAACTTTTTGTACATATTTGCATGAAAAACTCCAACTTTTAGAAATTTTAGAGTCACTTACCATACTTATAGCTACGTCTATATACGAAGTTCTCACCGAAATAATTGAACTTAGAAGTAATAGAGAATGATATTCGGGTT
Organism: Papaver californicum; assembly: GCA_023531435.1. Classification (NCBI taxonomy): domain Eukaryota; kingdom Viridiplantae; phylum Streptophyta; class Magnoliopsida; order Ranunculales; family Papaveraceae; genus Papaver; species Papaver californicum. The sequence goes on from JAJJMC010010614.1 coordinate 2,769,838, forward strand.
TCTTAGTTGTTGAGAGGCAAGAGCTGACAAAAAGGACTCAAACCGCCGGTAGAGACAATATTAGGGAGATGATCAATCATTAGTGGAGACTACCTATGGTTACGTCAAGCGCGGCACCAGATCTTCAACTCTTTGAAGCTGTCTAAAAAATTGTCCTTTAGAGTGTCTCATCTTACGTTGATTCCGGGTAGAATGATGAGCTACCCAACTTTGCACCAATTTCAGCACTACTTTTTAATCTCTTGAGTGTTATTTCTTCAATCATGAGGGTGCCATCAGAGTTGTTAACTCTATCTTGTTGTCTTGTTTGCAGTTAGCACCAATTCTCTCGACAAAGAAGCAATAGAAACACATTATCATCAACAAGCGGAGCGACATCAAAATTTGAAGAAATTTGAATACAATCAAGGTTTGCAAGCAAAAAAATAGGAGCAAAATTCTATATTAAAAGTGAAGAAAAACCAAAGTGGAAAAGGAATAGAAGTAAAATATGTAAGTTTTTGAAGTTTATACGATATCGAGGCAATACAAGTTGTTATTAATCAGGTGCTTAAGTCCTTTCCTCATGGCAATTTTAATTTCAGTTTTACTATGTTTGTAGTTGTTATCTTTTTGTAGCACATACTAAAAAAAATACATTTTAATTTCGTAGCTAGTGTGTTATTTCATTAATTAGTTAAGGTCATGAGAAAAAATAAATATATAAAGAAGTCTCAAACAATAAGGAATCGAAGAAAAATGGGTACGAATTGTCAAAGTTCTACAAAGTTAAGAAGTTCATCATCTACAGTTGAAGCTGAAGACAAAGACGTTTTTATGGGACGTTGTGAGAGTGGTGCTGACTGTAGATTAGATGAGAAGGTGAACGAGCATTCCCATCCTCGTATAGTGTTTGATTTCCTTTCTTAGAGATCATCAGAAAAACAAAAAAAAAATTCTTTTCGTCCCACGTTTATTTGAGATACAAAATATTATTCGGAAGGTTATTGTTCCTTCCCACCATTCAACGTGTGCAGGATTTCTATCTTCCTTCCTGCCTGCACACATGAGAACCATAAAGTGCATTTTCTGAGTGCAATTTCGTAAAACCCTATTGGTGAGGCAAAAGTCGAGGCGAAATGCTTATTTGATCGCTTTTGAGGATGGGTTCTTTCGTAGGGTGGTTTTCTCCTAACTTAATAGTTAAGCATGAGAACAGTGTTCTCTGATACTTCTAACTTCTTATTATTAGTGTGCATAAACTTTATGTCTTAGTAGCTCTTTGGATGCATGTTCTCTGGAATTTTTGAAAGTTGGAATTTAGGTTTTGTGGGTACCTCTTGTAAACCCTCACGAGACTATAACTCATCCACTAGGGACAACTAAGGGTTTAAAGGCTTGTTACACATTCTAAGTGTAACCTTATTCTCAATGAAAGGGAGTTTTTGCATTTTAGTTTTAGTATAGTTTAGTTAGGTAGTTTGCTCGAGGACTAGCAAAAAGGCAAGTGTGGAGGAATTTGATAAGTACATTATTTGTATTAGTTTGATACTCTAATTCATTGCTTTCTTGTTAGTTTTCATATCATTATGCATTGATTTTATTTGTTTTTAATTTTCTTAGGAGTTTTGAGGTGTACTTAACCAAAGAAGAAGAAGGGAGTTTATTACGACATAAAGTGACCAAGGAAGTCAAGTGAAGGGACCACATAGAAATCATTCAAATCAAATATTTCTTCCCTCTATCTTGAAAGAATTTGAAAGACGAATATAATACAAAAAGAATGAGGTTATTCCGACATCAGACGAAGAAGTTACGAGCAAAGCAAGATAAATTGAAGATTTAGTTCACGGACCGTAGAGGTTTGCAAACCGGATTTACAAACGGTACCATTCTGAATTCATGAACTAAAAGGGTTTTTGCACCTACGACACGCATCATCTTCCATGTTGTATGATATAGTATATAAATATTAGTTGCTGCAAAAAAAATGTTATGTTATTTGTGTGGGTTTAGGAATAGCTCTCCCAACAGTGGTCTTAAGTTTCTCCAACACCCAATCACAAACAAAATACCCATCCACATACGTATTCCTCCCCTATGGATCACCCACACATGTAGGGTTTAGCTCCACACTAGTAATTGTCCAGTTACCAGTCTTCTGCCCTTTTGCACAATACACAAAGAATGGACAAGTATATCATTATTGGATTTTCATACAACCTAAACTTTTCTGGAACAAATTTTATTTATCTTAAACTGACACGCATTCAACACACAATAATCTCTTAAATGCCTTTTAAAGGCTTTCTAGTTAGAAAAACTGGTACCAGCCAGCATCACACTTGGATCAACTGATAGAACCTCTCCATCTTCAGAGAACTATTGTTCTTCTTCTTGTTGTTCCAAATGGACTTTATATTCGTCTTTGAAGTTTGTAAATTGCTCAGTTTCTTCATCAGGTTTGCCAGCATTAACTTCGTCTTCTTCACCATCATCAATGTCATCTTTTTCACCTTAATAAACATTACCAAACTCAGTATAGTGCATCTTATTATCTTCATCACTATCAAACAAACATGGAAGTTCTCTTTCCTATATAGGGTGGCACCCATCAACATCTCAATTTCTATTTGAACAACATAATCATTAGGCAACAAGGATGGGTCTTTCAAAACACTTTCCCAATAATCCATATTAAATATTTCCCTTTGTTCATCTTCAACTACTTTTGATGGTTGAATGTTACACCTAGCATTCCACAAGTTGTCACCAACATTGGCCTAACTAGAACATGAATACCTGTTAGTTTCAACTTGTTGATGGTGGGTTTTTGCAGTATGGTAAATTTGTCTCTGGTCTTATATCAGAAACATACAATCTTTACAAAGCCTTGATTTCACAAAGGATTGAGACTTTAGATCCAATCAATAGCAATAGGTGTTCTGCACAGATCCTTATAGCTTGTTTATGCATATATATATGTTAGAGTTTAATCCAGATGATTATGTTGTTAAAATAACTAATTAAATAAGTCATACGGGATGTATTAATTAATTAAATAAGTAAACCACCTAACCATTAATTTTACGAGACATCAAACATGTTACAGGGGGGTACTCATTAGGGTATTGGTCTGGTGGTCAACAACATATGCGGTGTAACTGTACACCCACGATGAGAAAGATTTAGGATTGAGCGACGTTGATATATGAAGGAGTAGTGGGTTTACAGGTTTCTAGAGTCTTTCCGACGAACATGGGCATGACTTCAACCACGTTCTCCGTTTTTCCACTTCTCCACTTCTTCCACTTTTCACGAGATCATGACTGTAGATTCAATACTATAAATAGATGCCTTCATACATTCCAAAAATAATACGAAGTTTATTGAAGTCAACTACAGAGACTTACATTCTTCAACTAGAATTCACCACGCTCTGATCTCATCTTTCTCTACTTCCCTCCCTAAGATCAACCCTTCTCCTTCGTTCTAACCAAAGCAAGACCTAAAATGACATTTCTTGGTTTAGGATAAACTTGTACTATTTTGATCTCTCATTCATTACTATTTACCCTTCAAACTTTTATCTTTTTTTACCGTAAAACAGGTCATATCCAGGGATTGGCTTGGGATTGGTCCTACAGAAATGATCGGTCCTAAATCCCTTTTGGAAATTAAAGAGAGATCTTTGCATTTCATCAAAATGAGAAGTTTTTTCTACATATACATGATCTACTAAAATTGAGCGGCCGATATTGCCTACATAATGAAAGCAGATCTTGGTCCATGGAGTCAGGATAAGGTAGTAACTCTAACCTATCCGGGACTACGAAACAAGTTTCACAAGTCTAGTACTTCTTCAAACTATGTTTCTGAAATTTCTTTCTAACATAATTATTAAAGTAAGGATTCACCCGGAAGTTCAGCAAACTGAATAATAACACGTTACCAATTAGTACAATATATAAAACATGAAGTCCATAGATAAACTATACTTCGTAATTCTCTGTATAATTAAGTTGTCGAAACAACTATTGTATATATTTCCTTTTGATACTTTGATCATAGTATAATTACCAAGTCACCACTACTAAATTAAATGTAACAATCCTGACTTCGCATATTATGTTTTCAATGAATAAAGACTTGGAAGAACAAAGATAGAAATAGAACATGTCAAGTCGGTAGTTACTAACCTCGAACTGAGGATGTTGTCTTCGTTGTCTTTGATATTTCTTCAAGTTTTCATGAGTAACTAGAGAAAGTCTTAGCATTTTTATGTTCCTAGTCTAACCTAACGAAGTTTACTTTAGTAATCTATTCAAGTGACTCGAGTTTTGAACTAAATTTGACAATCAAACTTGACATATCAACGCTTGATGGGTTCAATCGAACAATGCTCTAACATATACCAAACCAAATAACCCATTCACAAAATAACTCATAATAATACACCACTTGGTCTTCGAAGTGCATTACGCCATTAAGGAGAAAATCAAGTCTTTTGTTTTTTAGAATGTAGGTAATGGATTTTTTTTTATTGGGTTTGAAAATTGGATACCTCTACAAGAAGGGATCTCTAATTCTAAATTTGTAC
>JAJJMC010010614.1:2774426-2825678 GCA_023531435.1 Papaver californicum
AAATTGGATACCTCTACAAGAAGGGATCTCTAATTCTAAATTTGTACCTGACTTTTTGTTGAGCGTTCCTAGTCTATTAAACCTAATTCCAGATCTTTGGGATTCTATAAATTTACAGTCACATTTTAAATAATCTTCTTATGAGAAGAATGGCTTCTTATGGATGGATACTTCTAAAGATGAAAAATATTCATTTTAGTTTGTGCAACCTGCCAAACCATGTTGGAAATTTATTTGGAAATAATTTTTTTTACTAGAGTGATAATTGATAATTAAATACATAATTTACATATTCTTAATGTCAAATCCATTCTTATATTTTTTATAATTCTTGCATATTACTTGTTAATACGTTTGTTTTCTAATTTCTATGTCATGTTAGGTGAATCAACAATTTTTTTTGGAAATGACTATAAAATTGTTAAGAAAATAGAAGTCTACAAGTTGAGAAGGACCAAAGTCCAAGTGTATCGTCCAAAACCATAACTTTAGACCTTTATCTTAAAATAGAACGAAAAGACAAAGCCAACTCAAAAAGAATGAGGTCATTCCGAGGCCGTATGAATAGGTTTTGAGTGTAAAATTCAGAAACTTTAATATTTCTCGCTATAAATGAGAAATCCTGCGACCGAACTGGCATTCGCAAAATCCCAATATAGTTGAAGTTTGTAGTTTACGCATAACGACTGGGGTAGAAAGGCGCATAGCCCGTGGACCAACTTCTTATGAGAAGCAATGTTAATTTAGACTCGTTTTTGGTGTTTCTTTGGGACTTCTTGACCTATATATATGGACATGGGACTCGAGCACGGACATTTCTATACTTGAGTTTCCATATACAAGACAATCTAGTTGGAGGATACTTGTAAACCAAGTAATAAGAGGTATATAAGGAGACATATAGGAATTAAACAAGTAATCTCTTATCTTCTACCTTTCATTTCACAGCTTAAACTTATGGTTTTTGATAGACACATTTATGTGTCTTATTTAGTCTCGTACTTGTATTAATAGTCCTCATATTTTGTACTAATAATATGATTTTATGTGTTTTTAGGGTTTTTGGATGAATAAACTTTTGTGGAGAAAATTGGATTAAAAAGTGTTAAAAACACCCCCAACAAAAGTGTTAAAGGCACCTTCATATTGGATTAGGGCACCCCTGATTTTTGATAAAGGCACCCAGCAATATGTTCAAGGCACCCATCTTTCAAAAAATTGAAATGAAAAAGGGGGGAATTTCTTTTTCTCCATCGGTGAAGATTGTGATCGAGATTTGGAAGAGGATTTTGGTAGTTAAGGGAAGAATATTCTCTAGCCTTATTAAAAGGAAGCATTACATGCTCGGAAATAAAAGAGAATCGTGTAAAACTCATTCTCGAGAAGAAATCGGGTGGAAGAATAATTTCACGTGAAACATGTAATTAGTTTCCTATTTCACTAGAAACCGTTTTTATGCTAATAGATATGTTGTTAGAAGAATAAAAGGAGACAGTGCGAAGATATATTACTCACGGGTTTAAACACATAAACAATATCATGAAAAATAATCACTGAAATAATATTTCATCAATTGTGAGAAGATTTTGGATGATTTGGAGGAGTTAATCGAGTTATGTGGTGTTGTACTATAAATACAAGTTGATGGGAACAAGTTGAAGGGGGTCTGGAGAAGCTAGAGAATGAAATCAAGAAATCCAGAAAAATCTTCTCGTGATCATGATGAAGAAGATTAATATTCCGTTGCTATAAGGTTGAAGCTTTCGTGGCCAAAAGTTTGAAGATTACGTTGCTAAAGCTTTTAACTTTGCAATGTTTATCTTCAGGAAACAGTTATACCTCTGTAATAGCGAGTCTGTAACGTTTATAAACGTTGCAAACTCGTTGTTTTCATTATTTTCACTCTTTTTCATTATTTTCAAACACTTTGAGCTATGTACCAAATTTTTGAGGGTGTTTTGAGCAAGATGAGCTAAACCCCATATGCTGAGGTGACGGAGGAAGCCATTGTTTCAATAAAAGTGGTATATTTCTATTTTAATTAATTTTTGCAATTTCTTATATGATTATTTGCCTTGATTAATAATTCATTTAATGATTTTTGTTAAGCAATTGTGATTTCGTTAGATGGTACATGCTCTGGCCTAGGTTTTAGATGTTCCATGCTTTTGTTATACAATTGTTATTTTGAAAATCTACTTATTGCAATATTTTAGAATCAATTTAAATGTAAGAATCGCATGAATATTAATTAGTTTGAATCACTATAATTGGTTATTAGTGAAATCTATAACCTCAGTATTTGTTAATATTATTTTCATATTTTGTGTATATTTTTAGTCTAAAATTAATTTATTAAATCTAAATTCAATATTCACAAGTTCGAGCCAACGATACTTTATTTACCACTATTTATAAACACATCAATTTTTGGTGCCGCCGACGCGGACTTGTTTTTAGAATTGTTTTTAGATTAATTAGTTTAGTTAGACTTTTTTATTTTATTTATTTTTATTTGTTCTATTTTATGTTTTTGGTTATTTTCTTTGTATTACAGGTTTTGGATTAAAAAGAAATTGGAGCTAAAGATTATATTGATTGATTAAAGACTTGGAGTCAAAGACAAAGCGAAAAGAACGGAAAAAGAAGAAAAGATTTTATTAGTTAATTTTTTTTTAAATTTTTTTAAGGTTTTTATTTTCTTTTTAGAAAATTATATTAGGAAATTACTATTATTATTATTGTAATTATTTTAGGTATTTTTATTTATTTATTCTTATTTTTGGACTTTGGACTTTGAACTTTTGAACTTTATTATTAATTTTTAAACCCTACTGAAGGGTATTAAATATAAACTGCACAGGGAAGGACGACAATTACGATATTGTCTCGGCCCCTCGGGTTCATACACTGACATAGGAGTCGGTGGCCTGAGTCGACTTCAACAGTTCATCGCCCGTCTGGTACGGGAGGTAAGACTCGATCAACCCATGAATCCCCTGTCAGTGAGTTTTCTGTATTCCTTCGTAATGCATATATGTTGAGGACTTGAATACGGATTTATTTTCTAGTAAAGGGAAAGGACTGGACATATAAGATAAGGACTCGGATTTCATCACCGTTTCCTTCTTGCCTGACTTAGGAACATGTTACCTAACGCGAACCTAATCCTTAAAATTTGACTATAAAGAAGATAGATAGGGTATCGATCTTATAGGAAACTCGTTCAAAAGGACTGTATTGGTTACTTTATTAGCCTAACTCAAGGTTTAAGAATATTATTTTAACTTGATTAGAGCCGCCTTGTAACCCAGGGAAAAGTGCCAAAGAGACAGGGTTATCAAAGCTCCTTAGAGCTTATCATGTTTCTCTTCAACTTAAACTATTTCGGATGGTTCTGAGAGATTCTCTAAAACTGTAACTAGTTGCCTTTTAAAAGAATAGAAATTGGTCTAGAAACAATCTAAGTGGAACCATCATGCTTTTTGTTTGCTAGATTCAGTAGGTTTGATTTGGTTGAGTCGGCCTTGTTTATGTATGTTTAGAACCCCTTCATGTTAGGATTTATTTTCTTAGATTTTTTGTAAATTTATTAGGAAATTTTTGTTAGAAAATGTCAAGCTGGTATTACAATAAATATCCGACTGAGTTTCAAAACGGGCATTACCCTTACTATGACCATAGTGTGGATAGTACTTGGGACCACTACCAACCTTCTGAAGGTTATGGTTCATACCATGGAGGCCCCAATTAATATTCATACGCGCACTAGTCATATAAACGGTAAAATGAGCAGAATTCGAGTTCTTTTTCTTGGAGGGATGCCCTAGAGAAGTAGCAACCTAGTACTCATCATGAACCTATTACACCTACAGAAGAATCACTCAAGAAGTTATCTGAGATGACACATAGGTTTGGATTAAGTGTGAGGGGAACAATTAGTAGTCCAACTCTTTCTCTAGAAGAATCCCTCAAGCAGTTGACTGAGAATTCAAAGCAGGTGACTGAGAATACAAAGCAGATGATTGAGGATAGTAATAGGTTCATGTTAAGTATGAACGAAATTTCTGCAAAGAATAATATTGCTCAAAATGATCTTAATTTCCAATATAGTGATACCCTAGATAATTATTCACCTAGTCAAGAGGACGAGGATAGAATTGGTAACACTACTTATTTAGACGAGGCTCAAACATCTTCCTATTATGATGAGGATAATATTGGTGAAGAACTTGAAATATACAGGAAGAGTGATCAAGAAATTGTCACTCCAATTGTGCTTCATGGTGATAGTGTTATTTATGTTTCAAATCCAAATAATTTTAATGATTATTCACCTATTCAAAAGGAAGAGGATTTGACTAGAGATACTACTATTTTAGAAGAAGATAAACTCTTAGAGAATTTTAATACGATAGAGGAAGTTGAGTGTAGTTCTGACATTAAGGACCCTAGAATCCAACTAACAGTTTTTAGTCATCTGAGAGTAATGTCCACTCTAAGTTTGGGGGTACCGATGATTCTTTGTCTTGGAGGGATGCCCTCAAGAAGTTGAAATCTAGTGATCCAAATACCTTTGTAGAAGAATCACCTCTAATAATATATGAGAAGTATTATAAACACAAACCGCCTAGTTTGGAACAAAGATTGAGAGTTCTGGCATGTCAGAGATTATATGTTGAGGATGATGATCAGTCTTGTAGTGACTCTCCGTTCCACACATAATATATAAATGACCCTGTGGATGATTTTGTAGATGATTTGCCTAATTCCATAGATGAATTTATCTCACAAGATCATTCACCCAACTTAGAGGTTGTTTCTAGACCCCTAGACTTCCAAAAGTATCCTAATTTAGGGTTAAAATTGTGTGATTCTCAAGTTTTGTTGGATCACTTTGCATCTAAATACCCAGAGGACTAGCATGTTCCTGATATTACTGATATCTCTACCAGTAATCAAGATCATCTTCAAACTAGATTCTCTGAGCCTGGTGATGTCCAAAAAGAAGTTCAGTTGTTAGAAACACATCCTCTGGTCGATGTCGTTCACCTAGGAAATAATACCAAGATTGACTTTTTTTTTCCACCAAAATATTTTCTTCCATATGTGGGAACGTTTGAATTTCAAATGTGTCAGTTATTAAGTCTTAATACTAAGCCTAATTACTTTAGGAAATTAGAATCGACACATTTTCTTAAGAATGACCACCTTCGTTGTAGTCAAATCTGATTGACTTTGAGGATCCATAATTATTCAGGTTATTATTATGTGCCTTAAATTTATTATTTGAGTTTTTCCAGACTCTACAACCTGATCCTCTGGATCCTTCTTATGAGGAAATTCAGTACAAAGAGATTTATCTAGACCCTTTCATAGAGCCCGAACCTGAACCTCAACTAGATGTAGTTGTCATAAATAAAACACTAGATAGGGATAAGGTTGTACTCGGCTTGTTCACTTTCTGGGTCTGCTGCAGTTTCCTTCTATTTTGGATAACATTGTTTTATTCAGATGACCCACAGTTGTTCCGACTATTGTTGTATGATTTAATGAGGTGACTAATTCTTTCTTAGTCTGGATGAAGATTTTAAACTTAGCACTTCTTGGGAGGTAGCCCATGCTCGTGCGACACGGTAATATCTTTCCTTAACTCCTTTACTTCGATTGGTAACATTTTCTCCTTGTTCATATATTTAATCATTCATCTTTAGAACATTGAGGATAATGTTAGATTTAAGTTTAGGGGTAAGGGAGAAAATTTTAAGTAACATATGAAACTCCAAAGTCTAGAAACTTGTGAATTATTCAGGATGACACTAACCATTCTAGGTAGATGGAAACATAGCTCTTATCTATAGGAATTGGTGTGCCAGCTAAATGGTCTATTCATATCTGGATGCACTCAGGTGTTAGAAATAACATGATAATCATTGAACAAGCATATCTCAGAATCATCATAACCATATCACTTTCTATTTTTTAAATTTTTGCAATTTTATGTTTCTCTAAGTGATTTGGTGGGGCCTTAGTATTTCCATAAGGTCATAGCTCGGATGCGTTAGAATTTTAATTTAGTTGAAAAAAAAAATGACACTTTGATAGCAATATGTGTGCGTTTCCCTGTCTCCGTCGCCTGAGCAAGCTGGAATGCAGGATCCATGGGAACTATCATGTAATCTGCTGAAAAGGAGCATGCGCTTAGATTCAAAAGATCTAATCATGTAGTCGTAAAAAAAATAAAAAAAAAATTATGTATATTAATAATAATAAAAATAGGAGCATCCGAGCCGGACTTTATACTAATATTTTGGGAAACATCGTTCACCTTAGTCAACATATGCACCATTCATCATTTCTATATTCATCTTCTAATTTATCCCTATGTTTGAATTTGATTGATTTCGAGCAATGTGAATTTTTATCCAGTTTCGGATGTTCAATGATTATTTGAGTAGAGTTTGCATCCTTATATGAATTTTATTACGTTGAGTACAAACTCGTGTACAACAATTGGATTCATACAGGGTAATGATTCTTATAGTCGAAGAAATTATTACGTCAACTAAATAGCTTGTTTAATGTCTATCCTAAATCGTTCACAGGTAGCTAGGGTTTGGAGTAAAGGTTTTGTGGGTATACCTCTTGTAAACCCTCACGAGACAAAACTCGTCTGATAGGGACACCTATGGGTTTAAAGGCTTATTACATATGCTAAATGTAGTCGTGATTCCTGCGAAAGTGAGTTAGGATTGATTTTCATTAGATTTGCTCGAGGACTAGCAAATAATAAGTTTGGGGGTATTTGATAGACACATTTGTGTGTCTTATTTAGTCTCGTACTTGTATTAATAGTCCTCATATTTTACTAATAATATGATTTTATGTGCTTTTAGGGTTTTTGGATGAATAAACTTCTGTGGAGAAAATTGGCTTAAATAGTGTTAAAAACACCCCCAGCAAAAGTGTTACAGGCACCTTCATATTGGATTAGGGCACCCCCCCTGATTTTTGATAAAGGCACCCAGCAATATGTTCAAGGCACCCATCTTTCAAAAATTTAAAATGAAAAAAGGCGGGAATTTCTTTTTCTCCATCGTTGAAGATTCTGATCGAGATTTGGAAGAGGATTTTGGTAGTTAAGGGAAGAATATTCTCTAGCCTTATTAAAAGGAAGCATTACATGCTCGGAATAAAAGAGAATCGTGTAAAACTCATTCTCGGAAAGAAATCAGGAGGAAGAATAATTTCACGTGAAACATGGAATTAGTTTCCTATTTCACTGGAAATAGTTTTTATGCTAATAGATATGTTGTTAGAAGAATAAGAGGAGACAGTGCGAAGATATACTACTCACGAGTTTTAAACACAGAAACAATATCATGAAAAATAATCACTGAAAGAATATAATATTTCATCAATTGTGAGAAGATTTTGGATAATTTGGAAGAGTTAATCGAGTTATTGTGGAGTTGTACTATAAATATAAGTCGATGGGAACAAGTTGAATGGGGTCTGGAGAGGCCAGAGATCGAAATCAAGAAATCCAGAAAAATTTGCTCGTGATCATGATGAAGAAGATGAAGATTTCGTTCCATAGGGTTGAAGCTTTCGTGGCCAAAAGTTTGAAGATTACGTTGCTAAAGCTTTTAACTTTGCAATGTTTATCTTTATTTGTAACGTTTAGCTTCAGGAAACAGTTATACCTCTGTAATAGCCAATCTGTAACGTTTATTAACGTTGCAAACTCATTGTTTTCATTATTTTCACTCTTTTTCATTATTTTCAAACACTTTGAGCTATGTACCAAATTTTTGAGGGTGTTTTGAGCAACATGAGCTAAACCCCATATGCTGAGGTGACGGAGGAAGCCATTGTTTCAATAAAAGTGGTAAATATCTATTTTAATTAATTTTTGCAATTTCTTTTATGATTATTTGCCTTGATTAATAATTCATTTAATGATTTTTGTTAAGCAATTGTGATTTCGTTAGATGGTACATGCTTTGGCCTAGGTTTTATATGTTCCATGCTTTTGTTATACAATTGTTATTTTGAAAATCTATTTGTTGCAATATTTTAGAAACAAATTAAATGTAAGAATTGCATGAATATTAATTAGTTTGAATCACTTTAATTGGTTAATGGTGAAATCTATAACCTCAGTATTTCTTAATATTATTTTCATATTTTGTGTATATTTTTGGTCTAAAATTAATTTATTAAATCTAAATTCAATCTTCACAAGTTCGAGCGAATGATACTTTATTTACCACTATTTATAAACACATCAGTTTTCCCCTTTGGGAGAAACTATTCTTTTTATTTTTTATATTTTGTACGGGTTTCAGTAAACTCATGACTAGTTTTAGTTTTCCTATTGATTGGGGATATATCTGGAAGTACTAAACACGTGAATCAATCTGACTAATTATTATTGATGTTCAAAATCTCTTTTTATCGTTTATGTTCTACTTTTCATATCGCCATGTTGATTGAATGTGTGTTTGTTGAGGATGCATACTAAGTGAACACATATTCATATTTTAAGCTATACTAGGGTTTGGAGATACAGAATAGTCGATAGACCCGGTTATAAGTAGCATAATGTGATTACTGGTTGTACTCAAAACCTTCGTGTGATTGCATATAGGGCTGCACAAATGTCGGTTCGGCTCGGTTTTATGAGAAACCAAGGAATGAACCGACCTAAGGCCGGTTTTCTATTCTGGAACCGTACTTGTCTGGTCGGTTCGGTTCTGGTTTGGTTCCGGTTCTGTACCTGTGGCATATGTGTAATTATTTACCGTAAAAAATACCTCAAATTTGACCCGACCTGCCTGCAAATTGATAGTTCATACACATACATATACCAAATTTCCAATTATTCTTAAATCCTTACTAATTAAGTTTAAAACAAGTTGAACAAAATTCAAAGTTCAAGTTCAAGTTTTCAACATTAAAAAATAAAATAAAGAGAAAGCAAAGTAAAAAACAACACTTCGACACTTCATTATTTCCATAAGTTTACACCAAGAAATGAACTACATCTCCAAGCATCAAGTATCAAAGACCTCTGGCACTAGAACGTGACCCAATAACTCTGCAACAACAAATATTCTGGGTATTTATGCCATGAAAATATGCATGCATGAACATCAGTATCATTTCATTAGTGAGGACTTATTCACACTAGCCAGTTGAGTTTACAGAGTAACAAAAAGAAACAAAACAAACAAAGAATAGTTACATAACAGGATGCCTAATGATGTAGTTACGGCAGATGCTTATAAAGTTTTGTAGCCCAATAATCTCTTTGCAACATAGAAATTCGATGCAAGACCGACTGTTTGAGTATAATTGCATATTTCATACATCAATATGAGAAACATATAGTTATGGACCTATCAATATCGTTGTCAGTTTATTAAATTATTATGTGAAGAACTATCTAATAATTGAGATGAACAAAGGGGGTTCCAGTGGTGTGAATGGGTTTACCTTATCAAGAAAAAGATTATCTCCCTGATATGCCTAAAACAGTGCCAGTTGAAGCTCCTCATGCAAAACATTAACAAGTGAAACGTAATGATATATTATTACAAGTTTCTCATCAAGATTAAAAATGCAAAAGAGAAAAGTAAGGACATCTCAACTATGCAAAAACAAGATACTCGAAGCAAATTAAAAGCGTTGCACTAAAAAAACACGAATTCGTGATTGTCATATAAGAGGAAAAACAACCCCCATAGACTTGTTTACTACAAAAAAATTCTAAATGCCTTGTTCAACTACATAGACATGAACCTCCCCTTCTACTGTCTAAAACAAACACTAACAGACATTATTGCTAAAGGTGCACAATCCATTACCCCAAAAGACATCAATGATATTTATCCATGACGAGAGAAGGAGATTGACATATACAGACTAGGTGTAGTTAGGTTGAAGAAAATAGAACACGCACAATTAACTCATATGATAAGTTAGCTGAAACTCAATTAGGCATATATGTTATGTAACATTATACATAAAAAATTTGATATTAAAAGTGAATAAATGTGTTGAAGCACCAAGCATGACCTTATCCCTAGCATACATAAAATGAAGTGAATTCACATATCTCAGACGCAACCTGATAGACACAATTTTGGGTCTTATTTGAGCTCATTTCTATACTGCTATTACTCTTTTTTTATTAATAATGTTACTTTAATTTTTTGTAGGTATTTTTGGGAAATAAATATTGTTGGAAAAATTTGCTCAAAAAAGTGTTAAAGGAACCCGGAAAATTACTAAAGGCACCTAAGGATTGGTTAAAAGGCACCCTCACTTCGGATTAGGGGCACCCGCTCCTTTCACATTTGAAAAGTTATTGGCGGGAAATTTCTTTTCTTTTCTGCATGAATTGATAGTGTGAGTTGGAAGAGAAATTAAAGGGGTTTAAGACAAGAAAATCTCCTTCTCGTATATTTCGAAATTTGTACAAGTTTGGACACTCGAAATAACCAAAAAAATATATCTCGCAATATCTGATTCAAGCTAAAATAGGGAACTAAAGTTTCGGGAAAGTGGGATATCTTTCCTAATCGCAGATGGTTTTGTTACCATGAAATATTCATGAGTATTTTGAAGATCAGAGCAACAAGGGGACACAAAATCATCAAAGAAGAATCAAATCACTGAGATTTTATGTTCAAGAGAAAGAAAAAAAAATATCCGAGATTAATTCGTTAAAACTAAAGATTCAAAGTAAAGATTTGGAGGATTTGGGTTGCTATGGTTTATAAATAGAGGTTTAGGGAGTCACAGAAGGGGGTTGACTCTGCCAGGAACAAAGAAATCAAAATCCAGAAAAATTCTGCTCGTGATGAAGAAGATGAAGAAACTGTAAAGAAAAGGTTGAAGAAACCGTTGCTAAAATATTTAAACTAAGCATTTATCTTCACTTTGCAACGTTTATCTTCAGTGAAACACTTTTCCCTCTGTAACAGTGAGTTCGCAACGCCTAACAAACGTTGCGAATTTCCTGTTTTCATTATTTTTACTCTTTTTCATCATTTGTAAACACTTTGAGCCATGAATCATTATTTTGAGCAAGTGATTAATATGAGGAGCTAAACCCCTTTGCTGAGGTGACGGTGGAAGCCATTGTTCCAAGAAAAGTGGTATATTTCTAATTTAATTTCTTTTTGCAATTATCTTTTATGATTATTTGCTTTGATTAAAAATTGATTTAATGATTTTTATTAAGCAGTTGTGATTTCTTTTGATATAGCATGCTTAAAACCCATTCTTACCAACATCTACAACCACATTACAACCATAATCCACACAAACGAACAATAAGAAGAGTGACTACATAACTTTTCATATTTAATGAAAAATAATTTCGATCAATAATTCAAACTCACAACAGTAACTAAAACACAGAATCAGTAAGGATGGTGAAAAATTTACAAACTTTAGACAATTTTATATTTTCCAACATCAACTAATGATAACCCTAATCATGGATTTAACTAACAAACCCTAAATCAGATGAATCAATTGCTTATAAAAAATAAAAAACCAAAACAATATGAATCATTAATTCATTACTTGTTGTTGTTAGTAATTAAACATTAAATTCACAGAATCATTCCCATATTCCAAATCGACCTCACAAACAAAATTACAAAACCTTACAAAAAAACACAAAATTCTCGTTATAAACTGAAAATGAGGAAGAAAAAAAAAAGTAAAGAAATAAAAAAAGAAGTAGAAGAATAATGAATAATCTGAAGAAGATGGTTGTACTGGTGGTGGTGGTGGCTGTGACGAGAATCACAAGATACTGGTGGTGGTGTCGCTGTGGTGGTGGTGATGAAGAAGAACTGAGGAAGAAGAGAATAACAGAAGTGTTCGAGTGAAAGTGAACTCCTTTAGTATTAACCTAGAAATAAACTGCTAGGATTAGATTTTAACTTATAATCAATGGCCTAGGATAGCCGGTTTTTCTAAGTCGGTTCGGCTTGGTTATTGGGTATAATCGGCACTTGTACCTGTCATGAGACGGTTCTGACTTTGAATACTTGTACTTGAACCGAACAGACCGGTTCCAGTTCGGTTCTATCCAGATTCCTTTGTTCCAGTCCGGTCCTTCGGTTCCTGTGCAGCCCTAATTGCATGTAGAAACTTGACCTATGTTAAATAGAATACGTCTAGTACTTATATTGTATTGATTAGCCTAATTCAAAGAACATAACGCTCTTGGAGGATTAAATTTAATATCATGTTGCTTGAGGTTGTTCACTGAGTAGTATTCACATATTCATCGTTATAGTATGTGATAACATAAGGAATTTACCGGAATATACTCTAGATGGGATGCTCTAAGTCTATTGGTATGAAGAGAGAGTAGATGTTGATTCTAATCGATGGGGAGTATGATTGACGATGGAAGATGAAATCCTTAACCAGTATTTTCTAACCTTGTTCTCAACCTTTATTTATTTCGTTTTTATTTTATTAGTTTACTTTAATTTAATATACTAATTCTACAACCCTTTCGGTAACATAAAAAGTTGACAACATACGACAATTCCTTATTATATATGGGAATGAATCCTACTTACTCATCTACTCGTTATTATATAAAATATATAAAATATTTAGATCCGCTGACACTCAATCATAGAGTACACATTTTTATCAAAAAATTTGGTAATAATGTTATACATGTTAGAAATATCCAAAACCAAACAATAGATTTAGATTCAAATCTTGTATTATGTTTATGAATGAAGAATAAATATTATGCATGTTCTAATGACTTGCCTTGTTATTAGCGGAATTTTATTCCTCGAATGTTATTACTCACATGTTTCAGAGTTTTTTTTGTGCATGAATAGTTTTGTTATTGGCTTGCTCTTAATTCTTTTGGACACAATTATACAATAGCCTTCTTTCATCTAATTGCATTAATCACGTGGGTTCACATGGTATAGTGGAAACCAATTATTTTTGCTTGGAAACAAGAGTTGTTAACGTGAGTTTCCCTTTACCTTTAGGTTGTGTTTGGTAACAACTAATCCATCGAAGTGACCATCTTTCCATTGAAATAATACATATTCTTTTGTTTGGTTACAAACTCAGTTATAAGGAATTACAGGCCCATCTTTAAAAAGAGTGACTAAATGGATTTTAAACTTACTTCATTGGAATACCTTGGGAAACCTTTTCTTACCTTTCCAAAGGAATTGTTTTCATGTACAACATTTTCCATGGGATTGTTTTACTTCCTTATTATCAAACGCAACAATTTTTCTCCTGATATGAACTTGCGGATGCTTCTTCTGGTACCCTTCAGGAGCCTTTTGGATTCCTCCTCTAGTAGGTCGGGTTACGGTTAATTAATACTGACTATGGTTGGCTGCTAGAATCCCATGGTGGCATTGTGGTTTATATCTTTAGAAACCACCAAAAAAAGAAGTTTCTACTGTGCAATCATTGTTGTTTGTAACACTTCTTTTATAGGAGAATGGAGTTGTTAGGAATATTTACAGCTGTGAAGAAGGGTCTGTGTGACATTAAAGAGTGACGCAAAGGGTCTGTGTGACATTAAAGAGTGACGCAAAGCGTCTGATGGAAAACATAAAGCTAAATGAGTTTGAAGGCACGTGCATGACCTGTGCAAGATGAAAAGACATCAAAATTTTAATGTAATTTGATTCCTAAAACTTATAATATGGGTCCTCATTTCCTAATCTTCACTGAAAATAATCATGATACTGCGAATCTTGTTTACGAATACTACCGGATTTCGATTCGTACCGGTTGAGAACGATATACTGGTACGTTTTTGTACCGAAGAAATTTCGATTTTAAATATTGACAAAATATCGGTCCAAATATTTTATACCTATAATTATTATATCAAACATTTTTTTTCATATTAGACCTATTAAGATACAAAACTAGTACTTATTTTTCTAAAATACTATAAAAACATGAGTAATAATTGAAAACCCTAGAACAATGATAAGGATTTTTTATTTATTTTTTGGACTTTTTTTTTATTTAGTTTTTTAATTGAAAAACCGGCCGTACCGGTTCATATCGACCATTTCGATCAACTCGTACCGGTCAATATCGGCCGATATTTTTGGTCAAATACCGTTCTAGCAATATCGAATATTTCGTATCGGGTGAGGTCCGATACTGATAAAACCGACGATATTTCGGTCGTATCGGTCGGTATGGACTATATTGGGCTGTCTAACCTTTTTGAGGACAGAACTTAACCGTTTAGTGAAATTTCATTTTACCTAGAGTCCTAAAAAAACAAACTTTTTTAATCAGCTCGATTGGACTTATCTAGTTGTACGTCCATCGATCAATGATTCACCGTTTAACATTTTTTTTCATGACTCCATGAGTGTTAAATTATGAGACTTGTCACGGTACGTTATATCGTTTTAGTATTAAGAAAATATTTAGTATTTCCTCCATCCCTATTATAAAGGCATCCCTACTATAAAGGCAGGTAAATAGAAATTTTTTAGAATAATTTTTTTTTGTTTTCATAAATATTCATGCCTTTTTCTATTTTAATCTTTTTTTATCTTAGTCTCAATACAATTTTCATACATTATAAATAAGGATATATATGTCAAAAGATATCTTGGAAATAAAATTCCTCCTATCCAGTGAGACAAGGAAAATCCAATATTCCTCCTTTATAATAGGGACAAAGGGAGTATTATTTAAAAGTTTTTATTTCTTAAATATTAAGTTTTGGTATCACTATATATACCCTAGAGCCAAGCACTATGATAGCTTTTTCGCTTGGCTATAACTTAAATATAGCGAAAGGCAACCACTATAGGACATCGTTTAGTTTTAATGTGACTCAAAGCTTTGGCTTCGCTAGCAAAGTGTACACATATGATCCCAACTATAGCTAAGCAATAGGGACGGATACCCAGTATCCATCAAAAAAAGCACTTACGGATACTGAGCATCCGTCAGATTTTTGACGGATAATTGAGTATCTGTCTCAACCAATTTCCATTTTTTACCTATATGAACTCCTAATATTTCTCTTTTAACTATTTTATTTACTCTAATTTAATTTTTCATATTATTTATCCAATATATTTCTCTTTTAACTATTTTATCTACTCTAATATCTTTTTTTTCTTATTATTTCTCCAAAAAAAATTTATCTTAATTAGTTTTTAATTTCGATTTTTTACCTATATTAACTCATAATATTTCGTTTTTAACACTTTACTTACTCTAAATTTCTTTTTTTCCTATTATTTCTCTAAAAAATATTATCTAATTAGTTTTCAATCTATAAAAATAATTAATAAAGAAAAAAAAGGACTTGGACGGATACTGAGTATCCGTATGTCACTATTTGGACGGAAACTCAGTATCCGTCTCAGTAAGCCAAGCGATGGATTTCCCCCATGGTAGTAGTTTTTGGACATCTCTTTTGTTTGGCTATAATTAAGCTATAGCCAAGCAAAAGGCTTCACCATAGTGCTTGGCCTAAGGGTTCTCAATATAAACAATCTGATTCAGTAATAAATATTTTTACTTTATATTTTCAACTTGGTATCAAATCAGGCAATTTGTGATGAGTCATTTGACCGCATCTCTATTTCGCGTCACCCTATAAAATATTCACGCTTTAGACCTAACGAGGCTACACTTGAGGGGGCATACTGAAATTAGTCTCATATTGCATGGGCAACTTAAAAACCTGCAGTTAATAAGCCTTGGGCAACTCTAATCTTACAAGCCGATTTTCAACGATAAATTAGACCCAGGGAGTTTAATATGGTTTCAGAGTGTTTTTTTTATATAATATCGTACTTTTTCAATAACTTTCGTTTGGCCAATCTCATACTGGTTTTTAATCCTCGTAGAATTGAAGGTGAATGCTCGAGGTTAGGATTGGCCACGATACATTACATAAAAGTTTAAGTATTAAAAAAAAATTAATACTCAAAATATTTAGTATAACTTGATTTATAAATATTTATTTTTTAAATAATTAAATTATAGTTATATCATAGGAATTCTTATTGTAAAGATTAGATTCAATAAAAAATATTATTTTTATTTTTATTTTCTAGTTTCTACTACAGTAACTTACTCATTTCTCCCGTTTAGATACGATTAAGCTTGCTTAAAAAAAAAAAAAAAAATTAAGATGCTTAAAAAAAATATGCAAGCACAAAGTTACCGTAAAACAAAACCAATCATCAGGGCAACTGCAACGGTTGGACCATACCAAAGAGCAAATATCAAATTTGTTTGCTCTTGAAAAAAAAAACACAGCGGTTTGAACCCTAAATATGGTCTTACGCTTATCTAAAGAGGCGTTTGTTAACGAACGCTACATTAGAATAACGTTAGATTACAGAAATGCCTGTGTAGGGAGACGTTTGCTGTTTGATGTTCAACTAGATAAGCGTTTTGAACCCTAAGGATCAGACGCCCTTGTAAAGGAACGTTGACGTTGCGTTAACAAACGCTCACCTAGTGGAGCTTCTAGTGGATCTTGCCTAAACGCTCACCTAGCAGAGCTTCTAGTGCCCTAAACGCTCACCTAGAAGAGCTTCTAGTGCTGGTTCCTAAACTACTTGAGGATAAACGCTCATCCACTTGAACGTTTACCATGCCGACGCTCATATAGGGGAGCGTGATCACCATTATTGCAAAACGTCTTCTTAACATAGCGTATGTTAATCTGGCGCTGCTTCAAGGGGACGTTTTAGTCACACACTCTTTTAATACAGCGTTAGAGCACACGCTTTTATGAGTGAACGTTTCACTAGACGTCATTCTGCAACGACGTTCTTGTTTAGAAATGTTCTCCTACAAAAACGTTTAAGGTTAACGCTGTGCTAGAAGAGCGTCCGACTAAATTTAGGTTTGGTCCGGTTGGTGGACCAAGTATGCTCGGATACTGTTCTCGACTAAATCCTATATATGATCGCCCGTTGCGCCTCACTTTCACCGACCAAAGAGTAAAAATGGTCTTTACTCTTTGGTATGGTCGACCGCTGCAGTTGCCCTCAGCTGATTAAAAGTCAAAGAGTATTCCAAACCCATTTTTAAGTGACGTCACCTAATCACGTGAACACATGATGGGACAAGAGACTCTTGAAATATCACCACAAAAATCTCTCTTCTAACTTTTCTCACACTCCCCCATCTTGTATCCGGTAAGGAGCATTAAAATTAAAATTAAAATCAAAATTAAAATTAAAACATCAACTATCAACTATCAAGGACCAAAAACTGCAAAACTGATAATGAGATTGACCTCACAATGCTCTATCAATCTTTTATCTCTCTCCCTTTCTTCCGAATCAGAAATGCTATGCATATACCATCCTCTGACTCTGATCTTGTATTTATAACACAGTTTAAATATACTTTAACATATAGGAATTAGGGTTTGTTTTATTTGTACGAAACTGGTGCAAGTGAAAGAAAGAAAGACAAAAAGAACAGTCAACAAAGTTGAAAGCATTTGTGAGCAGACCTATTTGTAGCTGACAGAACTGTTATATGCAGCAGAAAGTAGTTGAATTGATGTCCAAACCTACAAAGATGTTATTCTATATATAGGAATAACAGAAACAAAAGACAGTGTTATCCTAGTCAGAATTGTTTGTGGTGCTGGAGACGTCTTCTCAGCGTGTTCCCTCCCAGATGTCTTACGATAACTTCCACAATGCTGAAGACAAGGTCAGTAGTTGCATAGTAAATGGGGAGTGGATGCTCTCCCCAAACCTTTCCAGTGATCTAGGAAACATTGCTTTGGACATCATCAACATGAAAACTGACCCTCTAACTGAAGACAGAGTTGTCTGGACAATGGGTCCTTCTGGTAAGTACACCCTCAAGGACACTTATAATGATCTCAGGACCCATAAAAACAACACTGACTGGCACCAACTTGTTTGGTTCCCAAATTGTATCCCGAGGCATTGTTTTATTGCTTGGCTTGCTCTTCACAGGGGTCTAAAGACAAGATTCAAGCTTTTATCTTGGGGAATGGATGTCGATCCTATATGTGTAATGTGTAACCTCATGCTGGAAGATGATCTCCGCCTGCACTTCGATTGCTGCTTCGCCAACACCATCTGGAACAGGCTGCTGAAGATGATGGGGTTAACAGGTAGTGGTCACTCAGATTGGGAAGGGAAGATCAAGTGGAGTGTTATCCATCTGAAAGGTACAGGGGCAGTCGGTAGCACTAGGAAGATGTATTTTAATGCGTTCATCTACCACATTTGGTGCGAGAGGAACAAAAAAATCTTCACCCAGAAGTATCTCTCTCCCGACCAGATCTTCTATAAAATAGTGGAGGAAGTTAAGCTAAAGATGGCTTCCTGCTCTTACGATATGACTGACAATAATGAAAATAGAAACTTGTCGGCCATGTGGAACTTAAACTCAAGCTTCACTGTCACTAGGTATTTAGCTTTCACCTGGATAAAACCTGGTACAAGGGAAGTAGCAATCAACACGGATGGCTCTCTCACAGATTCCTCTGCTGGGTTTGGGGCTATAATCAGAGATGGAAATGGAAAACCATTGGACGCAGTTTCCGGTAGCAGAAGACCTGTGGATATAACTCTTCATGAACTCCAAGGGGTGGAAGCAGGACTCAAGCTAGTTGTGAATAAACATTATTCCAGAGTCTCTATCAGAACAGACTCAATGAATGTCTACAACCTCCTCTTGAATCAGTCTGCAAAGGCTCTGTGGTACTGTCATCATGTTTGGGAGTCGATTAAACGCCTCAGAACCAGGTTCTCAACGTGTTCTATCCAGCACACCTTCAGAGAAGCCAATAGAGCAGCCGACCGGCTTGATAGCTTGAAACCAATTGGAGAGTATGAGGTTGTAGACCCTAGCTCCTTCCCCGAAGACTTAAAGAAAATTGTGGCTGAAGATGCCGCCGGGAAAGCTTACTTTCGAAATTGTAGCAACAGCATAGGGTCTAATGGTTGATCCCTGTAGCTGAGCCCTCCCTGTTTGGGATTTTTCTTTTTTCTTTTTTCCTTTTCTTTTTCTTTTTTCCTTTTCTTGTTGGTTGGGGTCTCCTTAGAGCAAATGCAACGGACGAGGGTACCAAGAGTAAAGATTAAATTTACTCTTTGGTCGCACAAAATCAAGCGTAACGGGAGAGTAAATTTGGGTTTGAGGCGAGTATAACTACTGTTCCAAAGAAGTTTTTCTCCGAAACTTATATATGCTCGCACACTCTTGTAAGTGGGCGTTAGCAAAAAAACGCTTCCTTATGAAAGCGTTTAGAAACACGGACGCTTGGGCAGAGAAGCGTTTGATGAGACGCTCATTATAGAATGCGTATGAAGTAACGCTTCACTAGGAGAACGCTGGTAGAAGAAACGCAAGCTAGAAGAGCGTCTGGTAGAGACGTCCATTTACAAAAACGCCTATATATCAAACGTCCATTTAAGAAGACGCATTGCTTAATTAAATTATTAAGTGAGCGTTAGTTTTAGTGCGCGCTCTTAAAGGAGCGTTTAGTGCTTTTAGTGCTTAGTTAGTGCTTAGTTAGTAGTTAGGAGCGTTTCCCTTAGTGAGCGTTTCCCTTAGTGGTTAGGAGTGTTTCCCTTAGTGGGCGTTAGTAAGTTAGTGATTAGGAGGACGTTTAGTAAATTTTAGTGAGCGTTGCTTAGTGGTTAGTAAGTGCTTAGTGAGCGGTTAGTAAGTGCTTAGTGAGCGTTTAGTGCTTATAGGAGTGAGCGTTAGTAATACGTTCATTTAAAGGAACGTTTCATATATGAGCGTTCTTATAAAGCAGCGTTTGTGATTCCAGCGTTTGATTAGGAGGACGTCTGTGAGTAAACGTCTACATACGACAACGCACAATTTACATACGTTCTCCTATGACTACGCTTTGATAGCAGACGCTACCCTCCTATGACTACGCTTTGATAGCAGACGCTACCCTGTGTGGACGTTAACCATACGTTTGATTAAGGAAGCGTACGAGCATGCAAACGCTCATCTATAAGTGTGTCTGGTTCCAGAATATGAAACGCTCACATAAATGTGCGTCCAACAACATACGTCCCACTAGAGAAACGTTTGTGTCACCTAACGTTCTTCTACAACAGCGTTTTATAACAGACGTCTAATTAAAATGACGTGCGATCATATTTACTCACAAAACCGTTGTGGAAAAAATGAAAACGACCAAATTTTTTTACTCTTTGGTATTTGGTATACTCGTACCGTTGGAGTTGTCCTTATCCCCCTCTCCTTTCCAAAAAAAAAAACACCTCGGTTACATTGTAAAGATAAACAGACTAGACTTGTATGTCTAACACTCCCCCTCAATCTGATATAGGTGTAGAGCAATGCATCAGTTGAAAGCAAGATCATGAAAGATAGTAGAAGATAATCCCTTAGTGAATAAATCAGCTAGCTGACGAGAAGAAGGTATGAACTTGGCTACAACTGTACCAGTATCCATCAAGTCTCTAATGGAATGATGATCAACTTCAATATGCTTTGTTCTGGTATGAAATGCTAGATTGGAGGCTAAGAACTTAGAACCTATGTTGTCACAAAAGATATGAAATGATATAGAAGGAATAATATGCATCTCTTAAAGTAATCCAAGCACCAACATAACTTCAGCAGATAAAACACTTAAAGTTTTATACTCAGCCTCTGTAGAACTTTTAGCAACAATTTATTGCTTCCTTGAAGACCAGGAAAACAAGGAAGATCCCAAGAAAACACAAAAGCCAGAAGTGAAGCGCCTTGTGTCTGGGAATCCAGCCCAGTTAGAGTCAGAATAACTTGTGACTGAACTTATATCACCAGCTTGAATGATAGTGCCTGAAACAAGTGAGCCTTTGAGATATCTAAGAACTCTCTTAGCAAGAAGCATGTGAGTTGATGTTGGAGAATGCATGAACTGAGAAATATAATTTACTGCATAAGTAATGTCAAGCCTAGTGATAGTTAGGTATTGAAGACCCCCAACTAAGCTTCTGATAGTGGAGCTTTAATGGTACCATCGACATAACCAAATAGATCTGTGCTAGTAAGTATAGATTCAATTTGGTTTTTCCAGATGAGGTAGTTTGTTTCATCAAGTTTAATTGAAATAAAATGATAATTTTTTGAAATGGAAAACTGATGGTTGTTTCATAGTAAAGTGGTGAACCAGAAGACATGTTTGAAGTTGTTTCTGAATCACTTGACATTGAACTGAAGTTGTTGAAAATAGTTGGTGGTTCTGTTGTAACTGGTTGTTGTTGTAGTGTATGGTTTTTGTTGTTGTATTAGTTATGGGGTGGTGGCGGAAGCAATGACTAAGAACAAAACCCCAGAAGGTTTGTCCTAAGGATTAAAACCCTCGTGATACCATGACAGAATTGTTATATGAAGTAGAAAGTAATTGTATTGATGTCCGAAACCAACGAAGATGTTATTCTATATATAGGAACAACAGAACCAAAAGATACTGCTATCCTAGTTATAATATAAAGCAAAAGGATAAGATAAAGAGGAGTTTATACTAAAGATAAAACAGACTAGACTTGTATGTCTAACAGTAGCTAGAGTCTTTGGTTTCTGTTTACTTCTCTTCTCTTTCTTCACTTTCATATTGGATGACATAAGAGACAAAGTAATTTTTAGAGAGAAATCTGGATTCGAGATGGTTTACTTTGGTTGTTCAGTGAGGCTTCAGCAACAGTAACTTATTTTGGAATGGCATACTCATGATATCAAACACAAGTTGGTTTTCATGGGTCAAAGTTCTGATAAAGTTCTCACCATCACTAGTTATTATTTATTATTTAATTTGAAATTTATTTTAATTTTTGCAAAAGGAGGGAAGGTTGAAAAAGATTTTACTTTCTGATACGGAGATTGGTGATTTGATTCACATTTCTGATAGTTTTGATTACATTTGACTAATTTAAAAGTACTTAAGTACCTTCATGGTGGACGACATACTGTTCATGCATAAACCGATGTCAATGGTATATACGGGTCCGCTGGATGAGAGTATATGCCCTTCCATTTCTCATTTCCTTTTTCTCTTGTCCACGGTGAGTAAATATATATAAAAGGTGAAAGGTTGATATCTCTACTAAGATGATTTAACATCATAATTAGCGGCATAAAAGTGAGTTGATTTACGATTGTTATCTTACTTACCTCTAATCTACCGAGCTCTTCCCGAGACCTAGTATCTAAGAACAATACTAGATCACACAGTTGCTACATGTAGACAAGTGTTGTCACTTCCTCTACTATTATACCTATATATAAATCAGTAATCACACTTGGTGTAGTCACTTCTCCCCAATTACTTGGGGTATGTTATTGCTTATATTCGAAACTTAAGCAAAGGATTGCCTGACAAGAACATATTAAGATTGTGTGTATTTGCAAGTAAAGTGATGTGCCACAGTTTCAGCTTCTCAATAAATGATAATTACAGTTCCAATAAATACTAATAGTAATAGAGTGTGTAACTAAAATTTACCAAGCCTCACATGGGTAGAAAAGGCATGCACGTGACTTCTGATTTTCCAGGCTTGACCCATGTTGACGATGAAGAGAAAGACAGTCCTTCAAAATTTGCCTTTGGCATGATTCTGATTTCTCCATTCTGTCCCCCCTGCAAATCTGCAATAAAAGATGTCTTTTCTGAAAAGGACCTATCAATCCTAAAAACAGTCGATTTTTTTAATTTTTTTTTAAACAGTCAATTTATATCCTTCCTTATATCTTATTTTACTATTTTATGCTGACACAAACTCTAATATAAATTCATCATCCCATCATCACAATACCTTCACATCAACTACCACCACAACCTACTCTTTCTTTTCATGACTCCAGTTGTTTTGCTTCAAGCAGCAGCTTCTTCATCACCATTAACCCTAATAACTCTTTCCTTTACTACACGTTTGTGTTTTAGAACTGATGAATTATCTCAGTCGGTGATGATGGTGTATATGTTTTGGAAAACGATATTCAGCAGGATGAAGAGGATGATGAAAATTAGGGTTTTTGTCTGAGTAAGTGTACGGCGATATCTTAACTGAGCTTTTATATGGTCTACTACTTTTCATAATGAAAGAAGGAGTTTTCTTGACCTTGCAAGTCCGAAAATCTAAAATTTTAGAATATGGCCGCTCTCTACACCCTTCAAACAACTTCAACTTGAATTTGCTAGTTTTGCCTTTGTAGTAGTTTCAGTTTTCTGTCTATCCCTCCTGAGCTTTACTATTCCAGTATTCCCTTTCTCTTTATTTAACCAACTTTGAAAGCATTTTTATGTAATTGTTGTTATCATATGTATTATCAAGGTAAATTTCAGTTTGAAGTTGTTGATTTTTTGAGTTTCTGTTCAGACATGTAATGTTCCTATGCATTAATATTCTTAATTTTCAAAAGGGTAAAATACGAATGAGAATTTAGGTGAAGATAATTTACAGACTCAAGTATTTAGATTATCGGTTTTATGAGATGGATTGTAAGGAGATTGGACAATTTGTAAGATCTTTTTTGAAGATGGTTATTGGTTGCTTTAGAAAGGATTTAAGGAGATTGATAACATGTCAGCTTTGTGCTAAAAGAATTATCTAAAGCTGAGGTGAGGAATTATGTAGTAAAATGTTGGGATTTAACAAACCTTAACATAGAAACAACTATATAAAGAAACCTGTCATGGAGGATTACCAAATGTATGAACAGCCCAGTGGCATGCTGTGACTATGCCTCCCTGAGACGTATGGTTCCTTCTTTCCCTCGTCGTCCCAAGGCTGACGAGATCACCATTAGATCTATAATCTATTGCGGCTGAGACTCAGAACACCACCAAGAAGGTGGAAGAACTGAGCAAACAAAACATAGCTCAATTATAGTAGAGCTATGAAACATTACAAGCAGATGCTATTTCAGCTTCTATATATCGTATTGTTGTCCCTGGTCGTGGAACTCCATTACACCTTGCTGTCGGCCTTTGTGATGCTTTGTCTGCAGAGATTCTAACGGTTTCTGGTGCTTATTGTTTTGGAGTCACCCAAATGAAACTTTCCAAGAAGCCATTTGCATGAGACATGGAATTGCAACAATCCTTGTGCAACATTACCAGCCCCTTGCATGGGAAAAGTGGTGCCGTTATCTCTCACGTATTGTAGCTTCTGCAAGTCCACTTCATGATTTCTAATTGGAGATAACTTTTCATTCCGAGAGCTCTATGTTGCCCCATCTGATACCTACACGGGCAGACATGACTCTTGCACGATAGAAATCACAACTGCTCAAGAGGGAGCTGGGACTCTGCCAGCAGAGGCCGAAGTTTCGCCTGGAATTAATGTAACATAAGGTTGGACCAATTTTGTGGTTGAAACCTGACATCCTTTCGAACAGAAGATCTGTTGCCGTTTATTGGCATGTTAGCAAACAAGGTTAGGACTTTTAGGAGACTATTTGTGCAGTGAAAGCTATTTATGCAGCTCAATGATTGTACTTCAGTATGCAATCTTTGTCAACTCTTTTTTCACTGGGTGTGTTTTATTGTTGAAATGTGCCTGTGGTACTTGTATAACATTTTGCAAATGATACCATCAATCATTTTGAAGCACTGAATCAGAAAATATATGGATTTTAATTGGAAGTTGTAAGATTGTCATATTTCTACTTTGGTGCCATAAATATCCGAAGTTAATAAGACAAGCCAATTGTTTGTTATCATAAGAGTCATCAACTAACTAAAACCTCTTGCAGAATAATTGCACCACGTTCAAGGTAGCAATGGTGACAGACCCTACTTCTGATTATTGTTTCTGGGTTCATAAACTTGGCTGGCTCAGTCCCAATGCTAACGAGGAGCTGCAAATGGATTTTTCATTGACTGCAATGTCTCTTTTTCAAGCATTTAGTCCAGCTGGTGGTGTGTGAATGTATAAACTTGTTGGTATTCTGTTCTGAAGCTGATGATCATATATTTGTTAGCTATGTGCTTTCGAAGCGTATTTGGAATTACTTCTATTCTGAAGCTAACAGGCAGGTGAATCTCAATGGTTCCACTATGGATATCACCACAAATTGGTCAACCACTCGTTTCTCGGTCTGTCGTAAGGAAGTGTGGAAGTGTATGTATGCGGCTATCTTTTGGGTTATCTGGTTGGAGCGCAACAATCCAGTCTTCAACAACAAAGAAATAACAGTTGAAGACATCATCAGTGATATTAAGCTAACTGTTTTTCAATGAGGCTAGATAATCTCCTTCCATGTCTGCCATTTCAATCAATGAGGTCATCGTAAATTGGAGGGATGTGTTTTACCAACCTCCTTAGTGTTATTCTGTTTTGAGGGTCTCTCTCCTTTTCTTATAAAATCCTTACTTTACCGAGCAAAAAATAACTTCTTGCTATTCTCCAAGTTGTATAAGGCTAGATCCTATGTACTCATGCTAAATGGTTTGATTTGCACGTCCAAATGGATGGATAAATATATTTTTCCACTACATTAAAACTATTAATAAGTAGAATAACACATTTAATTATATTTTGTAGGATCCTTAATAATAAAAAAATTATTTATATATGTTTAATGAAATTTTTAGATATTATAATATATTTAGTGGGTCTTTTATATAATAAAAAAATATTAAAATAATAAAAAATATCCTTCATATAATAAAAAAAAATTAAAATAACAAAAAAGTATGAGAGAAGAATATACAATATTTAAAATATTTAATTAGAGACAAAGTGTTTGTCGATAGAATACTCTTTGTGCTCGACTAAAATTATGCCGCATAGTGCAAAGCATCAAATCTGAGCATTTGAGATGTTATTTTG
Organism: Papaver californicum; assembly: GCA_023531435.1. Taxonomy (NCBI): domain Eukaryota; kingdom Viridiplantae; phylum Streptophyta; class Magnoliopsida; order Ranunculales; family Papaveraceae; genus Papaver; species Papaver californicum. The sequence goes on from JAJJMC010010614.1 coordinate 2,800,310, forward strand.
ATCATTTGTCAGGTCCATGATAGTTCAAAATGATCAAATATGATCATGTGGGAAGTGCATAGAAACCGGCCTAAGAAGATCAAATATGAACCAATTATGCATGCTTAGAGCATCCACAGTGGTGCGACCAAACCCAAAGAGTAAAGATAAAAAAAAATTGGGTTTACTCCGCCTGTAACGGGCAACGAGTAAAATTTGATCGGGCGTAAGAGTAACCTAACGCCTGTCGTTGGGCGTATACACAAGTATTCGTCTGTTGCAATTGTGTTATACGGGCATATGCAAGTGATAACGGTTGGTTGGGGCAGAATCAGGATGAACGCTCGGTGGGAGACACTACCCCAGAAGAACGTCTGATGATAGAAGTACGCTTAGCATCACGCTCCATTTACAGGTGTGTGTGTAGATGAACGCCTGATGGGACGTGAAACTAGCCATACGCCCGTTAACCTTGTACACGTGCAGGTGGTTCGTGTGGATAATGAAGACGGACGTTCGCTTAGAGTAACGCCTGCTCCATCAGGCGATGTCCTAGACGAACGCCCGTCCACATCAGGCGTTACTATAACACTACACCGTCCTCATCCTTTTAGTTACATTTCATCAAACAATCTATGAACGATCTTCCTGAATAGGAGTTTATATTTGTTAAAGCCTTATATAAACAAATAACACCATCTTCATCTAGTTTTCTAACCCCTCGTGAGCATCTATTAACTACCACCAATCTCCCTCCATTAGCCATAAATGAAATCCCCAACCTCAAATTTATCAAGGTTAATTAAAACATATAAAAATATTGTGTAATTAAGATTTACATCAACTAATCAGCAAATATAAATAACACTTTTACCCAGTATTGTTGTTGACGATTGTGAATTAAGATATTATAATTGTGTTAAAATTTTCATTTTCCATCGTTGTTGTTCTCGATTATAAATTGATCATGAGATCATGAAGTTGGAGATTTCTCGCTAATGGGTTGTTTAAATTTTTCTTGATCCATATAATAGTTTTTTTTTATAATGTTCAAAAACTGACTCTTTTGTTATTTGTTAGTTTAGTATTCCTTTAAGAACGTTGAATCCATTTTTTTAGACACGGGCGTTAGTTTAAAATCACGCCCCATTCACAGGCGTTACCTTAGACACACGTCTACAACAAGCGTTGTCTTAACCAAACGCCCAATACGAGCGTTACTCTAAGTGAACGCCTGAATACCAAGCGTGTTCTGGCCTTACGCCCCGCTGGACGTGCTCTTGGGTGAACACTTCATCAGGCGGCATTCTGGTTCACACGCCGGATCAATCAAACGGATATCTAGCATTACGCCTTGCACGAGACGGAGAGCCAGCGTCACGTCTGGCACGAGACGCATGGTTAGCTGAACGCTCCATCATATTCTACTTTGGTCCAGTTCTGGGATCATAAATGATCCGAAACAGTAACAAAAGGGACCAAAACCTAAATTTGATCGCACCACTGTGATCCATTTGACAGACCAAAAATCAAATTTAGGGTTGATTCATTGTTTGATCGTCCCTCTGTAGATGCTCTTAACCCATTTCTTTTGGTCTGTCTTAAACCATTTATTTCTGATATTTAATTGTCCAGTAAAGTAGATTTTTTTTATTTATTCTCACTGAATGCAGGTAAGGACTTGGTTTTCTTCGTTCTGGATCTGGTGGCTGGGCTAGTCACAACTTTCAAGTCCTTTCTTGTAATCCCTCGACAACTTGGATAAAATGCCGAAGAAGCAATTGCAACATGTTAAAAAAAAAGGTGGTGGTGATTTATTTTTATTTTTGAGGAGAAAGTTTAAAATTGTATTAAGAGAAAAGCTAATTACAAGAGCTCAAAAGCCCTCAAAATATTGAGTTTTAACTCTATTTGCAATCAATTATCACCTTCCAATGTGTAAACAAATCTCTAATCCGAGTTGTTCTAAACCACCTTCCAAACTGACCCCAAAAGAAAAATGGTGACCTTTATTTCATTCATCAAAACATTTACATCTCTAGGTGGTTTATTTAGCCATAATTCTCTTGCTGCGTTCTCCCCAAACTATCCAACAAATGGCGAATATCAAAAGAGGCCAAATTTTCCTTCCTTCGTTCCTTCCCTTTCTAAATTTCCAGGCTTGTAGATGTGAGGTGATGATGTCTCCTTGAACCCAGCAATATTATATCCAGGCTTCTAATATTATATCCAGCAATGAAGTATGACCATATTTTGTGCACATAGCCGCAGTGCAATAACAAATGGTTTGTTGTTTCTGGTTGTGAGTTGCATATGGAACATATTGTGTTCGGAATTATGCATCCCCTTCTTGACAGGTTGATGATTGTTGGAATTGAGTTTTGAGCAGCTGTCCACATAAAGAATTGGACCTTTGGTGGAACAAACTGAATCAAAATACAGTTGCAAGGTATTGCCTGGTGTGTTGTGGGAGTCTGACTCACCAGCCAGTTGTAGCAAGATTTAGTGGAGAAGCCATTTTGTACATTACACACTAGGTCATCCTCTTCTGGAGTTAAGGTAGGAGGATTACCAATAGCTGCAAAAAGATTCGCCACTTCTGCAATTTCTGCCGAAGTCAGGTTACTTTTCAATTGCAAGTTCCAAGCTACATTGTCCACCATTTCTGAAACAGTTGTGTTGCGTTCTGCTGCTTACAGTTCGAACAAAATTGGAAATTTGAGCTTCAACACTATTTTGTCTTTCCACTTGTCCCACCAAAATCTGTTAGTTGTACCACTTCTAATTACCACTTCTGAAATATCTTCTACAACATGCTTCATTTTTTGAATGCCCTTCCAAATGCATTTTCCATGTGGCAGTGTATTGTCCTTCACCCACGTCTTCAGTCTGCCCATCAATCTTGTTTTATACCACCTTCCTCCACAACTGTTGCTTCTCCCGAGAGTATCTCCATGTCCATTTAGCAAATAAAGCCTTGGTTAACTTCAAACTACTTGTTCTAGAGGAAGGGACCAATCACTCAATCAATACCCAGGAGGCCTAGTATTTTCACCCGTTGAGCCTGTTTACGCAAGCTGAAGATAGGAAAAAACGATTGCACTCAAAAGTGAGAGGCACTTTGACTAGTTCTGATCAAGGGGGCATGTATCTGTTAAATTGAGCGTCGAAAAAAGGTAGTTTAATACTTTAATTGCTTACTTGCTAGAGTCAGGTCCGAAGGAACTGTCTTTTGACAGGTCATCCAAATATCTGTCCACATGGAAAGCCCACTGCCCATACTATATTTAGCATTCGATGAAGCTGCTCAGCTTGCTTTTTATGGTGCTCAGGTCTTGCATTCTCTGTCCATGAGACCAGCTAGAGAGGAAACATTCTCAGTTTGAGTAAAGAATTTTAACATCCCTAAAACTTCAGGTACCCTCGTAACAATGTGTAAAGAGATCTGAGTGAGGCTGTATTAACCAGCATAGTGCTAAAGAGGAATGTTACCATGCTGGATATTTTTAGCAGCCAAATGCTCGGTCAATTTGATTTTCTTGCGAAGGTGTTTGAAGTCTCTACATATTTGGGCATATAACTATGTTGCTGCTACTAGTGAAGTTGGTATATGTTTGACTTTGGATCCCTCAAAGCTCTAGAGTAGAAAACTGATTCAGCAGGAACTTGATCATTTAGTAGATAAGCTTGAGAAAGTTGCAGTTGTGAATCTCCTGCAACACAGATCCATTATCTCTTTGTTTGATGATGTTTAACAGTTTCCACTTTCCACTACTATGTTATTGGTTAATGCAATTTATCATTTTAAGCCTTTCAGGTTTTTAATTATTCATAACTGAATATACATCAAAAAGCTGTCTTGTTTTTCACTATCGTTTTGTATCTTGGTATTGTAGCTCACAACTGGATGTGATAAAAGTGCTGCTCTTTTCTGAGTGGGGCTACCACAGACTCAACCTTATACAATCTTTTCATCCAATACTAATTCTGTTCTGCTAATGAACACAAAAATACCATCCAGGTTTGATATTTCCCAGAGATTTCTAAAAGATTCTGATTTTCGCCCTCTTTTTACCTTGGACAAAAAAACGCAAGCCAGATGTTACACTAAAGAATCTCAAGAACCAAACAAATGAATAAACACATATCCAAATGTATATCACGAAAAACCTAAGAAAGACATTTAGGTAATGACTCCTACTGGAGACTTCAATACAGCGGTAGGAATGACTGGAAGAGTATAACTTAATCTATCTGAATACTTAATAGCAAAAACTACAGTAAGTACCTCCAAAATGCTGGTCGATCTCTTGATATGACAAGAACCCTAGATGATGAATAATCAAAAGAAGGAGAGTACAAGTCATTTGGGCCAATTACATCTCTAATCTGTTGAGTCTTCGTATAATCAACTGCCAAGGAAGAAGATTCTCCTTCTTCTTGCTGCAATGTATCAAATACAAAAAGACCAAGTCCACAGACACCCATTACAACATTTGTGTTACCCCATACTTGAGATATTGCAGTGTAATGGAAGTGAGCATTTGATTCTGGTAGTGCATAAGTGCTGAGAAGTGTTCCCTTTCTCAGAGAGTATTGCTGAATGCGTGAATGGGCTTTTCCACTTACTGTTGATAATTGCCCATCAGTGCATCCAAGAAAAATAGAATCCCCACGAGAGGAGATTGATTGTATATTCAATCCATGTTTGGATACCTTGAGACCCACACCTGAAGGGAGACGGAAGTCTAAGACACAAATGGACTCTTGCGTGCAAAATACACCATCATTTCCTTCCACAGAACTAACCCTGCATTTCCAATACGAAACACTCAGAAATGACATATCACATTCTATTAGCTTCTAATTCTGAAGAACTGTTTAATATTCCCAGTTTGGTCTTTTTAATGATCAATTTAGTCCTAGCCATTGTATAATCAACAACAGAGCATAAAAAGTCAAAAAATAAAGTCAATATGCTAAAATGATTCTATTTCTGTCCACCATAATGAATTATTTTATAAATCAGATAAAAAAATGTATCCTAGGTCTCAAGAACAACCACATGATAAAAAATGGAGTTAAAAAACAAAAGTGTACGAGAACAGAAAATCTACCTGCGGCGTACTCCTCCACCCAACTCAGCATCAGTGTTATGTACATGAAGAGCAGAAATCTGACGTCCATTAGAAGAAACTGAAAGTAATGCCTGGGGAGTGAGTGAATTCACGTCCCAAAGACTAACAGATTCAGCTTCAGCTAAGACCACCTTTCCTCTATCTCTCCATTGTAAAGGACTTGAGTAATCCATGACTGCTACTGGTTTCTGTAATTCCCATTTCATAACCTCATCGCCATCACGTATATCATAGACTTTAACAGCTTTCTGACTGCTTGCAGTTGAAACAAGAAGAGGGCCGCAGGGTCTGTACCACCATTGTCGGTTTTCGGGGACCATTATTGTAGATGATGCGCTTCTTCTATATAAACCAATACTGGGTAGAGGACCAAGTACTGTTCTCGAAGATTTTACTGTTGCATCCTCAACATGAAAAGCTCGAACATCTCTAGTGTAAAAGTCCCAAGAGCAAAAACCTGATTCCAAAGCATTTCCAGATGAAGCTGCGACAACATATCTTCCTGAGCAACCATCTGCACCAGCAGCACGGATTAACCAACAATCTCCCCACAAGTTAGGTGAGAGTCCTGCTGGGGGCTTATATTCAGCCTTCTCCTGAAATGAGGATACAAATGATTGGTTCGCATAGTAAAATAACAAGTGTTATATACGTCCTACCGACTCATGCATATTGACATCTAAATTATGCCTCCTTCCCTCAACTTAACAAATCCTTCCCACCATATTCATGTCAAAAGTAGGAACAACAACAACAAATGGAATTCCTCAAAAGTATCTTGTAGTTGTAGATGAAATACAACCAAGGTAATACCACACCTCTAAGTTGCTGCCCTGGGAATGAACTACGATATAAAACAGTATTGGGAAGTCTACGACTCACCTGTGGCCTGTGGGTCGAATACACAATTGCCGAATAGTTTTCAGAACCTAAAAAAACCCATCTTGTGCATTGATTGCACGACAGTTCATTAGCATCACGACCTAAACAAACATGAATTCACCTAACCCCTCCAATTTCAGCTTGTGAAACCCAAAACTAATGAGTAACAAAATACTACAATTGCAATTCATTGCTACAACATTGGTTGTGTGTATTCAAACCTGTTCTTCCATGAGCCCTCTTAACTGAGACAGGAGATCAAATGCCTGAAATAGGAATCAATTTGATTCTATCATTGGAATTAGGTCAATCTTAAAAACTGCTCCCTTTTAATTTATTTGTTCTGGCTCGGCTATCCTATGACACAGTCATATTATACCACGATCCACCGTGAATAGATCTACAGGACGCTTTCTCTCTCACTCCATTCCTCTATTCCTTGATTCCCTAACAATAACCCGAGATTAGGTAAGAAAATTTTGACTAGAGGATTAGGAGCCTATTAGATGGGGCACATTCCCTAGTTTTAGTGTTTTAGAGCTCCCACTTTGGATGCTCTAAAACACAATAAATGCTTAAAGAGACATACAAGCTATAAGTTACAGACAATTTATCCCTACAGTAAATGAATAACACAGACCAAAGACAGTGTATAACTCGGCAAAGCAATGTGAAGGTTGGCCAAAAAGAAGAAAGAAGGAGCAATAATCTGAGGTGAAAAGATAGATTAGACGTAAAGGAGAAATGATAAGTAAACTGATAAAAGACTGATAATAGGAATAAATACCTCAGAATTTGTGATATCATAAAAGGAGCAGGAACCATCTTCGTGAGCAAGAAGAACTGATTCGCCCTCTGAGACAAACCATCCACCCGTTGAGGCCTTGCGACCTATTTCATGCAGCTGATCCACACGCATGTCTTCGATCTCTTCTACGACGGCCACTGTTGGTTTGTTTTCCTGATTTTCTATGTCCTCAATCACCTCATCAGCAATAAGAGTGGCATCGCCATCATGACTTCGACAACCAACAGCTTTTGATTTATCTTGTGATGCTGAAGTTTCAGCACCATCCATTTCGTGAACTTCATAATACTCTACAACATAATCATTTTGAGTAATTTCTTTAGGTTTTCTTTTATGAAGGGAAGCCAAGAACTCCAATGCAATAGGATTATCATCAATTGGGCTCAATGGCACATTTTCCAGCTTTGAGTCACCTGTAACTTCAGGAAGATGAGGTCGATCACTTTGACCACTTGCTGCTGATGTGTTCCATGATGTCTGGCCTTTAAGAAGTTTATGGTGAGGAAACAGTCTTGCTTCTAGGTCTTCATGATTCAATCGTTTGACCGAATTTTTCAGCTGCCCCACTTGCTCAATCTCACTATGCTTCAAATGTTTGGAATTCAAACCATCACTTTCAACAGCCTTGGACACAATTAAACTGGAACTATCATCAGTTATCACATGAACCATAGCTTTCTCGATCCCTGAGATCTTGTCTTGGATATCTGAAATTATCACCTTTGATCCATCAGGGTTGTTCATATCTAACATATCCTTTGTCCGTTTGATATCCGATGCAATTCTCTTAACCTTTCCTTCTAAAAAAGCAAGCTTCTCATGAAGTTTGCTTTGGTACTTTCCACTTAATTTAACACCTTTCTCTTCTTCAGCATTCCCCTTTTCTTTTACGCTGTCTACAAATTTGGAACTATTCCAACCTTTTGAACCTTGCGGCTTCAAATGTACACCTACAGAACCAGTGCTCCCAGACCTAACGAAAACCCTAGAATTACCAATTCTAGATTCTTCAACTTTGTCTTCAGTATTCACAACAATATTACCTTTTTCCGTTGCCCAAGAATTCCCAACCTTTCCCCCGATTTTTATCAAACCCGAGCTTAAATTTAATTCCCCTCCTTTCGAACTCGATAACCTCTTAAACACATCACAATTCCTTTCAACTGGCTTCACATTTGAACTCAGACTCTCACTCACACCTTCTTTTGGCCTCATACTCTCAATTTTCTCATTATCTTTCAAATTTGAGCAAAAATTAGCTTTCTTAGGATGGGATTTATCCACAACCATAGAAGAATTAGGAAAGTCTTTAACTTTACCATACCCAAGAATATCATTTCTACCCACATTTCCTAGGGTTTTGATACTAGATCGATGATTATCAGAAACAGAAACCCTAGGCATTCGATCTCTATTGTCTTTATTATTACGAAAATCAGATAAAATCCTAGTAAAATCATTTGGACTAGAACTCCTACCTCTTGGTACTGAAGAAGTTGATCTCCGAACTTTCGAACCATTGAACTCCTTTGTCGGTTTCTCAATTGCTGGAATCGGAAGTTGTCTAGGTTTCTGAGGAATTACTGGATTTCTAGTTCTAGAAACTGATCTAGGGTTTTCTTTACCATTTCCAGTTGGTTTTTTGTTGTTGTCTGAAATTGGGATTAGGGTTTTGGAAGATGCAGTTGTTGCTGTAGTTACGCCTGGTAAGGCGTTGTTGTTACTTCGATTCGAATTGGTTAGGCGGAGTGATGTCGAAGAAGCCATTATTGTGTTTCAGAAATGAGAATCTCTCTTCTCCTGGAGTCTAGAGAGAGGAGTTGATGGAGATTTGACTGAAGAGAGAGAAATAGAGTTGTTTGGTTTTGGGAATTATTATAATATAAAGAAGGCGAGGGAGGGAAAAACTATGAGTCGGAAATTTTTGAATTTCAAATGGGATTTACTTTTCAGCTAGGTGTCCCATCATGTGCTCACGTGGTTTGGTAAGGTAAGGTAGGAAAAGGGTGGCTCTCTTGGCTCTTGGGCAATGAAATAGTGGGCGTCTGGCCATCCGGGGCTCACAGAATTTGAATTTAACCCTATTATTATTAGGCGTAGATATTTTTTATAAGGACTTACGAGATAATAAAATAAAATAATCATAAAAAAGATTTTAAAAATATTATCTTAGTACATTATATTTAAAGTATCCTTAATTAATTAGTATAAATAAAATTAATTAGATAAACTAATAAAGTTAGTGATTGGTTAGATTACTGATTTGATTTAAACTTACTGTATGAAAATTAAAATCAGTTTTTTTTTCTTTTTTTTGAGACGAATTTTTTTACGACTGAGAACATATGAACTTCTGGTCGTAAAAGTTATGGTTGGGTAGTGCATTAAACTTAGTCGTAAATAAACTTTTACGGTTAGATTTCTAGGCGTCGACCCAGCTGTATGTTTGGAATAATCAGCTTACGGTTATGATTCCTAACCGTAATATTACTAACCTTGACTTCTACGGTTAGGTAATTTTAACCCTATGGCTAAGAATCCTGACCGTAGAATTTACTTACGGTTATGTATAGTGTTAAACTCAGCCGTAAATAACCATCAATTAATGTGATACTTATTTTAAGAAGGAGTATAAAGTTATACTCATTCCTAATCGAGTATATGTTAGGATCGATGTTATAAAGAAAACAAAACGAAAAACAAGAACACACAAGATTTACTTGGTTCACCCAAAATTAGGCTACGTCCAAGGAGCGACTACGGTTTTCACTATGATCTCAAAAACAGAGTTCAAGAGGAATACAACGATGATAATAATTCTGATCAAAACCCTAGATAAGGAAACTCAATATATATAGGGACTACTCAAAAAAAATTGGGCCGGGGCGTTGCCCTAGACCCCGTGGGGGATTGTTTATGTTCACTCCCGGGTCCGGGCCTATCGGTCCGTCCCTCCGTTCCATAAACAAACCTCTCAAAAAGTTTCATTTAATTTCCAACTGCCCGCCAGTCGGATCGGGTCAAGTGTGAAACCGGGTCGTGCACTACCAGGCTCCACACAAACATAACAGTATAAACTTATACTCATTTTAAGAACGAGTATAAATTTTCATTGTGAAATTTGAAATTCATTTACGGCTAGGAAGCTAGTCGTAAAACACCCTTACGACTAGAAATTTATCATTCCCCAGCCATAAACAATAAAGATTTACTAGCCTACAGTTGGGAAATGATAAAGTTCTAGCCGTATTGAGTGTTTACGACTAAGAGTTCATCTGTTCTTAGCCGTAAATTGTTTCTGAAACTGAAACTAAAATTGAATCTTTTTTTTTTTTGAGTTCATCATGAATCATGAAAGAGAAAAGAAGAAGAATAGATATTTTTTTTCATGTATAGCTACACTTTGATTTATTTATGGAGTAAGGGTATTTTTGACTTTTACTACATATTAGGTCCTCCCATATCCATATTTTGGATATTTAAATCATATGCAGCCCTCAAAACCAAGGAACTGAAGTCCCAATATAGGCTTCTTTGAATGTAATCGACTGATGGAATTCTAGTGGTGCCAAACACATCCTTAGAATAGTTGGATTCATCGTAAATGTGCTCTAACAACACTGACGGCAATTCAATTCGTATGTAGTTTCAAGTACCTGGAATTTGAATTCCAGGTGATTCCAACTACCTTCAGTTAAACATTTGGGGTCCGTTTAGCATGCTTAAATCGAAGGTAATTGGAGGATGTAGTACAATCAAAAGGAGTAGTCAAGGGTTGCATTCAAATGTTGAGTGTTTGGTACATACTCAACCACATGACGTAGCAATTATATATAAATCTTACTACCTCCAAAAGGCTACATTGAATACTCATACTTTGAGGTATGCATTGAATGCGGTTCTATATTAAAACCTCTTATTACACCGTTGACAAATATTGACAGTTTATTTTATTTACATAATCAAATATATTTTTATTTATTATATTTAAATATATTTTTATTATTGGATATTAATTTTTTATTCTTTTTATTTTAAAATTTCTTCCATTATAAAAAAATAATATTTTTGTTATTTTTAATTTATAATGATAATTATAATTATAATTATTATTACATAATCAGATATATTTTTATTTATTCTTTTACATCATTTATTAAATATTAAATTTTTAATTTTTTTCTTTTTTCTTTTTTTCTTTATTACTTCTTTAAAAATTATTATTTTTGTTATTTTTAATTTACTATTATTATTACTTAATCAGATATATTTTCATTTATTCTTTTTAAATATCATTTTTTACTATTAAATATTAAATATTAAATATATATTTTTCTTTTTATTTTTGATTTCGTTTATTATTATTTTTTTTAAAATTAGGTTTGGGAGTTTGGGTTTCTATGACGGAGATTTCAGGATGATGAGAAAAAAATGGAAAGAAAAAAGGAAAGGACGGAAAATTTTCCTTAACTACCTCGTCCAGCTACCTCCTCTAACTACTCTGCCCTTAATTCCTCAGATGCCAAATGCAGCCTAAGCTTGAAAAAAAATGGAACGTCATGTCTAATAGCTTTCAAGCCGGGGTATTCTACATTTTTCTGAGAAATATTCCAAGATGTTTTGGGAGATAGTTTGGAATCCAAGCGAAAATGGTAATATAGTTGACGCTTAGCGTCAATGGAAATAGCGTTTTATACGTCAGAAAACACAAATGGCACCTAGCGCCAATTGGATTGACGTCCACAAAAAATGTAAAATCATGATGTCATTAAATAATTTCTTAGACTAAAATAAAAAAGTGAACGTAACTCTTTTCCTGGGACGGAGGTAGTATATGTTTTGTTTCTTATGAAATTTTTTTTTGAAAAAAGGTGACACGTGTCAACCCACCTTGTCTATATTCCCACTCAATTATTTCGCAAGGTGATAAAAGAAGACACATTTTAATTTATATTATCCAAAAATAATATTTATATCAAACCTTATTCCACATAATATACTCTTAGTTTATTTTATCGAACATAATTCTATATGGCTCATGATGTTAATTCAATTGACGCTTTAGAAATTTTTACCATTAACCTTACACTTCCATGATCTATTCTAAGATTCGCTCGATTTGGGACTACTCCAAATTAAGTAGGGGCTAAAAAATAAGATAAAATATGATCATTATAAAGTAATATCCAAAACCCCTTATCCACGATTTAGATAATGGCTAATCTATATTCTTTAATATAACAAAAATCATTTGATTGGTTAAGTTAATACAATTAGATTAGATAAGTTTTTTTTTATAGGAAAATGAGAATTCATTAATATAAATAAAGTCATACATAGAGAAAGATATGAATTGAGTCCAGGTATACTCTAGACCTTCTATAACTTTACTACTTTATCAGCTAATGAATTACAGTCTCTCTTTAAAACTCTACTTTGAAAAAACTAAAATCTTTGGAGATAACCTTACAATCTTCGATAATAGAGTTGTTATACCAGAACAAATGGTTATTATTCAAATTCAATGTCTTAACAACTAGTTTTGCATCACTTATTACACAAATATTACGCATTCTTCTTTCCTTTGCCCAAAATCCAGCTTCCACTAGAGTAATAATCTCTGCCTCTTCAGCGTTCATTGCTCTTCCTGAAATAATTTTGCAGCCTAGGAATATACCTGCAATATCATTCATAATTAGATCAACCCCCGAAAGATTAGAATGTTTTTCTACAGAGGCATCAATTAAATAATCGCACAATCTTGAGAAAGAAAACTAGTCACATCAGATATGTTCATGTTTTGAATTGGTTGACCAACTCTAGTATTATACGGAGAACAAGATTCAAATAAGTCTCAGTATCATTAACAATCTTAAGGGTTTGTCGGACAGTGACATGATGATTTAAGTTATTTCCCTGAAAAATGTGAAAGCCCTATCTATTCGTATACTCCAAGCGATAATAAAGACATCAGAAACATGCACTTTAAGATGGGATGTATTTAGCCAATGTACAATCCATCTTTGCAAATCAGAATTCATGCTATTAGTTGCATTTATCAAATCCCTATAAGGAGTAAGATATGAGACATCCTTTGCACGGGTTGCATACTAGTTTATAAAAAAAATTGAATCCATATGTTTGTAACTACGGTTTTGACCTTAGGCTTCCGATTTTGTACAGTTTCCAAGTAGAATTGAAAGAAAAAAATCTACCACCATTGCATCATAGTATTATGATTTTCATCGTATCCTTACAACAAAAATTGAAAGAAAAAACCTTGTCTAGTATGTTGCTAATTTTCTATTCGGTTTCATACGATGCGGTCGATTTTCAACTTGATTCTATAAGCTTGCTAAAGTAAAATAATACTATCTTCGTTTTAAAAAGATAAGTTTGTTTGATTTTGCACAAGAATTAAGAAAAACCAATTATTACATCCAATTTTTCATATTTTTTTTTAAAAGAAAAACGATCATTTTCATGTGTTAATAAAGAAAAACACAAAAAATAAATGATCTTCTCAATTTGTTAAAAAAAAAAAAAGAGAAAAGATGAGTGGTCCCTATGTAAAAAAATAATAATATTAAAAAATTTAATTTTTTATTTATGAAACCATCCTATCTTTTTGACATAACTATAAAAAATAACCAAACCTATCTTTTTAAAATATAAGAAGTAAAAACTTTTGATTTTGTAAAATCAACATGTTATTAATCAGAGTAGTAAATAGCTGAGAGACCTGATTGGCTAATATCCGGATTATCAAAACGGATCTGGTGTTGGTCATATCCGCTAGAATAAACACAGTAGGCACCTCTATATTTCTCAAAAAGAAATTAGCGCACTTCGTTACGTGTAGTCTTACGATTTATATGTTTCTATTCAACAATTAGTTATCAACGACTAAACTTAAATTTGTAAATGATTATTAATTAACTAGGTGTAACTAGACGTGCCAAAAAAAATTGTAAGAACATAATACACGATAAGTTCACTCATCAAAGTAACAAATCTCTAATTAGTTTTTATTTAGATGTCTTACAAAAATGACCCCAGATATACATATTATATGTCAAAGGATTTACTCGTTTAAAGTAAACCACAAACATACATATCATACCTTCGAAGTATAATTAGAAATATTTAGACTCAAGCTTTTTTTCGTGCAGAGCCAAACACTTAGATGTCGGGTTTAGTGGCCAACATGGTCATTACTTAATCAGACTCAAATTAGTTGGCTTTGAAAAAAAAGGGTGTGTGCTTTTTTCTTATTTCACCTGACATTTCTTTTATTCTCTTCCTTGGGTGGCCGATTCCAAGCATAGTCATCTTTTTTTTCTTTTTGGTATCGGGTGTATGTATTAGGTTGAGGCACCCCATAAGTACCACTTTTTAATAAATTTACCAAGAAAAAAAAAGCGAAAAAAATCCTCGAAGTAAACAAAGTAGTTAGGTGCAAGATTCGAAAAACGACCTTTTTTTTCCGGTAGTGATTATCCCTAACATTTGTAGGTAGTTTAATCAAGCTCATTAAGACAAGGAAAATGAATGCCTCTATCAACTCAAGTTTTTCACTAACATTTCTGATGATGTGTTCTATGTTGTTAAAAACTAGATCTACATGAGTACACGCCTCGCTAGGAAGATGTCAGTCACTGTCTGAATGACTTCTTAAGGGAAACTAGTCCTCCGACAGTTAGCGGAGTCTCTCTTATCAAGCCTTACTTGGATACTGACTTTTTTTTTTCTTTTTTAGCGTTTGCTACTGCACCAAGTACCAGAACAATCTAAATAAGCTTTCAGATTATAAAAGGCGTTTATCCGAACGCAACAGATGATATTCATCACTAGGTTTAATTGGCTTAGTACGGAATTGACTGGGTATAATGAAGGAAGCAAACTTAGACTTTTGTTAATTATGCCAATGAAAGTGCTTGACTATAGTACCTTGATTATAAAAAAATTCATTCTACGTAGGATTAACAAAAACACAAGAGATGTGGAAGCGCGGATAATATTAAAGTCACCGGATGTGCTTCAGAGAATGATTTCTATCTAATGTCAGACGTGATAGAACATAATGGAATATGTTCTATGTATTACACTTCACTTAAACCATGTTCACGTTAGCCTTTAAGGGATTCTGTTAGAGCACGTTAGTAATGTGCGTCTGCTACAAAAAGGATTCGTTTCACTCTTTGTTTTTATAACTTTCCCAATCAATATCTCTCTTCATTAAAAAGAAACTCTCTGTAAACATTTCTAAGTTGAATGAATGAAGAATTGTTCTTAATCTGTCTTCACATTAAAGAATCTTTCATGGTATCAGAGCTTAATCTTGGGAAACCACTAAAAATAATTCGTACAAATCAACCATTTCATCGATTAAATGGATTCATCAATAATCACTTCTAGGAACTGATCAAAGTCATTCTTGAATAGTGGTACTGTTAATTTGATGTTCTTGGAAGAACCAGAGTTATTCTCGATCAACACCACATTTAATGAAATTTTCTTGATTCTTGCTAGGTCAACCTCGATCAACAGCAAATTTTCGTACAAATCAAAGTCTTACTCGAACAACGGTGTTGTTAATGAGCTTTTCTTGAAAAATATCAACTTCTATTTCGGTCTTTGCAATCTTTAATGACATTTCTTGGGACGAAATGAGTTCAACTTTGATCTACTAAATCTTTACTCTTCATCACACCTTTCTTGGGAAGAAAAAATATTAATTTCTATCAGAGACAACAAACGCTATATAATAAGCACCAACAGCAAGAGGTAATCTCTCTCTCTGGTTCCCTTTATACAAATCATCTTTGATTATCGCAATTGCAAAAGCATCACAAAATCTCTCTAATCAATCTTAATCAAATCGTCTGTAATCCAATTTTCTTTTCACATTTCCACTTTCTATGATTCAAGAATTTCCTCCAACAACGGAGAATCCAACTTCAAATTCAATAGAAAAAATTCCTCTCAATCAACTCACCAGTTTCATATCTCTAAAGCTCAAAGAGGATAACTTCTTAACATGGAAACACCTGATGCTACCTGTAATACGAAATTTCAAGATTATGAAATATCTGGATGGATCTTACCCTTGTCCAGAATAATTCACAAACACAAGAAATCAAAATAGTGGAATAGAAAATCAACTATATTCAGATTGGATCGACGAAGATTTCAACAATCATCTTATGGATCAACAGTCCCATCTCTGATTCAGTAATAGCATATTTTGCTAATTCTTCAACAACTCATTCTCTCTGGACAAAGATAGAAGAAATATTTGCAAATTCATCTTCAACACATTCAATCCAGTTATGCACAAAATTACTAGCAACAAAACAAGGAAACAAATCGGTCTCTACTTTAATTGATGAGATAAAGACTTTAGCAGATCAACTTGCAGCTGCAGGAGAACAAGTTTCTGACAAAGAACTTGTAGTTGTTACTCTATCTGTTATTCATTATGATTACATTCCTTTTGAAACATCCATGAGACACAGGTATCCACCGATTTCCAACATAGATCTTCACAACAACTTACTAAGTGAAGAAATCGTTATAAGCCAGAGACACACTGAACAACTCACACACTCAGCGAATCAAGCATTTGCAGCACCTTTTCATCAATCAAAACCCAATTTCAGAAACACAAATCCAAGATTCAATGGCTCATCACACAACTATGGCAGAGGTTCTTTCTTGTTTCATAATAACAACTCCAGAACTGGAAACTACAATTCCGGAAGAAGAAATTACTTCCAATCAGGAAGAGGCAATATCTATAATACAAGACAATCAACTGATAACAATTATGTTGTCTGTCAGATCTGTGGAAGAGCTGGCCACAGTGCAGTAACATGCAAGAACAGACTTAATGTCAACTACACCAACGGAAGCACATCCAAGAATCAATCTGCAATGCTAGCTACTGCTAACCCACAAGAGAACAACCCATGGTTTGTTGACAGTGGAGCAACACATCACCTGACTCCAAACAAGAATGAACTCCAGCACTTCTCTCTCTATGAAGGTTCTGACAAGGTCACTACTGCTAATGGTGAAGGTATGTCGATAACACACTCTGGCTACTCTTTAAAATCAACTCCTCACCACTTATTTTCTTTAAACAATGTTCTTCTTGTACCTAATGCCACTCACAATCTATTGTCTGTGCACAAATTCACAAAAGACAGTAATTGTTCTTTAACTTTCACCTCTTCTGGATTCTTTGTCAAGGACTTCACAACTAGGAAGATTCTTTTGCAAGGACCCCATAATAATGGGTTATACCCAATTCATTTTCTACAAGATTCATCACCAAAAGCCAATTCTGCTATCAACACCTCTATATCTTCTGAAGTATGGCACAAGAGATTAGTACATCCATCTTTCAAAACATTACAGTGTATATCCAGAAATCTATCATTACTATACATTGTAAAAACTCCAATTTCTTGCTTAGATTGTTCTTTAGGTAGATCTCACAAACTACCTTTTCAGAAGTCTATTACAACTAGTCAAGCTCATTTATATTTGTTGCACATGGACCTATGGGGTCCTAGTCCTGTAATCTCTAAAATTGGTTATAGATATCATGTAGCAATAAAGATGATTTTACAAAATTTTGTTGGTTCTATCCTTTGACTGACAAATCTGAATTCATATACATCTTCTATGAGTACAAGGCATACATAGAAAACAAATTAGAAAGTGGAATTAAAACCATTAGAACTGATGGTGGTGGTGAATTTATAAACAACCATCTAGCTTCATTTCTATCTTCACATGGCATTAGACATGAGTTTTCCTGTCCACACACTCCTGAACAGAATGGAGCGGCAGAATCAAAGCATAGGCATCTTGTTGACATAGGCAGAACTCTTCTTCTACAATCTGGATTAAGTGATATCTTTTGGGTAGAGGCCTTTAAAACATCCAACTACACAATAAACAGGTTACCAACAAAATCCATAAACTTTATATCTCCATATGAACTGTTGTTTAATACTTCTCCAAATTACACATTCTTAAGAGTCTTTGGATGTTTATGCTTTCCCTAGCTGAAACCATATGTTTCAACAAAACTCTCTCCTATGAGCAAGTCATGTATCTTCTTAGGTTACTGCTATTCTCAGAAGGGATATAAATGCATGGACATTTCAACTGGAAGACTATATGTTTCAAGATATGTCATCTTCAAGGAAACTATATTTCCTTTAAAACAGAAATCAGCTATACTACCCAGCATCAAGGCAGACTCTACAACACATTCCTTATCCAAATTTGATTCTACTACAGCTGTGCCCAGTTCTGCCACCTCAGATACTCTTTTACATTCCTCTAATTCATCACCTGATAAGCAAACAACTATATCTCCTACAAGTAATTCTCACTCAATGGTTACAAGAGGAAAATATGGTATAACTAAACCAAAGGTCTAATCAACTAAGCACCAATTGTCTACTGCATTAACTGCTATGAAGCCACCTCCAACACCAATATGCTTTAGCCAAGCAAATAAGGATCATAGGTGGAGAAAAGCATTGGTGGAGGAGTACAATGCTCTACAGAATGCAAACACTTGGTCTAAGATTTCTTATAACTCATCCATGAATCTGGTAGGCTGTAAATGGTTTTTTAGAGTCAAGTACAATGCTGATGGTTCTATAGATAGATACAACGAAAGGTTAGTAGACAAGGGATTTCATCAACAAGAGGGTCTAGATTATACTGAGACATTTAGCCTAGTTGCTAAGCCGAGTACAATAAAGGTGATCATCTCATTAGCTGTGCAGTCTGACTTGTCCATCACTCAACTAGATATCAGCAATGCTTTCCTACATGGAGACATCTCAGAGGACATCTACATGGTACAGCCTCCAGGATTCATCGATCCAGCAGAATCAACACATGTTTGTAAGCTGAAAAAATCTTTATATGGCTTAAAACAAGCCCCAAGGACCTGGTATGCAAAGTTGCAGCAAGTTCTGCTCTCATTTGGCTTCACTCTTTCTTCATCCGACACCTCTCTTTTCATACAAAAAACAGCAACAACAGTTACTTATATTCTTGTGTATGTGGATCACATACTCATTACTGGAAGCTCTTCAGACTATTGCAACAATCTTATTAACAAACTCAACACACACTTTCCAGTTAAGAATATGGGAGAACTGCATTATTTTCTTGGTCTGGAGATTCAACGGGATTCATCAGGTATATTCATATCTCAGACTAAGTATGCATTAGTTGTGCCAAACCATGTTCCTCACTAATTCCAGCAGGCTCAAGAATGGAAGATACAATGGGTGAACCACTACCCAATCCCACATTGTACATATCTCTAGTAGGTGCTCTTCAATACTTAACATGGACAAGACCAGAGTTTGCCTTTGTGGTAAATTAGGTCTGTCAATTTATGCAATCTCCACATGCTTCTCATTTCATTGCAGCCAAAAGAATATTAAGATACATAAAGGGCACTTTAGATTATGGACTACATTTTCAGAAGGGTAAGGTTCACATAACAGGTTACACAGATGCTAACTGTGCTGGTGATGCTACTTCAAGAAGAAGCACAGGTGGTTACACTATCTTTCTAGGCAAT
Source organism: Papaver californicum (assembly GCA_023531435.1). NCBI lineage: Eukaryota > Viridiplantae > Streptophyta > Magnoliopsida > Ranunculales > Papaveraceae > Papaver > Papaver californicum. Next base: position 2,819,742 of record JAJJMC010010614.1, read on the forward strand.
AACCCTGTTTCTTGGTCAAGCAAGCGGCAAAACACAGTTGCCAGGTCCTCTACTGAGGCTCAATTCCGCAGTCTCGTAAATACAGCAGGAAAAATTCAATGGCTCACAAAATTGTTAACTGAAATGCATGTTACTCTTCCAACAACTCCAACTATACTATGTGAAAATATCAGCGCAATATCTTACTCAACGAATCCAGTTTTTCACTCAAGGATGAAGCACTTATCGGTGGACTGTAATTTTATAAGAGAATTGGTGCAGTCGAAGACAATCCAGGTTGCTTACATATCGACTGAAGATCAAGTTATTGATGTATTTATGAAAAGATTTTCAGGACCACGATTCGCTGTCTTAAGGAGCAAACTAAATGTCAAGCAAAAGCCTGCCCAATTCAGTTTGAGGGGCGGTGATAGAACATAATGGAATATGTTCTATGTATTACACTTCACTTACACCATGTTCACGTTAGCCTTTAAGGGATTCTGTTAGATTCTGTTAGTGCAGTTAGTAATATGCGTCTGCTACAAAAAGGATTCGATCACTCTTTGTTTTTCTAACTTTCCCAATCCATATCTCTCTTCATTAAAAAGAAACTCTTTGTAAACATTTCTAAGTTAAATGAATGAAGAATTGTTCTTAATCTGTCTTCACATTAAAGAATCTTTCAAGACGGACCCGATTATTTTATGGAGTGAGAAGTGCCTCTTTACCAAATGGTTGAGAGATGATATTCTAGCTTTCTAAGCTTGAGGAAGAAGTCAAATAATGGATGAAAGAATGCATGTTTTAGGCTCGCTTCAAAATCATGTTGGACTAAGATCAGAGAATGATGTGTAGTCATGTTGATCAAAGTTAGGTAGTCAAAATCCAAAGTGAAAGGAAATGTATACCTTCAAAGAGTTTGATTCAGTTCCTCTATTGTCACTAGCTCTTATCTATTATCTAAATGGTTACATTTGTACATTACCTGGTATCGACGCCAGAAGTCCACTCTTCAAAGGAAAGTCGTCGGCTCTTTTTTCCCCACAGATCTGGTCTTGATGGACTTGATCCGAGCAAGGTTCTTGTTCGGATTTCTCTCTGGTTTACTTATTTGCTAGTGTTTCTAGCTTTTTCTAATTTTTAATTTTTTTTGTTTATGTCTTTTCAAAAACCCTAATGAATTTAATGGAATAATATTCTTATGGGGGATACAAATTGTGGTGAAACTGATTGCTAATTTCGAAGAAGGACGTACTGTTGATGATGTTTTAATCTTGGTAATGGTGTTTTGGGGTTTATAATAGTTCACAGTGGATTGATAAAATTAAATCGGGGTATCTTTGGGTATTAAGTTGGTGATTCTGATTTTGATAGCGATAGTCAAGGTGTGGCTGCTTTTGGTTTTTGGGCATTGAAGACTACGGGTCTTCTTCGAGTCTTTAAAGGTGATTTTGAACAGTGACGAATGTTGTTGGAGGTCTTGTATACTTTTGTTTAGGGGTGTTTCATATCGATGCATATGAAGATTGGGATTTGCTTCCTATGGTGGTCTAGGTAGATTCGTTAGTAATGATGATAATGGTTTCTCTATTTAGTACAATCGGCATTATTACTTTAATGGTTTTAATGATGGTAAGGGCGTTGAAGATGACAGGACTTCTTTAAGTCTCTGAAGATAGTTTGAAAAGTAACGGATGTTGTTTGTATGGATGTGTTTTATGTGGAAGCATATGAAGATTGGGTTTTGCTTCAGGTATTGGTGGTGGTATTTGGTAGTTTTGTTATTGGTGATGTTGATGGTGGTTTCTTATTTGGTACAATGTGTAATGCTATTTTAATGGTTGTAATGTTGTTTCCGTGATTCATTAGTGATGGGATTTGCAGCGCTACTGGTAATAATAATGGTCACCATCAGCTTATAAGGTTTTTCGATTCTTAGATTATTATTTTTTTCTGTTAGTGTAGTTTTTTAGTATTATTTTTCCTTTCTTTTTATTTGTGTATTTCTTAGTTACTCCCTGTAAATTTTTTACTTTGATAACACGAAAAAACCATTGTTCAACTCTTTGACAACATGAAAAACTAAAAGCTCTGCCCTCCCTCTCTATCCAAGGGATGGAAGGGCAGAGGCCTTTGGTGTCCCCTCCAGTCAAGAATTGGGGCCTCACAATCACCAGCCGGATGAATAAAATCTTCCCTTCTAATAAGAAAATAATTAAGAATAATAGCCAATAATAAAAGTTTTTTAGAGGTGTTCCACATTTTCACGACCGTGATAGTCATTTTTCAAATTATAAGAAAATTTAGAAAACAAATTTATTCCATTGAAATTCTTAAATTTATATTGTTAAAAGCATTATAACGATATTATTTACAATTGTTTTTACGTTTTCACGTCTATTATAACAGTTAGATAGACTCTAATTATAATTCTTCTATTTTCTTTTTAATTGTCATACCACTCTTTTTATAAAAAAAAATATGTAAAGGCACGTTTCTTTTCTAAATAATGTGTATGTTACAGAAAAATTCCCACACCCGTTAAAACTCATTACAGGATCGTGACCATTTTTCAAACGTCGATTAAGTGTGTTTAATCTCAAAACATATGTGAGAACGACCTAAATAATACTCCCTCGGTTCCATAAAAGTAAAAGTTGAATATTTCAAGCTTGCACAATTCTAAAAGTAAGGAGAAGAAAAAAATTATTTTTTAATATTTTTTCCTTATGTACTTTTTTATGTTAAAATTTCAAATTGGCATATCTCACAAATTAAAAGGCGGATATTTGTAAATGATATACTCGCTAGAAATATTTTTAAAAGACATATATAATGAGTATAAACATAACAACCAAATTCTTTATATTTCTTAGAGTAAAATTTTAAGAGAAATTTCAGTGGGCATGGTATATTGACCAATTTTCCAATTATACACTTACAGTGGAATGTGCAAATGGGAAAAATGGATTGGAAAACCCTAAAAACTGAGGGTTTGCCATATGCTCTCAACATGAGCCGCTTGGCCCATGTTGAGTCGACAACGGTCGAATACGTATTTCTCTCCTTATAAATTCAAACAATTTCAACTTCAAAATCACACCTTCTTCACTTAAAAATTCTTTTACTTTCACTACAATCTTAATCATTCTATCTCAAACTCTTGATCTCAACTTCTGTTCAAAAAATTCAGGAAAAAAAATGGCAAAAATTGCAACCCAACTTGATTTTTCGGGAGTCATACTCGAAGATGCTATTAGTAAGATATGTGATGGTTATTGATAGACACATTTTTTTATCTGATTTGTCTCAATTCTAAATATTGTTAGTGTTCATTTTTGTACTAATTTTGATATTTTATTATGTTTGTAGGTATTTTTGGAAGAATAAATAATCATGGAGAAATCGACTAAAAAGTGCTAAAAACATCCCATTAAAAATGTTAAAGGTAACCAAGAAATTGTTAAAGGCACCCCCTTGGATTTGATAAAGGCACCCAGGTTTTTACTAAAGGCACCCACTCTTCAAATTCAAATTTTGAGTTTTGGCGGGAAAAGTACTCCTTTAAATAAGAGAATCTGTGAACCTTTCTACGAATTTATTTGGAGATTTCCTTGGATTTTATGTCATGCATATAATCTTGCCTAAATAGAAGGAGTTTCTACAACATGAAACAGTTAAAAATCAAAGGAAATCAAGCCAACCGATTAAATTTTGCGTTAAATATGGGAAGGATTCTTTCGGGTATATTCTACAGGATTTTGTTCTCAAGCTTTGTTATGGAAACATCATTGGGTAGACGGAAATAATGGTTCTCAAGAAAGAAACAAAAATCATCGAGTAAAAGAAATCAGATCGAGAATTGATGAAAAAAAATTCTCGAGATTATTTTGTGAAGATTTGAAGATTTATTACGTAGATCGAGACAAGATTTGGGCAAGTATTGGTTGTAGTTTAAATATAAGAGTTGTAAGAACAATTTGGGGGGCTAGCTCTATCCAGAATTGAAGAAATAAAAATCCAGAAAAAATCTATTCATGATCATGATGAAGAAGATAAAGAAATCGTTGCTAAAAGGTTGAAGTTTTCGTGGCTAAAAAGTTGAAGATTATGTTGCTAAAGCTTTTAACTTTGCAACATTTATTTTTATTTTGCAACGTTTATCTTCAGCGAAATACTTTTTCCTTCGTAACGTTTATAAACGTTGCGAATTTCCTGTTTTTCATTATTTTCACTCTTTTTCATCATTTGTAAACACTTTGAGCCATGAACCATTATTTTGAGCAAGTGATTAATATGAGGAGCTAAACCCCTTTGCTGAGGCGATGGAGCAAGCCATTGTTCCAAGAAAAGTGATATATTTCTATTTTAATTAATTTTTGCAATTTCTCTTATGATTATTTGTTTTGATTAAAAATTGATTTAAGGATTTTTATTAAGCAGTTGTGATTTATTTTGATAGAGCATTCTTATCCTAGGGTTTTGATGTTCTATGCTTTCGATTTACAATTGTTACTTTGAAAATCTACTTGTGCAATATATTAGAATCACTTTAAATGTAAAGAATTGCATGAATATTGATTAGATTGAATCACTTTAATTGGTTAATGGTGAAATCCATAACCTCAGTATTTGTGAATATTATTTTCATATTTTGTGTATATTTTTAGTTTAAAATTAGTTTATTAAATCTAAAATCAATCTTCACAAGTTCGAGAGTCTGAAACCCTTTATTTACCACTATCACAAAACACATCAGTTATAGAAAATAGAAAATGATAAAAAACAAAAAACAAAAAAAAACAAAGATGTCTTCAAGTTTTAGATGTTAATCAAGTCAAATCTGCAACTATAAGAAAAAAAAGAGTTCAATGCAAGAAAATTGAAGGAAAAGAAAATTTGAAGAGCGCATCGAGTGGAAGATACGTTAAATGAAGATAAATAGGAGGCTACTGCCCTAGTTTATATCTTGTAAAAGAGCATAGTGTAGTAAATTAATGTAATTGAAATTAGTGTTTTAATATAACTTAAGTTAATTCAATCAAATCATTAAGCTTGTTTATTCCTTGTGAAATCAAATTATATTTAATTAAAATTTAAAATTGAATTAGTTATTTTTAAAATCATAAAAAATAACCATTGAATTAAACCTAGATGAAATGCTATGATCGAAATTATAAATTATATTGCGTTGTCGTAGACTGAGATGATCGGCTTAGGTTGAGCCGACAACGACTATAAAATAGTTTTATAAATTTAATTATTTTCACTTCCAAAATCACCAGTTCTCCACCTTCTTTTACATTCACATGGATCAACCGTATATCAATCCGGCAGAGTTTACCATAGATGTAGATCTATCTCTATGTAGAAACTTTGTTGTATGTTATCTGGCAAGGGATGCAGAACGACGACAAAATGGTTTAGTAAATATAAGTTGCTGGAGCAGAATCTATGAAAACTTCTGCACTGATACCGGTAACCCGAATAACCATAGTGTACCTAAGTTGTTTTTTCGATAACAAACTATAAGAAAACAAGTGGAAGAATTTATAGCTTTAGTCCGGGTTGTCAATTGATATCGAATAAGGGGTAAAACCAATGCTGAAGTTGTATTGTAAGATCGAGAAAAATGGTGAAGATGGAATAAGAAAACTTTTGCTTATGAAGCTCATTACGCATTCCAGAAGGATTTTTTGATTGCACGTATGGGATGTTAAACAGTAGACATGCTACTCCAGAAAAGACGTTGTTATAAAATTTAATTGAATGTTAAATAAAATTACTAGTTATTTTTATAGATTAGTTATAATTACATAACTAGTTAATTTCTTAATCTTATTTTCAATTACAAATATTAAATAAACATAACTACAGATATTCCCAGACTAGTATATGTCATAATAGCTGATAGACACATTTTAGTGTCTAATTTGCACCTTAATTTCTAGTGAG
>JAJJMC010010614.1:2825688-2837664 GCA_023531435.1 Papaver californicum
GTTCGAGAATCGAATCTTTATTTACCACTATATAAAATTACATCAATAGCCCCGGTCCATATTCCCAAATCCTTGACTTGCTCCAGCAGATTGAGATTCACCATCAGATCCAATGAAATCATAATGCTCAACTAGAGAGACACCAAAGTCTATTTGTCTTCTGTATTCTTGATAAGTATCCTGTGGACTGGACCGACGAGATCCTGATTGTTGCACTGGAGGTTGCACTGGAAGATATGGAGATTGTTGTTGTGTTTCTCACACTCTTTCCTCACGGGAAGGTGGTGGTGGTGTATAAAGTCCTCCAAGATATGGGATGATGCTCACGGACTCCGTCAATGCCCTAAAGTGTTGGTTCAAGAGACGTATAGTCAACTGATATTTTAACTCAAATTGATTCAATCGTTCTACCAATTGATCTTGACTGGCCGATGTGCATGTATAAGAATTAGTGTGCTCCATACCTTGTGATACAATTGAATTGTATGATGCTCTCCTTGGAGATTATATGTCTCTATCTCCCAACTTAATTCTGGCAAATCTGACCCAACCAATGAAAAACAAGTTGCAGAAGGTCTTCTTAGAGGGGTTGATGAAGAGGAAGATCATGTCGAAGGATAAACAATTAAAATTGGAACCGATAGTGGTGATACTGTTGGTAGAGGCAAACCCGATCTTCGTTTTCCTATTGGACCAATATCCACCCTATAGATGTTCATAACTTCTGTGTTAATTATTGGCTTTGTAATCTTTTGGTACCAATCTTCGTATTCTTGTTCGTTACAAGCGCGACATACTTTATCATACCCTTTCCAACCACGATCTTGTTGTCTTCTGTAGTCTGATCCTAGGACGGTGGATTTTCGAAGATATGCTAGGATACCAACTGCACCAACTAACTGTCTAGCATATCTTTCCCAAAAAAATAAACACCAATATCTCTGGTTTGACTATAGAATAACTGGCGATGCATTGAAAAATCTCCGATTCCAATGGTTACTTCGTAATTGAACTTCTCATAATCCTTATACGGGTTCCAAATAAAATTTTGTTTGGTCCTAAGCAGCATCATGGATCTTCACACATGGATATTATCTCGTTCATTAATGTTCTTCTCCTTCTCTCAGTTATCGGTTTCATACTTTATTACAATTGGGAAAAACTTTTTGGTGTAGAGACGAAATCTTGATAGAGCAATATTGGTATATGTATACCACCAAATCTGAAGTAAGCAACATATGATTAGTTTAACTAGCTAAATATTTGTAAACTTATTTAAATCGAAAGGAATTTATTATCAAATTTACCCCGATGAGTCCCCATACACCTTCGAGGTTCGATTCACCCAAGCATGTGACATCGAGATTAACGTACATCTCGGCTAATATAGCGGAGCCCCAATCATAATCGAAAGTCTTTTTTATATCTTGCAACGCCTCTATCCATCCTACTTCAACACAACTTTTTGAGTTGGGGAAAAAACATACACCAATCATCCATAAAATAAAAACTTTGGTAATTTGTATCTCGTTGTCAGGGTCTGGATTTTCTGGATCAATATTACCATTTGTTGACTATAAATGTCTTTAAACCGGCATTAGAAAATTCATCACTTTTAAGATCTCTATGGTTGGTTATGTTAAAGTACAACGGAAGTTCTTCTCTATATCGATCTTTTACCAACCAACTTTGTTGGTCAAATGGAACATTATCTCCCCGACCGCAAGGTATCCTAGGTAAGAAATACAAATTCTAATGGTGTTACTCCTGTAAAAACATTAAAATTGTTAATTTCATATATAAATCATGTTTTTTGCATAAAAATTATAAATCAAAATATATGACATACCTATTTCGAAGTCTCCAAAATGAAACGTGTGTGTAATATACCACCAATGTTCCATCAACATGGACACCAATTTGGGATAATGTTTTTTCGGTTTCATATGGTACAAAGTCCTCCAAGGAAATCTATTCACAATAATTTGAGCACCAGGAGTAAGATCGCCATAAAATTTCTTAATTTCATACCAACCACCTCTTGGTTTTTGATGCTTGGCATCTCGCTCTGTTCTTACATACACATGACCTTGAGTCCCAATTAATTTTCGACTGGAAAGTAAATTCAGATTATTCTCTTCATCTGAATCTTCTTGTTGAGTCGGTAGGGTTGAGTAAACGTATTTCTGGATGGTTTTCTATTTCTTGATCGTCTAATATTTTGAGATTGAGACACAGTTATTTTGAAGAAAAAAATTAGAGAAGCAGAATATAAATCAGAGAAGATAAAGAGAAGATTGATTTTGGTGTGAGTAGATAAGTTAAATGAGGGTTGTATTTATAGAGGGTGGAAAAGTATAGCCGTTTTTTGGTTATTGGAATTTGACTGTTAGCGACCCAACCTGAACCGCTCGGCCCAGGTTGGGTCGATCGGTTCACTTTGAGCCATTTTACCAATTTCCCACTGCACAAAACACAGTTTGCTTATCCACTTGGCTTGGATAACTGGGCAATATGTTTATGCCCACTGGAATTGTTTTAACAACACTATTCGTTAGTAAGGATTTGTTTGGAAAAATAACATAAGAAAATGAAAATGATCAACTTTTTTGAAACAAAAATTTCAAATGAATAAGCGATATCAACCAAACTTAGTAGTGGTGTTCAAATTTTAGAACCTCACGTTTAGGTATGTCAATGGATAACCGAATATTCGATTTCCGTTCGAATCGTTAGGATATTATCCTAAATTTCGGATAACGGATATCAGATACGGATATCTTATCAGATATTCATACTTTAACAAAATGGATACAAAAAAGGCATTATCCTATAGGATAATATCCGATATCTGTTAAAGGATGCATATGCATAAAATGAATTTTTTTTCTTTTGAATAATGTATCTAGTTGGTAATATATGAAGATGTAGAAATAAAAATATTATGGAAGAACAAGAACACAATTAGTTTTTTTGGTTGCGAGGAAAGCGGAGAATTTTTAAATGCTGGTAGAAAAAATTTAAGTTTTATTTAAATATAATTTAATGTAATAATTTATAAAGTGAATTTTTTACATTTGATCAAGTTATTTGGTTTTATGTAGTTGAATATTTTTAAGGTTTCTTTATATTTTTTTTTGTAATTTATGAAACGCAGAGAAAAAATAAAAGATAGTTAAATTTTTTTTTATTATGATGAAATATTGTCGAATATTATTAGATATCATAACAGATATAAAAATAATATTTTAATATCCGTCGGATATTATCAAATATCCGATAATCCTTATCCGATATAGATACGATAAAGGCCATATCCGTTCTGATAAATACCGTTGACAGGTCTACTCAAGTTTCTCGTGTATAGATACTCAAGTTTCTCGTGTACTATGGATTATATCTATGTCGGTCTCTCCTCGAAAGTCGAAGAGAATAAGAGTGATGTTTTTATGTACAAGAACCAAACAAACCTTTGAATCAACTAAATTTGTGGTTGATTAGTTACCCGTCAACACCTCTCACAGCTTTAATTGCTTAATATAACTTTAGTACTATCAAAATACAGTTGGAACTTAAATGAAAATAAAAGCCTCAGAAATGATCTGAATAACTAACTCTACATCATTGATTCAGTCACTAGAGAGTTAACTTACAGAATTCTCTGCCAACAATTTTGCTAGGAGATATGGAGGAACAAAAGAGCTATAGAAGAGACTTTCATCCATTGTTGAGTAGAGAAAAGAGAGAAAATGGTATATACAATCATGGGTTGTGTTCTTCTGAGATGCAATCATTAACTTCCATTTGTGAAACTCGCATACCTTCTATAACATTGGATCCAGCTCAAATGAAAGATATATATAACCCACCAAGCGAAAGTGTTCTCGAGTCATTTTACCTATCTTCAGGATCTCAAAAACCAATCCAGATGAGGTGAGAATATTTTCATTTCAACTTTGATTGCAGCTTTCTTTGTCTGTTACTGATTTGTTGAGTAAATTATGAGATTTGATATACTTCTAGTTGGTGTCTGTTGGCTTTTTCTTGTTATTATTGGTGTATTTATGTCCAAAAGCTCTCAATTTTTCTTTTCTGCGGAGTTATTTAATCTATGTAAACCATGAACAGGTTGCAGAACTGATGACGAAGAGGGGTTTGATGCACGGTTATCATGGTGAGGTTAGTCCTACTGATGATTTCAACAAGACTGGGAACACTACTGCTTTGCGGGTCTCTATGTTTTAGCAAGGAGTTTCCATTTGTCAAGAACTTCAAAGATATTTCATTGGAGAAAAGAGATAGGATCTTGCAGAATTGGTCAAGGTCGAAGTACCTCATTTTAACTAGAGCTGCATTTGCCATGATCAAATCATTTTGCTTCTTCATTTTCTTCACTCGAGTAAGGCTTTAATCATATTGACTTCTAAGACAGACAGGTGTACTAGACTAATATAGGAATTCCAACTGAATTTTCTTTCTTTTTTTCATTACAGATTGATGAGAAATCAGAAAATCCAGCACGGGAAGCAATTGAATATCACACTGAAAAAATATCATCCAGGCATAGAATGGAGAGGCCTCTTCAGAGAGGAATTATAGAAACACTGCACGAAAGTGACTTTACTCTCGTCAAATCTTTGACACAGAAAGGCCTTAAGGTCACTGAAGACGTGAATCAAAATGCTTACAAGATTGATTGCGATGTTGTTATTGTTGGTTCTGGTAGTGGTGGAGGAGTTGCAGCAGCAGTTCTAGCAAGTTCGGGTCAGAAAGTGATCGTGCTAGAGAAAGGAAACTATTTCACCCAGAGTATTCATGTCTAGAGGGTCCTTCCTTTAATCAATTATATGAGCATGGTGCTTTCTTACTGACTCTTGATGGAAAAATGATTATCATGGCAGGATCAACAGTTGGTGGTGGGTCACCTATAAACTGGTCTGCTAGCATCAAAACGCCTACTTCTGTATTAACAGAGTGGTTTTTGGATCACAGGATTCCTCTTTTGGAAGTTCTGATTATCAATCTGCCATGGATATAGTTTGTCAAAGAATGGGTGTCACCGAGAATTCCTTAAAGGATTTCAGAATCAAGTTCTTCGTAAAGGATGTGAGAAATTAGGTCTAAAGGTTGAAAATGTTCCACGTAATTCGTCTGAGAATCATTATTGTGGATCTTGTTGCTATGGTTGTAAAACAGGAGACAAAAAAGGGACTGATTCTACTTGGCTAGTTGATGCAGTTAATAATGGTGCAGTGATCTTAACTGGCAGTGAAGCAGATAAGTTCATATTAGAAAAAAACAATTCTGGAAGCCGTAGAAACAACAAATGCTTGGGACTTACGGCAGCATCTTTGAACAAGCGCATCACAAAGAAACTAATAATTCACTCCAAAGTAACAATTTCAGCATGTGGGTCTCTCTTGACACCTCCTCTAATGATCAAAAGTGGATTGAAGAACCCTAATATTGGGAGGAACTTACGATTACATCCTGTTTTGTTTGCTTGGGCTTACTTCCCAGAATCAATGGCAGAGATCGAAGGCAAAAAACATGGAGGAATAATCACATCACTGCATAAGGTAATGTCAGAGAAATCCGAAGTTAAGGCAGTGATAGAAACTCTTATACAAGGTCCTGCTGGTCTCAGCGTAATGTTTCCTTGGGTATCTGGACGGGATATGAAGGATAAAATGGTGAAATATTCAAGGACTGCTCATTTATTTTCGCTAGTTAGGGATAATGGGTCAGGAGAGGTGAAGGCCAAAGGAAGGATCACGTATCAACTAAGTTCACTGGATAAGAAAACCTTAGGGCTGGTCTGAGACAAGCGTTGAGAATTTTAGTTGCAGCAGGAGCAGTCGAAGTTGGTACACATGGAGAAGACGGACAGAGTATCAAGTGTAAAGGGATCAAGGAGGAAGAATTGGAAGAATTTTTGGACACTGTTAATGCCGTAGGCGGGCCCTTGTCAGTAGGCAAACACTGGAGTTTGCACTGTTCTGCTCATCAGATGGGGAGTTGTAGAGGGGGCTACTGAAGCTGAAGGTGCCGTCGATGAAAACGGAGAGAGTTGGGAAGCTGAAGGATTATTTGTATGTTGGGAGTGTACTTCCTAATGCAACTGGGGTTAATCCCATGATTACCATCCAAACAACTGCTTACTGTTTACCCAAGAATATTGTTGAGACAATGAACAGGAGGAAATTATCAGACGAGATGTAACATGGAAGTCAGGCCTAGGTCTTAAGTGTATGGAACATTTTTAGCTATAATTCTTCAAGAATTTACTTGTGTATGTAAGAGTTGCTACATATAATGTGTAAGAAAATTCAACAAGATTAGTTGAATTACGATGCCTGGAATTTGTGAAGCAATTTTAATAATCAAGGTAAGGCAGTGAATTACTGTTGTGCTTCATTTGGGAGTTGTTTATCTTCTGATGAATGGTAGGTTAAAAAGACTCGATACCAACAAACTTTTTCTTTGACTACAAGAATATAAGGAGACTAGTGGCAAATGATATTAAGAAACTGCAAAAGAGGGGAAAAAAATACACTGGAAATTAAGGCAGCAGAAGACAAAGCTCAAGGATAAGATTAATTATTTTCTTCAATCATTAACAGTAATATACGCAGCTTTATTTAAGGAGCCGTCTGGGTTGTAAAGTCATTAGGAAAATTCAAATGGATCTCTCCATTGCCAAAAGGACTACAATATGTATGTGTTTGACAAAAAGCAATATAAACACATCCCCTAGAAAAGAATCAAAGCTGAAATAACAACACTGCAGTAGACGAGATCCACTTAACTGGCTGCTGCTTTAACTGCTTTCTCAGCTGCATCATCTAGATCTTCTGCGGTAATAAGAGTCATCCCACTCTCCTACACATTTTATAATTGACCAAAGAAATAATCACAAAACTTGATCATTTGTTAGGGAGAAATTTTCCCTTTTATTAGGAAACCATTGCGAAGAAAAAGAAATTAAAGAAGCTCAAAAATGCGAACTGAAATGCGATTTTTATGCTTCTTACCTTCAAAATTCTCTTCCCATGGTCGACGTTAGTTCCTTCAAGACGAACAACGACTGGAACTTTCAATGAAACCTAGATTAAACCATAATGACATGCTTTAGCATCTTTTGGACATGAATGGTATACTTTGAATAACATACTCGAGAAAAACCCGACAATTTAGCAGTTTTCAATACCAGGCTCAAAACACTGTTGTTTCAAAAGCAAACCATTTGAATAATATTAAAATAATAAATTTGAAGCATGTCACTACCTCTTTGGCAGCATTGACAATGCCACTTGCTATAACATCACACTTCATGATTCCCCCAAAAATGTTGACCAAGATTGCTTTCACCTTGTCGTCAGATGTCAGTATTTTAAATGCTTCCACGACCTAGTACACAATTTAGAAGGTAGTATGAGACATGAATGACATAAATCCCGCGATGTTAAATCTCATTGGTTATAGTTTCGAAGCATAACAATGCATTCAGAATTTTTAACTTCCCAGGATCTAGTTTCCATGCCAAGCTTCTGTCTTATGATTACAAGCCTGCTATATGTGTACAGCTGCTTAGTCCAAAATATTATTGTAACAATAAAATCTAGAGAAGATATTGGTGGGTGGAGAGAACAGTTTGGTTGAAAAAGCGTAAATATTTACAGTTATCGATATGATTGAAGTGCAGAGAACTAGCTTTAGGGAGAAATTAGCTACAGAAGAGCACGTACCTGGTGTTCAGAGGCACTGCCACCGACATCTAAGAAATTGGCAGGAGTTCCACCATGCAACTTAATAATGTCCATAGTAGACATTGCCAATCCTGCACCATTAACCATGCACCCAATCTCCCCATCTAAGCCAATGTAGTTCAAATCGGCTTTGGCAGCAGCCACCTGAATAATCCAACAAAATGAATGTCAAGAATTTGACCAAAATTGGTTACCTCATGTTACTGTTATAGTTACTTACATTCATACACGACAAAGTACTAGATAATCCTTAGATCAAATGTCATGAGATATTATTAATCTGTGAATTTGCCTTTTGCATAAAGATAAATGAGTTTAAGGCAAAAAAAACAGAATAATGTAGTCAAACCTCTCGAGGGTCCTCTTGGGTTGTATCACGAAGAGCAAAGATTTCTTTCTGGCGGAAAGCAGCATTATCATCGAAGTTCAACTTCGCATCAGCTGCTACCAACTTATTATCAGAAGTCTCAGCAATGGGATTGATCTGCAAAGTGATTTTTAAATAAATGTTAATCACAAGATGGTGGAAAAATTGACCATTGAAAGAGATGCGAATATATGAATTCACCTCCAGCATGGTGCAGTCACTTTTGCAAAAAAGCTCGTATAGCTTCTTCACTTGTTCCATTGAAGCCGCTTTATCTGCAACCTTGGGGGCCAAGCCATCAACAACTTTAGCAGCATCTTCATCAGTTATTCCTTTGAAGACATCAATAGGCACCTGGTAGATTCGGACCAAACAAAGACAACAGAGTTAGTGGGAGAGGAAGGATAGAGTGGCCTTGACGATAATCTCTGACCCAAAGAATTGAGTTAGTGACATTTACCTTGATTATCATATCGGGGAATTTCTCAGCAAGGTCTTCGATGCTGGTCCCTCCCTTACGACAGGCAATAATAAGCTGGAACACAATACATGGTAAGAGAATCAGAAGAGATGTACCTTGATTGGATTGGTTGAAAAAACATACAACTGAAACAATTAATGAGATGCAACAAAGGTATTCGTTTGGTAAACGTACTGGACCAGCAGTTGTCCTGTCAAGAGTGATGGCGAAGTACATCTCATTGACTAGAGACATCTTTTCACATAAATACACCTGCACAGGAAAGACAAACGACTGAATCTTAAATCCCCTACGATTAGAAATGGGGTATTTAGTTCCCACGAACAAAACTGATACTAGATAATGATAGGGAAGCAAACATATATCATGACTACGTACAACAGAAGCAGACATACATAAGGTGAAAATAAGTTCAATCAATTCCCCCCTTCTGTTCCACAAAAGCATTGCACACACTAAATTATGATATCAAAGTCTTAAAACTTGAGGAATGCTGAACAACAGCTTTTTTTCACAGCTTTTGTCGGAATTGACCTAAACGAGTACATGTACCAAGTACATATGGATATATCTATCTCGCAGATGAATATTTCTTCGAGAAATAACTGAAAGGATATCAACTAACTAACTTGTCATATACCCTTTACATTCCATAGATTACTTAAAAGTTTCGTAATAATATCAGGACACTATAAGTCAGTAACTTTCTACAATCTAGTTCACAAGATACTTGCATCTTTAATGAACACAAAAGTCAAAAACTGATCCAACTACTAACCTTGCTCACAGTTTTTCCCTGTGCACCAGTTTGCTTAGTGACGAGAACTTGTCCAAGCATCTTCCCTATAAAACCAACCAAATCCCCCAAGTTAACAAATACCGCAAAACAAAAATGATTCAAAGTTCAACACCAAACTAAAACAAATGGTAATAAAATTATAACAGTTCCTCGTATTAAGTCAATTATATCATCGAAGTAAGTACCAGCTATATCCTCAGCCTCATTGGTCTTCACAATGTGAACTCCACCTTTAAGACCACTCTTAAATGTTCCCAAACCTCGACCACCAGCTAGAATTTGACTTTTAACAACCAACTACACCATCAATCAGAACAAAACTCAAAACCTACAATATATGAATATACTCATTACTTATCTGGATAATAATTGACCAAGGATCATACCTCGTTTTCCTTTGGGAAAACATCACTGATGGCTTTACGAACTTCTTCGACAGAAGAAACAGCAACTCCCTTTGGTACATTAATTCCATGTTTACTCATTAACTCTGCTCCCTATTTACACATTCAAACCTAAATCAGTTTTCAATCAAAGAGATAGAGAAGAACCAAGAAAGAGAGAGGAAGAAAAGAAATATAGAAAGAAAGAGAAATCTGACCTGATATTCATGGATATTGAGACGACGAATCTGTTGTTGTTGAGATTTACCCCCAACTGAAAGAGATCGACAAACGAGTTTACTTAATAATCCTCTCACCATTCTATCTTCTGTGTTTAGATGAACTCAAACCCTAAAACTTAAAGTAAATCGGATCAGAGGAGCTCTCAATAGGGCTGTCAATGGGTCCGGGTTCTCCCGGGTACCATAGGATCCGGACCCGGACCCGGATATTTTAGTCGGTTTCGGGGCCGGTTCCTAATTCTATGAACCCAGAACCGGACCTATTAAAACAGCGGGTAATTATGGGGTCCGGGTAGTTAACGCTTTTAAAAGGAGACTCATTTTAGTAAGCATACAGAATTAGAAAAGTTACAGTACATAGTACTCACTTCCTGTCTTAGCATAACTCATAAACAAAAGTTAGAAAAATTACAGTACATAGTTAAGGTATACATAAACGCAGCCAAGTTCATCCCCCAGTGGAATCGACGCAACTTGAATTCACATTTTTTGGGTAGACAGAATCAATCCATGAACCTACCTGATGTAAGCTATGGAGTCGATTTGAATCAAGGAAGTTTGCTTCCTGTACCAAATCCAGAATGCAACCAACTTAAACCATTTCCTCCAGTTATTGACATGTTGGGCTGGCAGAACCAGCAGCAAGCTGGGATAGGTTCATTGAACCAGAAGGGGAGTTTCCAGAGGGAGTTTCCTGTTCCAGAGGGAGCACTTGTTGGACAACTTGGGTTCTGTGGGAGGCCAACATCTAGTAACCAAACTGAATTGAATGCCTTACCTTTGTTGGACCAACAACAACAACCTGATTTAGCTCTTCAGTTATGATCAAAACAAATATAGAAAAAGAAATTCGTAATAGAAACATAGAAAAATAGGAAGAAAAGGTGAAAGAAGAGGTAGGAAAATGATAAATACTCAGTTTTTTACTAGTAATGCAGCTCACAAGAAAATGTCCTTACAATCCACAAATTCCAAGTAATTTAAGAGTAAACCTGCACAAACGAGTTAAGGTATACATAAAGGCAACGTCAGCCAATGAAAACAACCAGTAAACGTTTTAAACAAAAAGAAAAGCAGTAAACAATAACATCCAGCTTCCTAAGCAACAAGGAAAAGATTGATCTCAGTTTTGGCAATAGACTACATCACCTAGCTTACTAACTACCAGTATAGAAAGACTAGCAAAATCATGAGTTGTAATTAGGTATTCCATACTATCATTTACCCACTGATTCTCTCAAATACTAGTCAGGGATTCATTATAGCTTAACTTGTTTGTTCAACGATAATTAAAAACAAGGTAGTTGAGAAGTTCTTAAATCTGCAGTAGGCAGAACATATGGAACAAGAATTCTTGGTCTCGCATAAATGTTAATGCCTCCGAAACCACCGGCAGCTTTATGGAATGTAGTAGATGGGAAATATGAGTAAGTCCCGATTTGATCTTTGATCTGCATTTTGTATGTATAATTTGAGTTTGGAGGAATTGGGCAATTAGTACCCAAAACTCCATCTTGCCATGAGTTCTTCCTTTGCTTAATACCATTCCTGTGTTCACAATGTTATTAGTTTCGGTTTCCACAATTTCTAATCAACCAAACAAGATACATTGGTACTTAGATAAACAAGATCTTGATTAAGAGAATATAAATTTGTATGAATCCATATTCTAAGTAGAGAAAGAATTAGTGTACAGGTTATGAGAAAGGGTTCATCTAGCTTGTTAATGACATTGATGATCATGTTATCATTGGTGACAACATCCAGCCTTGGACCAGGAAATTGTCCGTTGATAAGAAAAACCTAATAACCACAAACAAAGAAAGTATAAAAAATCACAAAGTGTTCTAAAAATCAAAACATAATGCTCAAATCAGAACTGGAAGTTTGATAGAAATAAACAAACAGGTGGAGGTGGTTTCTATGCTCCCATCT
>JAJJMC010010614.1:2842664-2889606 GCA_023531435.1 Papaver californicum
TCTGTTCTACAAAAGCATTGCACACACTAAATTATGATATCAAAGTCTTAAAACTCGAGGAATGCTGAACAACAGCTTTTTTTCACAGCTTCTGTCGGAATTGACCTAAACGAGTACATTACCAAATACATATGGATATATCCATCTCGCAGATGAATATTTCTTCGAGAAATAACTGAAAGGACATCAACTAACTATGCCTTAACTTGTCATATACCCTTTACATTCCATAGATTACTTACAAGTTTCATAATAATATCAGGACACTACAAATCAGTAACTCTCTACAATCTAGTTCACGAGATACTTGCATCTTTAATGAACACAAAAGTCAAAAACTGATCCAACTACTAACCTTGCTCACAGTTTTTCCTTGTGCACCAGTTTGCTTAGTGACGAGAACTTGTCCAAGCATCTTCCCTACAAAACCAACCAAATCCCCCAAGTTAACAAATACTGGAAAACAAAAATGATTCAAAGTTCAACACCAAACTAAAACAAATGGTAATAAAATTATAGCAGTTCCTCATATTAAGGCAATTATATCATCACGAAGTAAGTACCAGCTATATCCTCAGCCTCATTGGTCTTCACAATGTGAACTCCACCTTTAAGACCACTCTTAAATGTTCCCAAACCTCGACCACCAGCTAGAATTTGACTTTTAACAACCAACTACACCATCAATCAGAACAAAACTCAAAACCTAAAATTTATGAAACACTCATTACTTATTTGGATAATCATTAACTAAGGATCATACCTCGTTTTCCTTTGGGAAAACATCACTGATGGCTTTACGAACTTCTTCCACAGAAGAAACAGCAACTCCCTTTGGTACATTAATTCCATGTTTACTCATCAACTCTGCTCCCTATTTACACATTCAGACCTAAATCAGTTTTCAATCAGAGAGAGAGAGAGAATAATCAAGAAAGAGAGAGGAAGAAAAGAAATATAGAAAGAAAGAAAGAGAAATCTGACCTGATATTCATGGATATTGAGACGACGAATCTGTTGTTGTTGAGATTTACCCCCAACTGAAAGAGATCGACAAACGAGTTTACTTAATAATCCTCTCACCATTTTATCTTCTGTGTTTGGATGAACTCAAACCCTAAAACTTAAAGTAAATCGGATCAGAGGAGCTCTCAACTTATAGAGAGAAGGAGATCGCTGTAGAGTCGGACAGAAAGGAAAAAAAATAAAAGGAAAATGAGCAATGAAACCCTTAATTCCTTTTTCTACATTTTTAGACACTACAAAAGAAAATGATTTTCCAAAACAGAGTCGAATCGGTTGAGTTACAAAGTTGGACTAAAGCTAGGTGAGCTTTAGCCGAGTCGTCTTGCTGTCGGGTCAAACCAGTCGAGTATTCTAAGAGCAAGTTTTTTTTGTTTCAAGAATCCTTAAGTGGAGATATTCTTATAAATTAAGGAATACTCAAAAAAAATAAGAAAAAATTATTATAAAATAATCTAAAAAATATTTTATTAAAATAATTTATTGCAATGGTCAAATTGGATAGAATAGAATCTACCTTACCCCAACTCTTGGTAGCATTAATGGTTACAGAAAACCCCCAAAAATACCGACTCCTTAATTTTTAACCTCTGTTGCCCTTTTTTCAGTTTTATAAATCTACAACAACCATTAATGGGTGGTGGTAGCGAACAATTATGCCATAGCTAACCTAGCAGCAGTAGCAACAGTAAATTTGAATATGGAATATATACAATTGTTTATATAAGGAACAACAGGTATAGAACATCCATAACAACATATTGATTTCTCACACCACCAATCATACTAACATCTTCTTCAGTTCAACTTTCAAAGCTTCCTTAAACTCCTTTGTTCTAGATGCTATTAATGTTCCCAAATTATTAACCAAATCTGCAAAAACCTCATTACCAATATACAATTGAAACCCAAATATTATCATACGAATAAACAAAAAAACTCAAATAACATAATCCAATCAATCGATTAGTCAGGGTTATGTTTCTGCTTCATCTCCCATCTGGACTTCCGCCATTAAAATCAAAATCAGAAAAACAAAAATGTACATATCCAATTTCACTAATGTTGATGATGCCTCATTAAATTCCATACGAAATCATATGGTTAGTGTTCACTATTGATATGTTTGAATTTCATATGGAGATCATACATTTAGAAATGGGGTAAAGGAGTACAATGAAGAAATAAGGGGATAGCAGTTGAAGAAGAAATAAATGGATACTAAATTGTTTTTTTTTTATTAGTGTAAGGGTATTATGGATATTTCATCATTAAAAAATACCTCTTAGCTAAAATCAAGCCCTATGTAAACTTGAGTATCCCCTAATTTGTGAGATCATTCCCTAATTGAGGGTTCTTTTTGAAGCCTGATTGTATTAAAATTAATAAGTGGTTACCCGGGGTATGTCATACCCATATCGTTACTAGTTACAGTTTGATTAATGAATGCTGGGGTCATGTAATCCTTTTTTGTTGTTGAGAGATTTCCTTCTTAAATCCATCAGCCGCATCAATTGCTAGTTCGTACGTCGTTTGGTTTCCCTCTTTGTATATGTGCTTGAAAATATGATATGGAATTTGGTTTATTCTTTGTCTGATCTCGATTATTATTTCGGCTATGTATCAGGATGATGCAATATCATGAATTATAAAATGCATGAGATTTTTTGAGTCAGTTTCGAATTACACCTACCTTCTCTCCCATTATGTTCTGGTGGCTAGTAGCATGTCCCAAGTTTCGGCTATTATTGCAAAGGTTATTTCCAGAGGTTGCGCCATTATCGTTATAGTTTTTTCTTCCGAGTCCCTGCATATGAAGCATGCACCTGCAATTCCCAAGTGTCCTCTTGCTGCCCTATACGTGTTTATCTTGATCCATTATCGATCGGGAGTGGTCCATCCGACCGATATGGTTGTTGTTGTTCTCCTGGTGGTTGATGGGTTTTAAGATGGTATCATACCTGAAATCACAAGGAGTTGGCTCTCTTTCACTCAGGTGAATTCTAGCAAGTTTTTTTTTTATCGTACACTGTAACATCAGAATTTACCTTTTATTTTTAGGTATTGAAGCGCGTTGAATCGAGAATCGAATTACTACTTATATTTATGTATTTATCATAATATTTAGTTGATATGATGTATAATATATGTAAAAGAAACCAAGCATGGTAAGTTTTCATGGTAGTTTAACATGTTCCAGATAAAAGAAAACAGTTATACTCGTTCTCGGATCCTACTCGACTAGGAGTGAGGAGCGGCGAGCTCGGTTGAAGAACTCGTTAATACTCGATTGCCAAATCTCGTTACAGTTACTCTAGTTGCATATATTGTTATAAGCATGCCTTATACATTTATCAAAAAAGAAAATTATATATATGTAAAATCAAAATCTAACAGGGAAGTATGCAATCATGAATTTCTTGGATTAACAATTGTCCATAAAAGTTCTGAGGTATTCAATTAGGATTTATATAGACTCACTATACATCCGAGGTATGCAATTAGGAGTTATATGGATTCACTATAAATTCGAGGTATTCATTTCACTTAAATTTTTATAAATTGTCAAAGGCTCAAGATTACATGGGTAGTTATTGATACTTGATAGGTGTCTAAAACACCTTAATCATTATTAATTGATTATGCTTTTTTTGTTATTTGTTTTTGTAAATTTCGTATTTTATGTTTGTTTTTTGAGTTTTATATGTATACTGGAGTCATGAGAAGCAAAAAAAGAGAAACAGGAGCCCAAAGGATTGCTTGGAGGCATTGGGTGTTGGAAAGCTCGAAGAATAGAAGCACATAAGTCTCAAATATATGTAAAACAAAAATCACTAGGGACAACCAGGTTTACAAATGAATCGAGAATTACTAGAGGAAACCAACTATTCTATTAAAATGTGCTATAAGGAGTCATATCAGGGCTGCCTTGTATTCCATCAGTGGGTGCCCAAAACTATTTTCTTATAACCTAGCAATTAGGTCGACATTACATGACAAGTTTTTTTCTTATCCTCAAGCAGCAGTGCACCACATCCAATATTTTATTCCGGGGAATCCAAGGTCGAGAAGGTGTGAACCAAAGGTTCAGAAACAATTTCGCAATAGAGATAAACATATGAAAGAAGAGTTACGGTGAGAATTAAATTCGATGGCATCAAGAACAAACAGTGAAGATGTTGGTGCTGTTCAATGGGGTTTTGTGAATGTGAAGTCAGTTGAGAAGGAAACTAGGGTAGAATAAGGGCATTTGCTGCCATGGGTTTCATGTGAAGTTGCCAGCAAGATTGAAGAAAATAATATGGTGACCAGTGGAGGAAATTAAGAGGTATTGACAAGCTAAGAAGAAACATGAGATGGGTTTCATTCACAAGAGAAGAGAAGAAGATGGTGCTTCAAAGATTGAAGATGGGTTTGTGTTTAAAGTTAAAATTCGGGCTGAGTCAATTGAAACAGTTCGAGATTGGGAGTTGATGAATTGGGAGTTGATGATGTCGTTAGGAGATGAGATGATGGGTTTGTGCTATTGATTAAGCTCGAGTTGACTGTTAGTAGAAATGAAGATATGGGTTTTATTGATGTGACTGCGAGAGAAACTAAGCGGCAGAAAAGATGGGTCTAGCCGGAAAAACAAAACTAGGGATTTGTTACTGTTGGTCGAGAAGAAATAAAGATGAGAAGGTGCTTGAAGGCTATCGCATGTGAATGAATGGTGTTATCCAATTGGCGCAGCTGCAGCAGTCGGTAGTTTTAGTTGTTATCTAATTTTTTAATATTTTATTTAGTTTTATTTTTAGCTTTTACTGATTTTTCATTTTAGAATCTTATTTTTAAGTACAAACATTTTTGTGTGTGTGCACAATTATTTATGGTATTCATCATTTGACTAGAACAAGAGGTAAGTTTTCTAAATGAGTTGTATGCATAAAAAAAATTTAGGTTAGTTATCAAGATGTATCCTTCTTGGTATAATGTAAACGTTTCACAAGACCATACGAATTATAGTAATAATTATGATTTTCAATCTTATTCATATAACTTTCAACCATATGTGGGATATGATCTAAACTAATCTTTTGGCTATAATCACTCTGCAAGACCTTGTGATAATTCTCATTTATACCAACAGTCTTATGTCAGTGAACAATCACAAGGATGGGAGGATAGTTATACTTTTAATCAATTTAACTCCAGACATATGAAGATGCTCGATCACATTTTTTATGAGCTAATGGCAATATAACAAGTTGCTAAACAATTAATCAGACCTTGTTACAATGAGTCTAGCCCAACCCTTGTTAGCAATTCGTCGAATAATACGCGTACAACAACGAATAAATTTGTGTTTGTTTCACGTATTATTGGAAGTCCGAACCCTATTCGCGTATTATATGGACTGCCCGAATAATACGTGAATTATACAGGTTTGCCACGGGTTCCAAATTTGTCACATGTTCTGACCAGATTGAAACTGGTTATATTACCATTATACAGCTAACGGTAATATAACAAGTTGCTAAACAATTAATCATACCTTGTTACAATGAGTCTAGCCCAATCCTTGTTAGCAATTCGCCGAGTAATACGTGTATTATTCGGCAACGAATAAATTTGCGTCCGTTTCACGCATTATTGGAAGTCCGAACCCTATTCGCGTATTATATGGACTGCCCGAACCCTATTCGCGTATTATATGGACTTCCCGAGTAATACGTGTATGCTATGGTTCGAACCCAAAACCCCATGCGCAATAAAAATGGGAGTGAACGACTCGACCATTGTTCCTTTGGTGATTGAATTGCATATATTTTATATATATACTAATTTAAGTACAAAATCATTATGCCACCATATTTTCTAACTTTGAAAAGTCTTTTTTTATATATAATGTAGGCCGAATTTTGTACCCCTAATTCATAATGCAAAAATGAATTATACACGTACGTATGCCGTTCTGAATCACGAACCGTTGATCGGTTTTTCGATCGAATTTGACTTTTCCGAATCCGTATAATACTCGTACGTTTGTACTTCTGTACGTTTGCCGAATTCCGAATTGCTAACTAGGAGCCCAACTCCTGATCATTTTTATGATTATTCACCTATTCAATGGGATGAGACCTGGGCTGAAAACTATATAATGAGTAAAATCATAAATTTGATAGTTTTGTGGAATCTTCTATTCCGGTGATACAAGAGATGCTTCAAACAACAAAACATTTTCTGAATTTCAGCATAGTTACAATGAATCGCTCCAAGAACTTCAACAGAATATAGACAACATCTGAAATGGCATGGAAAAAATTCATGAAGAACGGAATAAAGGAGAAGTTTTGTATCAAAACCATTTCAACATTCCCATGGACAATAATATACATATGGTGATTCTGAAGAAGACGAACCTTTAAATATTGATGATAACGATGCTACTAGATTAATTCTTGATCGTGATAATGATCATTCACCTATTCAAAAAGAAGAAGTTGAGTCTGGAAACACTAAAGTTATTGATGGTAAGACTTATGTTGTGCATGAGAGCGATGATGATTATGACTACTTCTTTTTGAATGCTACCCCAAATACAAAGATAGTAGATACTTTGAATTAGAAGTCAACTTGTGATAAAGACCATAATTACGATGAGTTACTTGGAGCAGATTTTGATTCTGATGATGAAGACTTGCAGGTCATACAAGAAACTGATGAAAAGTGGCTTGTAAAAATTTTGAATGAGAATGATGATACTTGTGATGTAGGAGAAACAATGGAATTTTCAGAAGTACTGAGGATCCCGATATACGTGATATTATGTAAGGTTTTCCAAACCCTTTACATGAATCTTTACTTAATGATGATCCTCTCATACTATAAGTAGTTTCTCAAAGAGTTGTTAATCATACTTTTAAGAAGGTCCCTAGAATTGAATGCTTCTAAAGTTCTTTTCGAATTCCTTGCTTCTAAGTATCCACCGTATATGTATGAATATGGCGCCGTCCAAGTTTCCACAAAATTTTATTTCACTTATGTTTTGTATACACTTCTGAGTATAGAGAGAACTAAGTGTAGGGATGATTCTTATGTGATGATGGTTTCACTATATATATCATACATTAATATTTTTGTGAAGCTATTGTTAGAATTGCATATTGTTTTCTTGACCGATCCGCATGTTTTCAGATTGTTGGTGTACGGGCGACCAGAGAGACGGCTGGCGACGTTAAAACAAACGTTGCATGGGAGTCAATCTATTGGTTTAGTTTATCTTGTCTTTTTCTTGTTAATTTTTCTTAGCTCTTATATCATTATAGAATTTTCCACCTTGAATTTTTCGTTGGATGAGTCAATTTACATTGAGGACAATGTAAAGTTTAAGTGTAGGGGAATTGTTAAGCATATAGAACTTTTGTTATTCACTTTCGTAAAAATTTTCAAATTTCTTGTTTTTTTTTGCATAAACCTCCAAATTTTAGAGATTTTAAAGTCATTTTGTATATATTTAGCTAAGTTTACATACAGAGTTCTTACCGAACAACTGAACTTAGAATTATTAGAGAACTTATATTCGGTATTCTTAGTCGAACGAGAGAATAATGGTGATGAACTTAACCATGCTGATGGAAAATTAGGTGCGGAAGGTATGTATCATTATAGAGCTAATAAATCATTAGTGGAGACTACCCGTATAAAAAATCCGACTGATGTACCAAACCTTCAATGTATATTGTCTATTTAGAGTGTTTCATCTTTGCAAACTCCGAGTAAATAATGAGATACTCAACCTCATACTATTTCAGCACTATTTTTTGATCTCTTGAGTGCTAATTTTTTGTCAATCATAAGGGTGACATCAGAAGTGCGAATTAACCTCATTCTTGTAGTCTGAATTACAAGCATCACTACTCTCGAAGCAGTCGTCAATAGAAACTCATCATCAACAAGTGGACGAATCTAAAATTTTGAAGAAAGTTGAAGACGCCAATGGTACAAGCAACAATACAATGTGATAAAGTCTACATACAAGGTGAAAAAAGCCAAGTACATGAAATAACAAAAGAAGTGAAATTTTATGAATGTTAGGTACAAAAGAATAATTGTGAAGAATCAAACATTAAGTTTTCCTACGGTCTTTTCATTCCATATCATATTTATTTCTTGTTTGCATTGAAAAAAACAAATTTTATTGCATTCATTCATTTATGTTCATATTCATTCATAAAGGCCATAGAGAAGAAGAAATCCAAAAAAGAAGTTTCAAGATAACAACAATTTGAAGGGTACAAGGTTTGAAAGAGTTGATTTTCATCAACCGGGTGGGAAAGTGGAAATATGAAGTACAAGGTTCGAGAGTTTATTATCAAAGGTTGAAGCCGAAGACAAGTTATTTCTATTTGACGTTATAAAGAAGAGTGTGCGTTTGTAGCTTGGATGAGAATATGGGTGAGCATTCCCACTCTCGCATATGGTTGACTTCCTTTCTTAGATATCATCATAAATATAAAGAAAATAATTTTTCAGCATCACCATTCAATGTGTAAAAATTTTCTATATTCACTATTGCTTGCACACATGTGAGATCCGTTTATATTGTCTTACGAGTGTCAATATCATAAAATCCAATTGGTGAGGCAGAAGTCGAGGCGAAATGCTTATTTAATTGCTCTTGGGGATGCAGTCCTTCATATGGCATTGGTTTGATACATTACACTATATTTCTCGTCGATCAAATGTATTTATATTTGCAGTTCTCTTGTACTTCTAACTTCTGTTAGGTGCAAAAACTTTCTTCCCTCATAGCTCTGTGGATGCATGTACTTTGAGTTGGAGTAGGTTTTTTGGGTATATCTCTTGTAAGCCCTCACGAGGTTATAACTCGTTCACTAGGGACACCTAAGGGTTTAAAGGTTTGTTGGCATGTTGTTGTTATTTAGAAATAATGGTAAAAGATTCATTACTCAGATTTGTAAAGATTTGATTTTTAAACCTAATTTTTAATACTAAAAATAAAGAGAATTAAAGTAAAATTAATTCAAGAATTGTGGAAAGAACTGAGACTAAGGATTCCACCATTAGCCAATTTTTCAAGTGATTAAACATTACTACTTATTTTGCAATTCATATATATTCAATTTATTCAAAATATTGCCAAAGTTAGATTTCCAAAATATTAGTTGTAAATCAAAAGTATGAGACATCAAAGGCTTTAGAATCAGCATGACCCATCAAAAGAAAACACAACTAATTGATAAAAATCATTTTTCCCAAGTTTAATTCAAAGCAAATAATTAAAGAATTACAAAAAATAATAAAATAAGAATTACCACTTTATTATTGGAAAAATAGATTCCTCCGTCGCCCCACCAATGGTGATTATCTCGTCATGTTGGAAACACTCTCAAAATAATTTTTCAAAGCTCAAAAAGTTTTACAAAGAAGAAATAAAAATAACACAGAAGGTTTGATACGGTTATAACTGTTACAAGCAGTGTTCTCTGTGTAGCTGAAGAGAAAAGAAAACAGAAGCAATAAACTACGGTTCCTGGGCGCTTTTAAAATACGAAACTATACGCAACAGAAACAATGACAGTTTTCTCTTGCCTTATGTTCTTCATCTTCTTCTTCACCAGCAGAAAAACTTTTTTTTCCTGGAATTTTTTTCACGTCTCTGGATGTTTTTTTCCTTCAATCTCTTGGCTATTTATAGGATTAGTAAACCCTAATAGCCTTCCTTAATCGATAAGGATGCAAAAAATCCATCCAAAACAAACTCTAAATACATGTTAATACGAATCAGAAGATGTTTCTTTTTCCGGTCGTAACTTGAATTTTGTAGCCATTTTTTCCGGGTGAAAACTCATGAATGACGCGTTTTAACCTTCTTTGAATACTTTTCCATTTTAGATATCCAAACAGACTTTAAACTCCATAAAATTCGGCTTTGAAATACAATCAGAAACTCTCTTCACACGTCAGAAAGACTCTCGCCATTTTCGTAGATTTGAAACAAAGAAGGGGGTGCCCCCAACCCAAAATGCAGGTTCCTTTAGTAATTTTTCTCGGGGTGCTTTTATCACTTTTTGAGCTGATTTTTCCACAAATATTTATTTCTCAAAAAATCCTACAAAGACATAAAAACCCATAATAAGTACAAAATCAAGCGCTAGTAGAATAGAGAATTGAGCACAATTTAGAAACAAAAATGTGTCTATCACATGCTAAGTGCAAATTTATCCTTAACGAGTTGTATTTTAGTTTAGTATAGTTTGCTAGAGGACTAGAAAAGTCTAAATGTGGGGGAAATTGATAGGTGTCTAAAATACCTTAATTATTATCAATTGATTATGCTTCCTTTGCTATTTTTCTTGTAAATTTCATACTTTATGTTTGTTTTGAGTTTTGCAGGTATATCAGAGTCATGAGAAGCAAAAGAAGAGAAATAAGAACTTAAGGCATTGCTTGGAGGCATTATGTATTGACAAGTTCGAAAAGTATAAGCATATAAGTCTCAATTGTGTGTAAAAAAAATCACTAGAGGGGAAGCCAGGTTTACAAATGAATTGAGAATTACTAGGGGAAACCAACTATTCAATTAAAATATGCTACAAGGAGTCATATCAGGGATTCCTTGTATTCCATCAGTGGGTGCCCAAAATTATTTTCTTATAACCTAGCAATTAGGTCGACATTACATGACAAGTTTTTTTCTTATCCTCAAGCAGCAGTGTACCACAACCAATATTCTATTCCGAGGAATCCAATGTCGAGAGGGTGTGAACCAAAGGTTCAGAAAAAAATTCGTAATAGAGATAAACATATGAAAGAAGAGTTGCGGTGAGAATTAAAGTCGATGGCATCAAGAACAAACGGTGAAGATGGTGGTGTTGTTCAATGGGGTTTTGTGAATGTGAAGTCAGTTGAGAAGGAAACTAGGGTAGAAATAAGGGCATTTGTTGCCATGGGTTTTATGTGAAGTTGCCATCGAGATTGAAGAATATAATATGGTGACCAGTGGAGGAAATTCAGAGGTATTGACAAGCTAAGAAGAAACGTGAGATGGGTTTCAGTAGTATAACGGTAGTAATGATCGTTCCCACGAGGAGCTGTGAATTTTTGTTTGTCTTTGACTTCTTATGTAACCAAGGGGGGATTGTAATGAATTAAACTAAGTAAACTAACAAAATAAAAACGAAATAAATAAAGATTGAAGTTAAGGTGAGAAAATACTGGTTAAGGATTGCATCTTCCGTCACCAATCACGCTCCACAATAGACTAGAATCAATATTCACTCTCTCTTCATACCAATATCCCTAGAACACCCCATCGAGAGCATACTTAGGTAAATTCCTTGTGTCATCACATACCATAATGATGAATATGTGAATACTACCCGGCGAACAACCTAATGCAACATGCTATCAAGTTTAATCCTCCAAGAGCGTTAGGTTCTTTGAATTAGGCTAATCAATGAAATAGAAGTACTACGAGTATTCTATTTAACACTGGTCAAGCTTCTACATGCAATAACACAAAGGTTTTGAATATAATCAGTAATCACATTATACTACTTATAACCGGTTCTATCGATTATTCTGTATCTCCAAACTCTAGTTTAGATTTAGATATGAATATATGTTCACTTAGTGCGCATCCTCAATAAACACACCTCCAATCATACATGGCGATATTAAAAGTAGAACATGAACGATAAAAAGAGATCTTGATCATCAATAATAACCAGCCAGATTGACTCACATGTTTAGGACTTCCAACTATATCCTCAACCAATAGAAAAAATTTACCTACTCATGGATTTATTAAAACCCATGGAAAATATATAAAGAAGAAGAATGGTTTCCCCTTAAGGGGAATACCCTAGGTTTTTGATGTAAAAGATGTGATATGAGAGGTTGATGATAAGATATTACTTAAAAGATACATTGTTTGAGCCTTAAATGTCTTCTTTTATAGCCTTCAATGCTTGGCACTCAAGTATACTCTCTTTCTAGGGTTTAGAATCCTACCGGGACCGTGTTTCCTTGAGTTAGAAGTCAATTTTACGTCCAAATATATCCTAGAACAATGTCAGGTTCGGATGATTTGAGTATGGAATTTTCCGGTCGAACCTGAAAAGTTCGTTTTTCTCCAGGTGAGTGTCAGGTTCGACTGCTATTTGGTGATGCATTACTAGCCGAACTTCTCTATGTACACTTAATTCTTTCAAGCTTGTTTTGCGCATAACTTCTTCATACGAACTCCGAATGACCTCATTCTTTTTGCGTTGGCTTCGTCTTTCAATTTAATGAAAGATATAGTGAAGAAATATTGGATTTGAATGACTTCCATTTGACCTTGATCTTCCTTCATTCGTAGCACTTTATTCCTTGTTCAATTTATATCGTAATGAACTCCTTTCTTCTTTTTTGGTTGAATCCACTTCAAAACTCCTAAGAAACTCATAAACAAACAAAGTCAAAGCATAATAATATGAAAACTAACAAGAAACCAATGAATTAGAGTACCAAACTAGTGAAAATAATGCACCTATGAAATTCCCCCACACTTTCCTTTTGCTAGTCCTCAAGCAAATTACAAATCTAAACCAACCTAAAATAAAATACAACAACTCCATTTCGTTGAGGACATGGTTACACTTAGAATGTGCAACAAGACTTTAAACCCCTAGTTGTCCCTAGTGGATGAGTTAGTATCGTGAGGGTTTACAACAGGTATACCCATAAAACCTAAATTCCAGAGCATATTATCAAGGAGTTAGAAATATCAAAGATCATAATTCTCATGCTTAACTATTGAGTTAGGATAAAACCAACCATATGAAAAATCCATCCTCGAGAGTGATCGAATAAGAATTTCACCTCGACTTCTGTCTCGTCAATAGTTTTTTTACAAAATTGCACTCAATAGACGCACTTTATGGTTCTCATGTGTGCAGGCAGGAATGGAGATAGAAATCATGCACACATTGAATGGTAGGAAGAAAAAAAAAACTTCTAAATTATATTTTGTTATCCCATAGAAACATGGGATGAAAAGAACCCTTTTTTTATGATGATCTCTAAGAAATGAAATAAACCACTATGTGAGGATGGGAATTCTTACTCACCTTCTCACCCGATCTAAAATCAGCACCACTCTCACAACAAATAGAAACGTCTTCATCTTCGGTCTTCAACTGTTAATGATAAAGTCTTTGTAGATGGTGGGTTTTTGATAAAGGAATGAATTATAAAAGTTACCTTGCCTGGATGCCAGAATATAATAAACGAATTTCTGACCCAGCATCAGAATTATGGATACCTACATCTATCTTACATTCCATAAGAGAATTGAGAAGGCATACTCAGCTCGTGGCTAAATTAGCCATGTAGCTATTTTATATATATATGCGCCCGTAGAAATCTCAGGGCTTTACCCAGCTAAACACTTAGTATTTCATGTGCAAATCATCTGTATTATTCAGAAAGCGCTGATTATACAAAATTACGAAAAATGCATACCATCTAATTGCAGAGTCACATCAAGCATTATCTCAAGTTGAACTTCCACGGACGAATCTCTTGATAATGTTCTGTATGCACTGCATAAAAGTTAAGCATAAATGCTAGCATTAATTTCTCATGCGATTGAGAAACTCTAAACATGATATAAATATGGCCACGACATTAATGAATGCTAAAGCTAGTGGTGCATATGCAATAACCATGGCACTAGCAAGCGCTAGCCTTGGCGAAGCCATAGCCACATTCCAACACCAAAAAGTAGCACACACATGTGCCAAAAGGCTAGAAAAAGGCCCAGAAAAAAAGCCAACAAAGCCAACAAAGTCAATACGCCAAACGACCAACAACTAGAACTAGGGAAGAAATGGGCTAGCACCAGCAGCACATGCGCTAGCGCCATGCTAGCCTTCCCCCTATTTTCCCTTTGCGCGTCTTCTAGCCCTTCACTCTTGCGCCTATGCTCGTGTCAGCCTTGCTCCTTGCTATTAGTGCCAATACTTGGCCATAATCATACTGCGGTGACATAAACTCATCAATAACATTATCTTACAACAAACTCACGTGTTTTGAGTCCATGACTCCACCAACTCTATGATAAATCAAAACAATTACATGGGGGGATTCTTCATAGGTTTTTGGTCTGGTGATTACAGCAACATGGGCGTGGCAACACCCCATGATAAGGAAGTTACAAAGTAGTGGTAAGGCTAAAGCGGTTAATGGAGTAATGGAATCATGGTTTTCCAGAAACTTCTAAGGATAATGGGCGGTTACACTATTACACCCATAATCCGCATTACCCCAACTCTCCACTACTTTACAAGGGGATGTGTGTATACCAACTAGTATAAATAGGCTACTTAGCCCATTTCAGAAACAGAACAAGCTTATCATTCTCTAAAGCTCTGTTATTTTCTCAATAGTTCAATATCTCTATACACAATTCAACACATAAATTTCTTCAAATTTCTTTGCTTCCCTCCCCTAAGATCAACCCATTTTCTCTCCTTGTGACCGAAGTAGGGCGGAACGGCTACTATCGTGGTTTAGGCTTGCCCTGTACGATTTTGATATCTGAATCTAAAGAAAGTACTTTTACAGTATATTTTTTTACCTAGAATCAATTTTTAGGTACTATAATTGGCGACCACAGTGGGAGATCAATCTCTCGGTCACGAATCCAATTCTTCAATCATCTGAAAATTAATTATTCAATCATTTAAAAAATGGTGGATCTTAGGTCGGGTTCAACAATAAATCCCAATTCAGGTTCAGCAACCACTCTTAACCCCGGAAATACCAGTGGTGGAACTCCAAAGATCATTCCTCAAAACACCACCGCTGAAAACACTAATACTCCTTTTCGTACCACTGAAAATGCCAAAGACAAGGAATAGGCATCATAAACCATAGTTGATTTGACGAAGCGCTAAGAAACCTTGTCCTAAACTCAAGTATCCTTGGCTACTACCTAGAAGGAAGTTCTTACCTTTCTTAAGACTTTAACAGAGTAGTTATTATCGGAACAACCTCCATCATAGCAACATCCTATACAATAACACCACTCGGAGTGCCTTTTTTAACAATCGCATCAGGGGCATCTTTCTCATGATTTTAAGTTGGAAAAGACACATCACCAGCGTCACGGCTTATGGTAATCTCGAATCATGTATTTACAAGTTCATCTCTCTGCTTTGGTTCATTTCCCCCCTAAAAAAACGGAGACATTATAGAGATAATGAGTTAAAATGTCTCAAGCATGAGAAATTGGAGCACAAACTCTGAAGTTTATAAAATATTTCTATTATCAACCTAAACATTCATTAAAAAGTATCTTGGGTCATTGCATATTTTTTAGAAAGGATATGGATCGTTTTGTAAAATTGTCATCAGAAACGTTTTTACACCACCCTCCGAATAAAATGAAACTGACGCTAATTGGTAAAGAATTTAAGGGTGATTTATATGCCAAAAGATTCATATAGATGTCTACTATAACTTTTTCCCCCATACTCATTACCTCGTTATTGGTTAACCGTTGTTTCTTGGTGGACAATTCCTTTAGAATTCTCACATATTTGGGGACTTGTTTTATTGCATCAATCAGTGGGATATTCACATGAATCTTCTAGAAAATCTCTAAGATCTCTTTATATTGTTCCGCCTGTTTAGAATTAGCAAACGTGCGAGGAAAATGTAAAGGAGGAATATAAGTAGAAACAAGAGGTTTATAGTTTTCTTTAGGTACCTCATCGGTTTGGGAAGAGCCAGTAATCTTTTTCTCCAAAACCGGCCCCTTAGGATCTTTGTTCTTCTCAGTCTCTTCTGGTTGCACAGTTCGCGTACCACTTCTCAATGTCATAGTGTTGATAGTTTCTCTCGGGTTAAGAGGTTGAGAAGGGAGTTTCCCACTATTTTGTACCTTCAAAAGATTGATCTCACTTGCCATACTTCTAACTTGCGTTTGCATCTCTTTGATTGCATTATCAGTTGTCTGCTGATTTTTCTGTATCAGTGAAGTCATATTCTTCATCATGGCAAGCATCATGATGATTCTGGGTTCTGAACTGGTTGTGGTTGTTGTACTTGTTGTTGAAAACCACTACGACGATTGAAAACCGGTCCTGGAATTTCAGCTTGCATGTTTGCATAGATGAAGTTCGAATGATCTCTCCACCCTGGATTGTATGTGTTAGAATAAGGGTTATACCTCTGCTGATTTGAAAAAATAGCATTGACCTGATCACTTTTCATAACCCCCGGTAGATGCTGGCACCACCACGACTGTAATTTGTTGCATCATTGCTGCCATGGTGCCCATTTTCTGACAAAGTTCAGAAACTTCGCTCACTTCATTGACTCTCCTGACAAGTGGTTCTGACCCACGATTTGAGAATCATTGAGAATTTGCTGTCATGTTCTCAATTAACTCCCTAGCTTGAGCTACGTTTTGTTTACTAGTGCACCACCTCCTGCAGCTTTGAGAATATTTCTGTCACTTGATTGCAACCCCTAGTAGAAGTACTGGATGATCAACAAATCATTGAATTGGTGATGCGGACATGTAGCCACCAATCTCTTGTAATGTTCCCAGCATTCATATAATCTCTCTCCTGCCATATGCTTAATACCGCAAATCTCTTTACGAATTTGAGTCGCCTTTGATGCAAAATACCTCTCTAAGAAGGGTTTCTTCAAACCATTCCAAGTTGTAACACTACCAGAAGGTAAATAATATTACCATTCTTTAGCGGTGCCCAACAAAGAAAATGGAAAAGCTCGTAACATGACCCTATCTACATCTGTATCCTTTGGTAGCATGGCCATGAATATATTATGAAAATCCATTAGATATTTGTTTGGATCTTCATTAGTCATTCCATAAAACTTTGGTAGCTCACAGATCAACGCTGGTTTGATCTCAAATGTCGAAGTTGTTTGAATACACCGCTGCTGTGTATCCAGCTTGTGAGAAGCTAAGTCCTTGAGTATACGGTTTGCATCACCCATTGCTTCCTCTTGCTTATCTTTCACTATAGTTTCTCTCTGAGTTTTTATTCCATTTTGTGGATACCCGAAAAGTTTAGGCTTCGGTCTCAGTTTAGGAGTTAGAAGATCAATACCTGAAAAACAATTCTGAAGAAGAAATTAAAAACTAAAAATAAGAAATCAAAAACAAAATAACAATCCGCTATGCCTCCCCGGCACCGGCGCCAAAATTTGGTCGGTTGTTATCCAAGCAAAACTATTTCAAGTCTTTTCACTTCACAATTATAAATAAGAGTATAGTAATAAGACAAGTTCGATCCACAGGGAGATATGGGTTGTTATTTGTATTTGAAAACTTAAATAACTAGGGGGATTTAAGATGATTGTAAATAAATTAAAACTAAAATAATAGCAGAAAATAATTTAAGATTGTAAACAATGTATGAGAATACTGGTTAGAGAGTTCATCTTCCGTCATCAATTATGTTATCAACTGAATCATACTCAACATTCATTTTCTCTCAATATCAATAACACTAAAGCATTACTCCGGCAAAACTCCTATTATCATCAAAGGCGCAAGAGCCACTCTTTGAATCCTTCTCAATGAATAACTTGGTGCAAGAGCCACTCAAGTTTAACCCAATGAAAGCAATGGTCTTTGTGAGTTGAGGTTATTCTAAGCAATCAGGCACAAGAGCCACACGGATTTAACCTAGGTCACACTTTTACACATAATCGCATAGTAACATCCCGTCATTAAAAACTATGCCATACTACTTTTAACAAAGATCTTTCGAAAATTCTGGATCTCAAACCCTAGTTTAGCTATAGACATCAATTCATGCTTATCTAATTCGCGATTTAAACAATCAAGCAATCAATCATACATGTTTTCCAACTTAGGATTACATCTCTAACCAATAAGAAAGGTTTAGTTCTTCAAGGATTTCTCAAAATCCATGGAAAAGATATAAGAAACAAATAATCATACCCTAAGAATCGTGATGATCAATCGCAACTCCAAGCCCTAGCTTCTTGTTCTCCAGTGTCTCTGCGTGTAGAACATAGTGTAAAAGTTATATCCTATTTAGAAGTGTCTGATAGACACATTTTTGTGTCTAATTTGTTCCTAATTCTCTATATTGTTAGTGCTCAATTTTATATTTATTATGTCATTTTATGTGTTTGTAGGTATTTTTGGAAAATAAACATTTGTGGAAAAAACAGCTCAAAAAGTGATAAAAGCACCATAGAAAATTACTAAAGGCACCCATGGTGATTGATAAAGGCACCCAACTCTTGGATTGGAGACACCCTCCTCTTTGATTTAAAATCCGGAAAATGGCGGGAGCAATTTTTCACGTAGCGAAAGTTTGCTGAATTACTTGAAACCGAGTTTTCGGGGATTTCATAGGTTGTTCGATATCCCAAAGAGAAGAAATAATGAAGACTTGCTTCAACACGTCAAATGGATTGTTTTAAGCCGAAAAAAATGGTTGAAACTTATGTGAGCTGCCGGAAAAGGAATTCCCATCTGATTTGGATTGGTACCAAGTTAGAGTTTGTTTTGGATTGGGATTTGCTTCCTTATCGATTAAGGAAGATTAGATAGGTTTTACTAAACCTATATAGGGATAACATAATGAAGAAAAAGCCAGGAGAGGAGAGCCGCAAAATTCAGAAAAAAAAGAGAGTTTCTCACGAGGAAGAAGAAGAACAACAACAGACCACAGACGCAAACTGTTGTTTAAACCCGTTACCTATTTCTTTCTCTCTACTGCGCCCAAAAGCCGTCCTTTATTCTCTGTTTTAATTCCTCTTTTCAGCAACATAGAAAACAGTCTCAACAACACTTATAACCGTAAATGTTTTCCGTGTTACTTATGTTTTTCTCTTCTTTTAAGCACTTTGAGTTATGAACATGTAATTTGGGAGAGTGTTTGACATGAGGAGCTAGACCCTATTGCTGAGGCGACAGAGGAAGCCAGTTTTCTAATAATAAAGTGGTATATTTTTATCTTATTAATTTTTTGTAATTCTTTTATGATTATTTGCTTTGAATTAAATTTGAAATAATGATTTTTATCAATTAGTTGTGTTTTCTTTTGATGAGTCATGCTCAGTTTAGAGCTATTGATGTCTCATACTTTTGATTTACAACTATTATTTTGAAAATCTAACTTTGGTATTATTTAGAATCAATTGAATGTATGAGTTGCAAAATAATTGTTAATGCTAAATCACTTGAAAAATTGGCTAATGGTGGAATCCTTAGTCTCAGTTCTTTCCATAATCTGAAATCAATTCTACTTTAATCTTCTTTATTTTTAGTATTAAAAATTAGGTTGAAAATCAAATTTTTTACAAGTCTGAGTATCAAATCTTTTTCTTGTTTTGAAGCCGATAATGGTTTAGAGGAACGGGTTTAACCTGAGAATACTGTTTTAGAGTCCAACGATTTAGGAACAAAAGCCTTAGATAACAAAGATAGACCCGTAGAGATTTTAAATATGAGTGAGGATGCACCACCTGATTATAACCTAGAAGAAACAATTGACCATTTTCAAGAATCTGACGATCTAGAAATTAGAAAAATTGTGACTAGTCTATCTAAAGATATTGAAAACTCTAAGTTTGGGGGTGACTATCATTCTCCTTGTGCTTTACCTTTGACTTTTAGAAAGGTCCCTAACTTGGGACTTGAAATTTACACCTCTACCATTTTACAAGATCCTCTTCAAACTAGATTCCCTGAGCCTGGTGATGTCCAGAAAGAAGTTTAGTTGTTAGAAACCCATCCTCTGGTCGATGTGG
This sequence comes from Papaver californicum, assembly GCA_023531435.1. Taxonomy (NCBI): domain Eukaryota; kingdom Viridiplantae; phylum Streptophyta; class Magnoliopsida; order Ranunculales; family Papaveraceae; genus Papaver; species Papaver californicum. The sequence continues at coordinate 2,862,510 of JAJJMC010010614.1, forward strand.
TTTACCTAGGAAATAATACCAAGACTGACTTTGTTTTCCCACCAAAATATTTTATTCCATATGTGGGAACGTTTGAATTTCAAATGTGCCAGTTATTAAGTTTTGAGACTAAGCCCAATTACTTTAGGAAATTAGAATTGACACATTTCTTGAGAATGACCACCTTCATTGTAGTGGTGGGTCAAATTTGATTGACTTTGAGGATCCACAATTATTCAGGTTATTATTATGTGCTTCTAAGTTCTTGGTTTAGTTTTTTCAAACTTTACAACCTGATCCTGTTGATCCTACCTACGCGGAAATCCAGCCCATGAAAATAATTTATCTAGACCCTTTTATAGAGCCTAAACCTGAACCACAGCTAGAAGTAGTTGTCTTAAACAGAAAACTAGATAAGGGTGTGCTCGGTTTGTCCATTTTCTTAGCATGTTGCAGTTTCCTTTTATTTGTGATAACACTATTTGAGGTGACTAATTCTTTCCTAGTCTGGCTGAAGACTTTAAACTTAGCACTTCTTGAGAGGTAACCCATGCTCATTCGATACGGTAATATCTTTTCTTAACTCCTTTCCTTCGATTGGTAACAGTTTCTCCTTGTTCATGTTTTTAATCATTCATCTTTAGAACATTGAGGACAATGTTAAATCTAGGTTTGGGGGTAAGCGGGAAACTTTTAAGTTGAAATATGAAACTCCAAAGTCTAGAAACTTGTGAACAATTCAAGATGCCACTAACCATTCTAGGTAGATGTAAACTTAGCTTTTTTTTCTATAGGAATTGGTCTGCCCAGTTAAATGGTCTATTGATAAATGGAAAGAGTTCAGGTGTTAGAAATAACATGATGGTCGTCACCATATCTCGGAGTTTATCTCGACCATATCACCTTCGGTTTTTATTTTTGCAATTTTGTGTTTCTCTAAGTGAATTAGTGGGGCACCAGTATAGAATTTTTATCGCCGCCAGGATGGAGTAAAGTGTTTGAGATTATTTAGACTATAGTTGATTTTTTTTTTTCGAGTATTGACACTTTGATAGCAATATGTGTGTGTTCTCCCTGTCTCCGTCGCCTAAGCAAGCGTGGAACGCACGATCCATGAGAACAATCATGTAAGATGCTCATAAGGAGCATGCGCTTGGATTCAATTTGATCCAATCATGTCGTCAGTACATTTATAATTGTTTTATTTTCAATAAATCGATCGCTGGGCCCTTGTATATACCAGCTGGGTCGATATTAGTATAAGGAGTAAGCCTTGTGGGAGCGTATCTCAATCCATTAGGATTCATCCTGATACTGACCTTCATACAGATATGGGAAACACCATTCACCTTTGTCAACATGTGCAAACTTCATTTTTTGTTTACATCTATCTTCTAAATATTTTCATGTGATTGTACTTTGATAGATTCCGAGTATCGTGGTTGAACGACTATCTAAGTAGAGCTTTGTTTTCTTATATATGAATTTAGTATGCTGAGTGCAAACTCGTGTACAACAATTGGACTCATATAGGGTAATGATTCCCATAGCCGGAGAATTTAGTATGCCAACTAAATAACTTGTTTAGTGTTTACCCTCAATCGTTCACATATAGCTAGGGTTTGGAGTAAAGATTTTGTGGGTATACCTCTTGTAAACCCTCACGAGACAAAACTCGTCCACTAGGGACACCTAGGGTTTTAAGGCTTATTACATATGCTTAATGTAGTCGCGATTCCTGCGAAAGTGAGTTAAGATTTTATTTTATTTCTAGATTAGATTTGCTCGAGGACTAGCAAATAATAAGTTTGAGGGTATTTGACAGACACATTTTTGTGTCTAATTTGTTCATAATTCTCTATATTGTTAGTGCTTAATTTTATATTTATTGTGTCATTTTATGTGTTTGTAGGTATTTTTAAAAAATAAAAGTTTATGGAAAAATCGGCTCAAAAAGTGATAAAAGCACAAGAGATAATTACTAAAGGCACCCATGGTGATTGATAAAGGCACCCAACTCTTGGATTGGGGACACCCTCCTCTTTGATTTAAAATCCGGAAAATGGCGGGAGCAATTTTTCACGTAGCTAAAGTTTGCTGAATTACTTGAAACCGAGTTTTCGGGGATTTCATAAGTTGTTCGATATCTCAAAGAGAAGAAATAATGAAGACTTGCTTCAACACGTCAAATGGAGTGTGTTAAGCCGAAAAAAATGGTTGAAACTTATGTGAGCTCCCGGAAAAGGAATTCTCATCTGATTTGGATTGATACCAAGTTAGAGTTTATTTTGGATTGGGATCTGCTTCCTTATCGATTAAGGAAGATTAGATATGTTTTACTAAACCTATATAAGGCAAACAAAATGAAGAAAAAGCCAGGAGAGGAGAGCCGCAAAATTCAGAAAAAAAAAAAGAGTTTCTCACGAGGAAGTAGAAGAAGAACAACAGACCACAGACGGAACTGTTGTTTAAACTCGTTACCTATTTCTTTCTCTCTACTGCTCCCAGAAGCCGTCCTTTATTCTCTGTTTTAATTTCTCTTTTCAGCAACGCAGAAAACAGTCTCAACAACACTTATAACCGTAGTTGTTTTCTGTGTTACTTCTGTTTTTCTCTTCTTTTAAGCACTTTGAGTTATGAACATGTATTTTGAGAGAGTGTTTGACATGAGGAGCTAGATCCTATTGCTAAGGCGACGGAGGAAGCCATTTTTCCAATAATAGAGTGGTGTATTTTTATCTTATTAAATTTGCAATTCTTTTATGATTATTTTCTTTGAATTAAATTTGAAATAATAATTTTTATCAATTAGTTGTGTTTTCTTTTGATGAGTCATGCTTAGTTTAGAGCTATTGATATCTCATACTTTTGATTTACAACTATTATTTTAAAAATCTAACTTTGGCAATATTTAGAATCAATTGAATGTATGAGTTGTAAAATAATTGTTAATGCTAAATCACTTGAAAAATAGCTAATGGTGGAATCCTTAGTCTCAGTTCTTTCCATAATCTGAAATCAATTCTACTTTAATCTTCTTTATTTTTAGTATTAAAAATTAGGTTTAAAAATCAAATCTTTACAAGTCTGAGTATCAAATCTTTTACCACTGTTTCTAAAACACATCAGTGTCCCTTATATAGTGTTTCAAATATAAAAGAACCCGTGCTCAAATCCCAGTCAAAATAGGATCCAAAAATATCAAACCCGTGCATAAAAGGGGAAAATTTGCAACTATTTGAGTCTAGTCTGCCAAGTCTGGCCGACCACAGACCTTCCTAGTCTACTGTTCTCGAGCGGCCATAATATTAAGGGGAAAAAAGGGTTTAGTTCAAAATGGGACTAAAATGTACTAGTTAGTCCTGACCCATTCAACTAAAATGTACAAATTAGTCCTTTATTTATTTAAAATATGGAAAGTACACTAATGACCCTCATGATTTACAATTTAGTCCAAATATTTGTACTTTAGTCCAAAGTGACTCATGATGATGTCATCCATTTTAAATAATATATAAAAAATTAAAAACAATTTATCTTTCGAACTGCTCGTCCAAAATTCGTAAATTTTATATATTCGGAAAGCTCTTTCCGAGATCTACAAAAAAAGTATTCATATGTCAATTTTTTATTTTTTTTAACTTTTGCTTCATCGTTATCTGATGTGTACAAAAAAGTACACATGCATAAAATTTTCTTAAGTTTATGCAGTCATTTTTTCACATGTGCACCACTTTGTACACCCCTGTAAAACATGCATGAAATTGATCATTCATATAACTACACTCACCCTACTTTTTCATGGAAATTACATTGGTGCACCAATATGTACACCCCTGCAAAACATACATAAGATCGATCATTCATATTCACATTCAAACCTACTTTTTCATGGAAATTACACTGGTGCACCAATATGTACACCCCTGCAAAAAACATGCATAAAATCCACCAATCATAACCACACACAAACCTAGTTTTTCATGGGAATTTTACAGGTGCACCAATATGTACACACCTATAAACATGTATCAAATCAATCATTGATACCCACACGTAAACCTATTTCTTAATAGAAAATACATTGATGCACCAATATGTATAGCCCTTTAAAACATGCAAAAAATCGATCATTTGTAACTGCACTCATACCTACTTTTTCATGGGAATTACACTGGTGTACCAATATGTACACCCCTTTAAAACATGCATAAAACCAATCATTCATAACCACACACAAACCTACTTCTTCATGGGAATTACAATGGTGCACCAATAGGTACACCCATGTAAAACATGAATAAAACCGATCATTCATAATCAGACGCAGACCTATTTTTCATGGAAAATGCACCGGTGCACCAATATGTACCCCCATGCAAACTAAGCATTAAATCTACCAATCATAACCACACACAAACCTAGTTTTTCATGGGAATTACACAGGTGCACCAATATGTACACACCTATAAACATGTATCAAATCGATCATTCATACCCACATGTAAACCTATTTCTTAATGGAAAATACATTGGTGCACCAATATGTATACCCATGTAAAACATGCATAAAATCGATCATTCATAACTACACTCATACATACTTTTTCATGGGAATTACACTGGTGCATCAATATGTACACCCCTGTAAAACATGCATAAAACCGATCATTCATAACCACACACAAACCTACTTTTTCAATGAAATTACACAGGTGCACCAATATGTATACACCTACAAAACATGCATTAAATTGGTCATCATACCTACATGTAGTCCTATTTTAATAGAAAATATACATGTGTACCAATATGTACACCCCAACAAAACATACATTAAATTGATCATTCATACCCACACGCAGACCTAGTTTTCATAGAAAATACACTGGTGCATCTAAATGTACACACCTACAAAACCTGGAACAAATCAACCATATTCACTTATAAAAAGCGTGAAAAAAGACAATTTATCAATAACATATAATTGTACCAACTGATTACCAAAAAAAAAAATATTGTGTTATGGATAATTATATTTTGACTAGAAAATCAACTAACAAAACATCTACAAATAACATATGATGATACCAACATCATGGATACGTAATATGGAGCTAAAATAATAATACATTATTCTATTTATATCGGTAGGTAACAAAATGACCTTGCTGCACTATGTATGTTGTATCAATGGATCACCTTACTAAAGTTCCCAGTACTAAACTAATCAGGGGGTAGTCAAATCAGATTTAAAATGACTTCTGAAGAGTTTTCAAATCTACTGTTAGTCCATAAAGATTTTTGGAGAGTCTCCTAATGTCTCTTGTTATTGGACAAAGACTTTTTTTAATCATTTAAGTTCTCTAAAAATCCATGTTATTGGATTAGGATTTCATAAGAGTCACTCCAACACCCATGTTATTCGAAGGATAATTAAAAGTCATTGATTTGGGGAGACTTTTTTAGGAAAATAGGCATGGTAGAAATCTCCCCCCGAGAGGTGATATTTTGGGAGACTTGGAAATTTGGGGAATATTTATTTTTAAGAGTAGGACTAATTTTTTTTGTTTTTGTTTTGTTTGAGCTGATGACCAAGGAACCGTCCATCTTTCCCAAAATCAAACGAGACAACAACGAGAAGATGCTAACCAGTGGCGACATAGCATAGCAAATAAAATGTGGGATGAGTGGAATAAAAAGAATAAAAACTTAGGCATAGGACAACAGTGAGATTTTTATTTTGACAATGAACACATATTTTACTAGGTATTCATGGTACTTTTATTAACAATATAACGTGTATATTAAAAAAATCAGTAAATTTTTTGAATTTTTAATTGGATTTTATACATTTTTTTTGTCTCTACAAATCACAAAAACTCTAAAATACTCTTAGAGAATCACTAAAAATCTCTAGATTTTCAGAAAATCTCTAGATTTTCAGAAAATCTCCGGGAATCACTCAAATAAAAAATCTATAAAAGTCTACATAAATCTCATTTGACTACCCTCTGTTTAACTAAGTCACTCATTCAATTTTGTCAAGATTAGACAATATCATGTCGATCACAATTAGCCCATAGATTAGGGAAAAAAATCATGGTTTTCAAAAGCATTTTACATTTATTATATCAGTAAGCAAAAGAATAATCAATTGATTTCTGAAGCATTTCTATTTCCTCTTTCCCTTGGAATTCTTTTTCATCTTCACTACGTGCTGCAAAAACCAAATCAAAATTCCACAATTTTTCCCTTTTATCATTGTAATATGGTGTATCTACTAAACATTCCCACACAACGCTGCAACAAATTAACCATTCGAGTTATTCAAGAATTTTATACTATAAAGTTTATGACTTTGCTGGACATACCAAAAATTAAACCTAATTCATAAATTAAATAGCTAGTTAGGGTAAAAAGATGAGAATTATACCTATAAAGAACATCAAAAGCAATATGTGTTGTAGCATAATTGATGTGACTGAGATCATAAGCTGTAACACCATAGACATACATCCCAAGATTCAAATTTTTCCTGTTTCTTTAGGTATGAAAATCTTCTTTTGCTTAATCGTGTTGTTGCACAACTAAATCTCTCGTATCTCCATTGGTAACAATTATTTCAGATATCTACAAATTATGATGATAAACGCTTTAGATTTCTACAAATTACAATTTAAAAAATACTCAGTTAGGAGATATAAACATAGAAAAACCCTTCTCATAACAAAGAAGAAATGATTAGGAACAAATCACTATGTGGTTGATTATAATTATATGAGGGTTATTTATTTCATCAAAAAATATTCATTTTGGATTGAATCGTTAAGAAAAAGACTAACTTGTTATGGATTTGGTAAATTAGGACTAACCAGTACTAGGCTTGAGAGGACAGGACTAAAGCGTCCAAAGCCCAACGAAAATGGGATTAAATGATAATTCCAACTTTATTTCTTCTAGATTTCAGTCGGCCATTCCCGGACTACTACAACTCTTCCTGGTCGGCCGAGTCTGGACTACTGCAACTCATTCTCTACCCTTTTACCCATAACTTCTACATACGAAGTCGAAACGACTTTATTCTTACGCCGTTGGCTTTGTTTTCTCTTTCTCTTCAACATGGTGAGAAGAAATCCTGAATTTGAACAAGTTTCACTTCCTCTTGGATGATTCACCTGATAAGAGACACAAACATCAAAGTAATAATAGTACAAGGTAATTCACATAAAAACTAGCAAATAGATGTGCGAAAACGATACTCAAAACATGTAAATTATGAACTTATCAAAACCAAACTTAAAAGGTTGAATATCCAAGGTACCTTGATGAGTTATGCTCCCAAACTATGTAAAGGTGCTTGTCAGGACAAGGTATAGTTATACTTCATACAGAAAAGAGGAATAAGAGAAAATGCAAGATGCTTACCTTCTTCCAGGGACGGTCTCCACCTCCAGGCATGATTACCCGTGGAACGACGTTCGCCTTAATACCGAACACAGGGCATTTTGGGTACCACGACTACAAGAAAAAAATTAAGTGTTTAATTACTAAATAAAGGATGGTGATTAAACTAAAGATAATTTGAGATACATGTGTCAAGTTGATGATCGAGTCACGCCTCGCTCTAGAAGTTATTTTCAAGTTCGTCTGAGCTGCTAATTCCTTCTCAGCAGGCTCACTAGAGACGAAGTCCTTAAGTAGAGTAAGTTGCGCGTTCCAGAACCGATATTCGATGCAATGACAAATTCAAAGAAATCAACCAAGGATCTAGCGATCAAACTTTGTCATTCATAAGGGTCTATAGAGACCACTACCATTCTATGACCAGAAGTGTCCGCTACCACTTCATCAGCATTAATCATGTGGATCCAGACTACGACATGGCTCTGGGACATCCGTGAATCCACAACAACAGGGCAAGGCTCGACACATCTCTAGAGAAATTATCACCAAGGGACCCACGTGTAGGCGCCAACAAGCCATCATACCCTAAATATTGCTCACCTCAAAAACATCACCAAACAACGGATCTGGACGCTAAACAACTGCATAGAGGAGAGGTGATGTCGTACGCCCGTGGATTTCGTCTACAATTAAGTCTTATTCAGTAACTCTCCTTACAATCAGTTATCCCACGTTCCATGGATATGGGTCGTCTCTACTGAGAATATTAAAACCAATAACCCAATAATCCTTGAAATGTGTCATCAACCTGATATACCAAAATCCAACCCTTTCCAAATCGGAGACACTACTGCCTCTCCTGGAGAAAAACCATATCTGATCATTAAAACTATATTAGGTGGATACTAAAAACTTGTCAATACTGATAAACCAACATGGGTAGTCATACGTGGCAAGTGGCTTAAAACTGTCAAGGCTTAAACACTTCACCACCCCTGACAAAGCTTTCAAGGCTTAAACATTTCACCACCCCTACAAAGCTGCCAAGAATTAAGCATTTTACCACCCTTAGCAATATTTCCCTGTTTTTACGCAATTCCTCCAAGATGTTTGCAGTGCCTTGCATTCATACTTAGGATTTCAATTTATTTTATTAAAAAAAGTACTATTTCTCTCTCTAGAGAATCCTTTGCAAACCGCTCAAAATCCCAAAAAAAACCACCGAAAAATCGGGTATCTCAGAAACACAAAAAACCCCTCAAAACTTACCATTTAGAAAAAATCTCTGAAGACTGGTTCAGCACCATCAACATATGCTCTCTCCACCTGTGCAAGGTTTCAGTTGCAAGACTCAACTCTCAGGATAGTCTTTCAGCATCACCTATAGCCTTGGTAATCACTTCTAATCCGAAGATGCACATACTTCCTTCAAGTTCTCCTGGATGTCTCAAATATGACGATAAAGCAATCCGACAACAAGCTTAGCTGCCTCAGCTTCCTCCAAGAGTCGGCTCCTATCAAACTCAAAGTCAAAGTCAACTCTAGTATTTGGATACTCAATTGGTACAGTTTTCATTGCATCGGCATCTTACGCAATGGCACCACTTGGAGTACCAACTTCAACAAACTGCATCCAAAGGATCGCAAGAACTACACTTGGGGACTGAAGATTTGTAAGAGATTCCCTTGATGTCAAGAACCTCTCCAGCCTATAAGAGATGATCAACCAGGGAGTCACAACCTTGACAAGATCTTTTACTCTCCAAAGACATGTTGCAAAGGTATCTTCATCTCTCCCAACCACGTCGTCAGATCTGATAGGCGCCCGCAACCCCTAACGAGGATGAGATGCATCCCAAGACTATTCAAGAAAATATAACTTCAGAAATCAAAGAAAAATGTAACAGGGGACTGCTCATCGCAACACATCTTATAACAATTAAGGATTCAGAAGATGGCTCAAGAGATGCCTCTTGGAGCATAGTCTTTGAAGACACCCACAATACCGCATCGGCAACATGATACTTTTTAGCTCATCCTCTTCACTCTCAACACCTCCAGAGAATTTCGCCCATATAAAAATTCCAAGCATACCGTCATCACATCCGGAAAGGGTAAAATAAGCTTATAAACCAAAGGGTCAGGATAAGACATAATTTCATTCAGTCAATGCTCGTGAAAATATCCCAATTGAGACTAAACAACTCGGGTACCAACAAGGACTTCAACTTCAATTCAAGTTTTTGCTACCAATCATGACGCCTGAAGACAACAACAACAATATGATATATCAACCTCTCTGGCATCTCTTGCCTGATCAAACCCTATAAGCATGGTCTCATTATGATAATATCAAATCATTCATCGTCAAGCAACAGACTAAATTAGCTACACCTGGGTACTGAAGGCTTCTTCAATTTCAGAGATTTAACGCAGTCACCTCCCTCGACCAGATTATTTAATCAAAAAAGGTAGTAGCAACAAGACCCTTCACTCACATCATCCTGACGAAAGCATATGTACGTCATTACCTCCACAGATCGTAATCTTCCTCTCCCAATATGATCACGTCCATGGCATGGGGACTTCGTCTCTGTTGCTTCTGCTGCTGATTTCAACCACACTGGTCAACTATGGCAGACACACTGATTTCGGAATTCTAAAGGTGACGCCATCAATTCCCCTCATGCTCCAAGAAAGCCCTAACATACAGTATTTGTGGTTATGATACTCATCCCAACTCACGATAACGAGGCAGCTGCGATAATCTCCAGTGCACAATGAATACCCAAAAGGCCTGACCATTTCAGATTCAAGTTTCTCCTCTCAATATCTGACATATGGGCTTACAAGCTGCTATCAGGAATTCATTTTCTCCGGAAATATATCAATGATAACTAAACATCACACATGAGTCAGAAGTGTTCTGAAATGTGTAAGAAACGCCAAACCATGAGGCCCTCACGGGCCATGAATCCTATCACAAGGGATCACTTGCCATGAAGTCCTAACTTCTACTGAGGTCCCCAGTTACGTGTATCCTGTTGAAGATCTTATGATGCCAACATATTTGCGATGTCAACACCTCTGGTGCTAGCCTCATCCACAGAACAAAGGATATTCTACCATACGAGGGATATTCCATGGAAGTAGGATTTTACACGTGTCTGGGATATCATTCACATAGCTAGTGTCTTTAAGAAGCTCATATCCTCACGGTGCCAGCACCTACCACCATGATAGACACGTTTTCGTGTCTTATTTGATCTCAATTTGTATATTGTTAGAACTCATTTGTGTAATTATATTATGATTTTATGTATTTTGTAGGAAGAATAAATAATCATGGGAAAATTGGCTAAAAAATGCTAAAAACACCCCCAACAAAAGTGTTAAAGGCATCCGCAAAATTGATAAAGGCACCCCAGGCTTGGATAAAGGCACACACTTCTTTGAATTTGAATTCAAAAGTGGCGGGAAAATGATTATCACAAAATATTTCAACTGCGTGAATTAGTGAAGAGTATTTGGGAGAGATTTTTATGGAGATTTTTAGGCTTTAAAGACAAGAATATTCTTGCCATTTCGAAAGGATGTGTACACGGTTTGAACACTCAAACCATATCTCTCACAATCACGTAAAAAGGGGGAAATGTTTTCTCTCGGATTTTGTTGGTTAATAAAGTTCTGCGCAATAAGTGTGGGTTTATGAAAGAAGATTTTGCTCGAGTTTGAAGAGGAAATAGAATGAAAATAAAATCAGGATCAAGTTAAATCAAGGAAGAAAATCAGACCCGAAAATTTTCTCTTTACTGCCAAGAATTGATTCTCATCAATGAGAAGATTTTCACGAGTTATTGAGGTTGGAGGTGGTTGTAATATAAATAGAGAAGCTCTGGGAAGAGTTACGGGGGGTCTGGAGAGTCCAGAATCGCAAAATCAAGAATTCCAGAAAATATGTTCGTGATCATGATGAAGAAGATGAAAAAAACGTTGCCATAGGGTTTAAGAGTCCGTGGCGAAAAGTTTGATGATTTTGTTGCTAAAGCTTTTAACTTTGCAACGGATATCTTCATTTGCAGCGTTTAGCTTCAGGAAACAGTTATACCTATGTAACAGTGAGTCTGTAACGTTTATAAACGTTGCAAACTCACTGTTTTCATTATTTTCACTCTTTTTCACTATTTTAAAATACTTTAGCTATGTACCAAGCTTTTGAGAGTGTTTTGAGCAAGATGAGCTAAACCCCATATGCTGAGGTGACGGAGGAAGCCATTGTTTCAAGAAAAGTGGTATATTTCTATTTTAGTTAATTTTTGCAATTTATTTTATGATTATTATCCTTGGTTGAAATTTGATTTAATGATTTTAGTTAAGCAGTTGTGATTTCGTTAGATGGTACATGCTTTGGCCTAGGTTTTAGATGTTCCATGCTTTTGTTATACAATTGTTATTTTGAGAATCTACTTTTACAACATATTAGAGTCACTTTCAATGTAAAGAATTGCATAATTATAATTATTGAATTGAATCACTTTAATAGGTTAATGGTGAAATCCATAACCTTAGTATTTGTTAATATTATTTTCATATTTTGTGTATATTTTTAGTTTAAAATTAATTTATTAAATCTAAATTCAATCTTCACAAGTTCGAGCAAATGATACTTTATTTACCACTATTTACAAAACCATCAGTTATTGGCGCCGCTGTCGTGGACTTGTTTTTAATTTTTTTTTTAGGTTAATTAGTTTAGTTAGATTTTTATTTTTTATTTTTATTTGTTCTATTTTACGTTTTTGTGTATTTTTCTTTGTATTACAGGTTTTGGATCAAAAAAAAATTGGAGCTAAAGATTATATTGATTGATTAAAGACTTGGAGTCAAAGAAAAAGCGAAAAGAACGGAAAAAGAAGACAAGATTTTTTTTTAGTTAATTTTTTTTTAGGGTTTTTATTGTTCTTTTTAGAAAACTGTATTAGGAAATTCTTATTATTTTTGTAATTATTTTAGGTATTTTTATATTTTTTCTTATTTTTGGACTTTGGACTTTGAACTTTTGAACTTTATTATTAATTCTTAAACCCTACGGAAGGGTATTTAAATATAAACTGCAACAGGGAAGGACGACAATTACGATATTGTCTCGGCCCCTCGGGTTCGTTCACTGACACAAGAGTCGGTGGCCTGAGTCGACTATAACCGATTCATCCCCCGTCTAGTACGGGAGGTAAAACTCGATCAACCCATGAATCCCCTGTCAGTGGGTTTTCTGTATTCCTTCGTAATGCATATATGTTGAGGACTTGAATACGGATCTATTTTCTAGTAAAGGGCAAGGACTGGCCATATAAGATAAGGACTCGGATTTCATTACCGTTTCATTCTTGCCCGCCTTAAGAACACGTTACCTAACGCGAACCTAAGCCTAAAATTTGACTAGAAATAGACCTATAGGGTAACGAGCTTATTGGAAAATCATTCAAAAGGACTGTATTGGTTACTTTGTTAGCCTAACTTAAAGTTCAGGAAGATTATTTTAAGTTGATTAGAGCCGCCTTGTAACCCAAGGAAAAGTTTCCAAAGAGGCAGGGTTATCAAATTTCCTTAGAGCTTATCCTTCTTCTATTCGACTTAATCTAATTCAGATCGTTCTAAGAGATTTGCTAAAACTGTAACTAGTTGCCTTTTGGAAGAATAGAAGCTGGTCTAGAAACAATCTAAGTGGAGCCATCATGTTTTTTGTTTGTTAGATTCAGTAGGTTTGATTTGGTTGAGTCGTCCTTGTTTGTGTTTGTTTAGAACCCCTTACGGTAGGATTTATTTTTAGAGTTTATTTTTGTAAATATATTAGGAAGTTTTTGTCAGAAAAATGTTGAACTGGTATTATGAGGACCAATACAATGAATATCCGACTGAATTTCAAAATAGACATTATCCGTACTATCAACATGGTGTGGATAGTAGTCGGGACCACCACCAACCTTTTGAAGGTTATTGCTCATACAAGGTGATCCCAATTACTATTCATACATACACCCGTCTTATGAACATGAAAATGAGCAAAATTTGAGTTCTTTATCTTGGAGGGATGCCTTAAAGCAGTTGCAATATAGTACTCATCACAAACCTATTGCGCCTCTAGAAGAATCACTCAAAAAGATATATGAGATAACAAATAGGTTTGAATTAAGTGTGAAAAGGAACAATTAGTAGTCCACTCTTTCTCTAGAAGAATCCCTCAGGAAGTTGACTGAGAATACAGATAGGTTTGTGTTAAAGACGAAAGAAAGAATTGCTCAAAAAAATCTTAATTGCCAATACAGTGTTTCCACTTTTACCCTTGATAATAATGATGAATATTTACCTAATTTAGAGGACGGGGTTAGAATAGAAGACACTATTTATTTAGATAAGGTTCAATCATCTTCATATTATTATGATGATGAGGATACTTTTGATGAGGAAATTGAAATCCGTAGTCATAATGATGAAGAAATTTTCACAACAATTGAGTTTCACCATAATAATGATGTCTCTAGTTAGGATCCTAATAATATTAATGATTATTCACCTATTCAAGAGGAAAGGGATTAACTAGAGATAGCATTGTTATAAACGGTGAAATATTTCCTCGTTATTATGAAGACGATGATGGTTTAGAGAAACGAGTCTATTCCGAGACTAGTGTTTTAGAGTCCAACGATTCAGGGACAACAGTCTCAAACGAAGAAGATAAACTCGTAGAAATCTTAAATGTGAGTGACACTGCACCACCTGATTATAACTTAGAAGAAGCAATTGACCATTTTTCAGGAATCTTATAATCTTAAAATTAGGGAAATTTTGACTAGTCTATCTAGAGACACCCAAAATTCTAAGTTTGGGGGTGATTATCATTCTCCCTATGCTTTACCTTTAACTCTTTTAAAAGTCCCTCACTTGGGACTTGATGTTTGTGCCTCTACCATATTAAGAGACTATCTTCAAGAACTGTTTCCCGAACCTAATCATGTCCAAAAAGAAGTTCAGTCGTTAGAAACCCATCCTTTGGTCGATGTGGTTCACCTAGGAAATAATACCAAGATTGACTTTGTTTTCCCACCAAAATATTTTCTTCCATATGTGGGAACGTGTGAATTTCAAATATGTCAGTTATTAAGTTTTAAGGCTAAGCCTAATTACTTTAGGAAATTAGAATCGACACATTTGCTTAAGAATGACCACCATTTTAAGAGTAGTCAACTGTGTGGGTCAAATCTGATTGACTTTGAGGATCCACAATTATTCAGGTTATTATTATGTGCCTTAAGTTTATTATTTAAGTTTTTCCAGACTCTACAACCTGATCCCTCGGATCCTGCCTATGGGGAAATTCAGCTTAAAGAGATTTATCTACACCCTTTCATAGAGCCCGAACCTGAACCTCAATTAGATGTAGTTGTCTTAAACAAGACACTAGATAGGGATAAGGTTGTACTCTGTTTATTCACTTTTTGGGTCTGCTGCAGTTTCGTTCTATTTTTGATAGTATTGTTTTATTCAGAAGACCCACAGTTGTTCCGACTATTGCTCTATGATTTTATGAGGTGACTAATTCTTTCTTAGTCTGGCTGAAGACTTTATGCTTAGCACTTTTTGGGAGGTAACCCATGCTCGTGCGAAACGGTAATACCTTTCCTTAACTATTTTCCATCGATTGGTAACAATTTCTCCTTGTTCATATATTTAATTCATCTTCAGAACATTGTGGACAGTGTTAGATTTAAGTTTGGGGGTAAGGGAGAAACTTTTAGTGAAAATTAAAACTCCAAAGTCTAGAAACTTGTGAACAATTCAGGATGACACTAACCATTCTAGGTAGATGGAAACTTAGCTCTTTCTATAGGAATTGGTGTGCCTAGCTAAATGGTCTATTTATGAAAGGATGTATAGCTCAGGTGTAGAAATAACATGATAGTTGCCACCATATCTCGGAGTCTATCTCGACCATATCACCTTCTGTTTTTATTTTTTTTGCAATTTTTGTGTTTCTCTAAGTGATTTGGTGGGGCACCAATATCGAATTGTTATCGCCATCAGGATGAAGTTGAGTGTTTGAGATCAAGCCCCATTATTGTATTATTTAGAGCATTATTTATTATTATTTTAAAAAAAATATTGACACTTTGTGATAGAAATATGTGTGTGATCTCCCTGTCTCCGTCGCCTAAGCAACCGTGGAATGCAGGATCCATGGGAACTATCATCTAATCTGCTGAAAAGGAACATGCGCTTAGATTCAAAAGATCTAATCATGTTGTCAGTATAAAGATAATTGTTTTATCGATCGACCGTTGGGGCCCTTGTATATACCAGCTGAGTCGATATTAGTATAAGGATTAAGACCAGTAAGAGCGTATCTATATCCATTAGGGTACATCATGGCAGTGACCTTCAGACAGATATGGGAAACATCGTTCACCATAGTCAACATGTGCACCATTCATTTTGTATATATCCATCTTCTAAATCTTTTCATGTGATTGTACTTTGATAGATTCTGAGTATCGTGGTTGAACAACTATTTAAGCAGAGTTTTGAATTCTTTTATGAATTTTAGTACGCTGAGTAAAAACTCGTGTGCAACAATTGGACTCATATAGGGTAATGATTTCCATAGCCGAAGAATTTAGTATCCCAACTAAATAGCTTGTTTAGTGTTTACCCTCAACCGTTTACAGATAACTAGGGTTTGGATTATAGGTTTTGCGGGTACACCTCTTGTAAACCCTCACGAGACAAAACTCGTCCGCTAAGGCCACTTAGGGGTTTAAAGGATTATTACATATGCTAAATGTAGTCGCGATTCCTGCGAAAGTGAGTTAGGATTGATTTTTATTTTCTAGATTTGATTTGCTCGAGGACTAGCAAATAATAAGTTTGGGGGTATTTGATAGACACATTTTTGTGTATGATTTATCTCAATTCTTTATTTTGATAGTGCTCGATTATGTGTTAATATTATTATTTTTATTGTATTTGTAGGTATTTTTCGAGAAGTAAACTTTTGTGAAAAAATTGGCTCAAAAAGTGATGTTTGCACGCCGCCCCCCCGCCCCCGCGCGGAAAAAACGATAAAGGCACCCTCTTTTTGGTTAAAGCCACCACTTATAATTGATAAAGGCACCCAGGTCATGGATGAGGGAACCTCCTATTTGAATTCAAATCTTGGCGAGAGAAAAGTTATTCTCAATCTATGAAAATCATGTACGTGAATTTGGAGTTTTTAAGAGGTTTTAAGACAAGATATTCTCTTTCCATTAATATCAAGAGTTTATAAAACAATGAGACTCGAATCATCAATCAGTTGGGTTAAAAAAGGAGTGAATATTTTCTCGGATTTTTTTTGATCCGTGTAAGAATAAAAATCTCATCTCCTTTCAAGATTAGGAATGTCGAGAATATTTCCTCAAGTTGTAATAAAAACAGTATCAAAGAGTATCGAGAGCTGGAAGAAAATCAGTGGAAGAGAAAATAAAATCAATCACCGATCTGCCAAAATTTGATTATCATTAATGGGAGAATATTCACGAGATTTGGAGAGTTATGGAGGCTGCACTATAAATAGACGAGTTGTAGGAATGATCAGGGGGGGGGGGGGGGCGGGAGAGGCCAAAATCTCCAAATGAAAATCCAGAAATTTCTCATGATGAAGAAGATGAAATCAATAATAAAAAAGTGTTAAGGTTTCGGGAATCCGTTGTAGATTAGGGGTTACTTGCGTTCATCACAAATGATATCGATTTTAATCGTGCCAAATGGTGCGAGGTTGGGTAGCTCATCATTTTACCCAGAATTTGCGAAGATAAAACACTATAAACGGAAAATTGAAGGTTTGGTGCCTCACTCAGGGTATTGAATAATCAACTTCTCTAATAATGAACTCGCCGCTGGCGGTTTAAGTCCATTTTTGTCAGCTTTATCCTCTCAACAACTAAGAACCCCGAATATAGTTCTCTAATACTTCTAAGTTCAGTTATTTCGGTGAGAACTTCGCATGTAAACGTAGCTAGAAATATACTAAGTGACTCTAAAATATCTAAAAGTTGGAGGTTTCATGCAAATAATTACGAAAAAGTTGAAAATTTTCTTCCTAAAAGTGAATACTTAAGAATTCTATATGCTTAACACTCCCCCACACTTAAACTTTACATTGTCCTCAATGTAGATTGACTCATCCAATGTAAAAATCAAGATGGGAAATCCTAAAATGATATAAAACAAGCAATCAAAAACTAAAAAGATAAGGTGAAGGAAACAAATCTGATGGGTTGACTCCCATGAAGCAAATGATACTTGTTTCCCTGCTTACGTTGTAGTTAATCTCAAACAAAATGATAATGGTACCAAAAAGTCAGTTGCCAAGCATAAATATAAAATCTGAAAAGTTGGGGATCATCCCAATATATAAGTTTTGCTACAAATATGAACCTGCAAACACTAGATTTATTAGTACCAATAAAGCTAGATAAAGTGAATTCAACCTTAAGATTCAAAAGAGCAAACTTCCGACTTTTAATCTCATTCATAGTAACACTAAAATCAGACTCACGGATTACAAGTAAGGATTGTTGAGATATGTTAACACTTTTTATGTACCCTAAATCAGGTTCTAAATCCGTAGAAATTATTTCTATGGTTGTGTTATCTTCATCAACCATTTGAGGACGCAATGCATTGACAATGTCAATAAGCATCGGATCATCAGAATCTGTAAATTGAGCTAAACATACATCTAGTGGTTCAAAATCAACAAAATAAATAGTTTGGCCAATATCAATCTCCTCATCATTCATACAAGAATTTGTAAAAGCACTAGACGGATCAGTGAAACAATCATTCAATGCGACATCAGTTTCATGATTAATTGGATCGTTATCATCCTCTTCTAGGTGACCAGTAGGAATATCAGAATTTACATGATTAGAAGGTATATCAATTTTCACATCCACTGCCTCTGAGTCGTTAAACTCGACAATAATATCCCCTGTATAAACAGGTTCTTCTAAATCATCATCATCATCTAAATAATTAGTCGAATAATCATCAGTATAATCTAGAGTGGAACAAGATATACTGAATTCAGATGTCATAGCAGTATCTCTATTCCTATAATCATAAGTGTCAAGTTCATCATCATTCTCAAAGCACAAAGATTCATCGTTCCTAACGGTTTTATTATTAATATCATGAGAATCATAAAAATCAGAACTTGAAGCATTATATAGAGGATAATCATCTACTTGCTGCAAAAGTTCGGAAAGTATTTGAGCAGATCGTTCAATTGATTTGACAATATTGTGACAACATTGTTCAATTGATTTACCCATGTCGTGACTCCACTTTCCATCTTAGATAAGAGTGATGCAGATGGTTCATAGTATGATTGATCATCTCTCTCATACTGTGAATTATACATGCGTGAATAATAATTGGAATTAGTATAATATGACTCATAACCTGGGTAAGGTTGGTAATAATTATAACCTTCACAAGTTCCGGAATGATGATACCCATGAGAATAATTCCAATTATTATTTACACACTCTTCTCTCCTAGGTTCATGATAATAAGAAGGTGTATATGGATATTCCCCAAGTGAACTATTATATGACTCCTCTTTTTTGGCCCTTTTGGAAAGATTCCAAAATGGAATAAAAGAAGCCAGATCACCGGGATCCAGAATACAAGGAAAAATTTACCCAATAACTCACCTTGCAAAAGCTTTGCGAGAATATCAAATATTACTTAATTTTCACCCGTGAATGATTCCAATGGTGCTCTTCAAACTAAGAATGGTACCAAACGGAAAACTTGGAAAGGAATTCTAAACAATCACAAGCAAGGCTGACTCAACCAAATCAAACCTATTGAATCTAGCAAACAAAAAGCATGATGGCTCCACTTAGATTGTTTCTATACCAGCTTCTATTCTTTCAAAAGGCAACTAGTTAGAGTTTTAGAAAACCTCTTATAACGATCCGAGTTAGATTAAGTCGAATAGAAACAGGATAAGCTCTAAGGTGCTTTGATAACCCTGTCTTTTTGGCAACGTTTCCTTGGGTTACAAGTCGGCTCGAATATTCTTAAAATAATCTTCCTGAACTTTGAGTTAGGCTAACAAAGTAACCAATTCAGTCCTTTTGAATGACTTTCCTATAAGCTCGTTACCTATCATCCTCTTTCTAATCAAAATTTTAATCGTAGGTTCGCGTTTGGTAACGTGTTCCTAAACCAGGCATGAAGGAAACGGTGATGAAATCCGAGTCCTTATCTTGTATAGTCAGTTCTTGCCCTTTACTAGAAAATAAATTGGTATTCAGTCCTCAACATATATGCATTACGAAGGAATACAGAAAATCCACTTGCAGGGGTTTCGTGGATTGATAGAGTTTTACCTCCCGTACCATACGGGCGAAGAACCGTTGAAGTCAACTCGGGCTACTGACTCCTGTGTCAGTGTACGAACCCAAGGGGCTGAGACAATATCGTATTTTTTTCCTTCCCTGTGCAGTTTATATTTAATACTACCCTTCCGTAGGGTTTAAAAATAATATCCAAAAATATCCAAAAATAAAAGAAAATTACAAAAACAATTAAAGATTTCCTAGTACAGTTTTTCTAAATTAAAATAACAAATAAATAAAAGTAAAAATTAAAAAGTTAAACTCTTTGTCTTCTTTTCCATTCTTTTAGATTTAACTTTACTCCAAGCCTTTTAATCACTAAAATCTTTGGCTCAATTTCTTTTTGTTTTCGTTCTAAAACCTGTAGCAAAAGAGAAATACCCCAAAAACGTAAAATAGAACAAAATAATAAAAATATAAAAATAAATTAATACTAACAACAAAAATTAAACTAAAAATCTAACCTAAAAACGACTCCCTGACAACGGCGCAAAAATCTTGACGTCGGAAAACCGACTTTGTTTTACCTCAAGCGCACAATGTCGAAAGATGTAGACAAGAGAAAATACGGTTCGTTCCCACGAGGAGTGTGTATTACTTATACTAATTAATTCAAGTAACTTTCAGGTCAAAAGATATTTTTTCAAATTTTTAATATAAAGAATTCAGTTAGGAATGAATTAAAACTATTTAACGAAGATTGAAATCAATATAAAAAAGTGTTAAGGTTTCGGGAATCCGTTGTAGATTAGGGTTTACTTGCGTTCATCACAAAGGGTATCGATTTTACTCGTGCAAAATAACAAATCTAGCTACTAATACACATAAGATATTTCATTTAAGAATCGAAGAATTTTTTTTAAAAAAGAATTGTTTGTTCTCAACCTAAAGTAGAATTTCGAAGTACTAAGTATACGTGTCATAAATAGTCAAAGAATATTCATAAAACGATTATCGTGAAAGGGTCAACGAGTTCTTCTACTAATCAAACGATGAACAATACGTGGCATAAAACATGAAAAATCATCGAGAAAGTAAAACATTGAAAGAGAGACAAAACATTTACATTAAGTTTTTATAGTTGAAAACCCTAGTTTTGAAACACAAGAAAATCTATCTCTACAAGTTCATCCTTTCACCCTAACAAAGAAATTTAGCTAGACATAGTTTTCTTAAAAGCCATTAAAAATTGTAAGAAAATATTTTATCTGTGAGAAGTTGTGTAGAAAATTGTATCTAGGCTCCCCTTTATATAGGCTTTGGTAACCTCCTTTTGATCCTTATCTAATCAGGAGACTTAACCTCCTCAAAAACCAACAGAAACCTTAATTTTTACGTCAAAGGCGAGCCCAAAACGCTTCCCTTATTTTTCTTCCCGCTCAGGCCCAATAAGGCCCAACATATACCAAATCCAAGTTGGTTTCATGGTTTTGCACCTAACTTCCTCATACGAAGTCAGAATGATCTCGTTCTTTCGCCGTTGGCTTCGTAATTCAATTCTCTACAATTATTCCTTGTAGAAATCAAATTCATTTCTTTCAGAGATGTAACCTAATAAAACATATAAACTGTAAAAGTAATAATAATACACAGTAATTCATATAAAATCTAGCAAATAAGTATAAGGAAATAATACTTATAATATGTAAATTATGCACTTATCACTCCCCCACACTTAAACTTTACAATATTCTCAATGTAAATTGACTCCACCAACGTAAAATCGAGATGGGAAATCAAGTAGTGATATGAAAAACTAAGAAAAAAATAAAAGATAAGGATATAAATACTAAACCAATAGGTTGCCTCCCATTCAATACTTAGTTTAAGGTACTCATCCCGACCTTCTAGTTATTGTTCATACACCAACAATATGAAAATTTGGGGATCCACCCAGATAACAATCTGCAATGCTAATAACAACTTTACACAAATGTTATAATAAGATAAAAATATCGAAATTGTTATTTGATGGAAGTTACCCCCAACCTTAGTCTTTTTTTTAAACTTGAGTGTATATAACACATAGAATTCGGGAACTTCAATGGGTTCCACTTGGGTAACCTACACATGGTTATAATCAAACATCTCTAATGGTGGAGACTTTGAAGCAAAATAATCCGTTAAAACTTTGGAAAAACACAACTCTAATCCTAAATGAGACACTCTCCTAAAAGTTGGGTTAATAACTCTTTGAGAAACTACTTCAAGCAAGGGAGAATGATCACTAGAAATAGAATTATGAAAAGGATTATACAAACCCTCCACTATCTCTTGTATTGAATTATTTACCTCATGTGTATCTTGGTCCTCTATCAAAATTTTTAACCAATCTTCATTAGTCTCCACTTCAACCAAAATATTGGCATCAACGTTATCATTATAATACTTTGCAAGCTCAATTGGGAATTCCACGATATTAATCAATTCGGTTTCATTATCAATAATCATCTCTTCAACACTCTTGTCATCGGAATCAAATATTTTCGCAAGGAAATTTTTAAGAACAATAGTTTTATTATACCAAGGCTCCGCCTTTTAAATAGGTGAATACTCGTTATTATGATGCGGAGTTAGTATAACTTCATCATTGTTACAAAGACTTTCAAAAGGTTGCTCATCGTCAGAAAGTTGAAAATTTTTTCTTCTTAGGTTGACCGTATTCCTGTGATTTTCTCAGTTTAATTCATCAACATCTTGTTGATATTGTTGAAGTTCTTCCATCATGGTATACATCTGTTCTGTAATAGTAAGAGAAATATGATTAAAAACATAATTATCCTCCCATCTTTGAGATTGTTTACTTACATACCCACCATAAGGTTGGTGGTATGCATGAGAATATTCAAATGGTTCCGCAAGAAATTGATCATACCCAAAAGATTGGTTTTTATTATACCCTTGGTATGGTGGGTAGTTGTCATAACATTCAAATTGAAAACCACACTGACTACCACTATTATTTGCTTGGTCCTGCACCCCGTACATGTTATTTCCGAAGGGAAACATGGCGAATCACAAGAATAAAAGATAAAATATAAACAAGTGATACATACAACCTGTATTTGGAATTTACCTCCCACTTTTGACGAGTGGCAAACTCCTTCAACGATTTATTTACACCACAAAAATCTAGAAATCTCAAAACACTAAAAAAAAACGTAAAATAGAACTAAAAAGAAAAATCTCAAACAAAAACAATTGCCAACTGCTCCCCGGCAGCAACGCCAAAATTTTGATGCATGTCGTTTGCCCAAAAATTAATTAAGATATTTCCCACTAATACTAACAAGTAATATAGCGGTAGTAAGGACCGTTCCTACGAGAAGCTGTGAATTGTTATTTGTCTTTGATTTCTTATTAACCAATGAGAGATCGTAATGAATTAAACTAAGTAAACTAACAAAATAAAAATGAAATAAATAAAGATTGAGATTAAGGTGAGCAAATACTGGCTAAGGATTTTATCTTTCGTCACCAATCATGCTCCGCATTCGACTAGAATCAATATCCACTCTCTTTTCATACCAATATCCCTGGAGCACCCCATCAAGAGCATACTCCGGTAAATTCCTTGTGTCATCACATACCATAACGATGAATATGTGAATACTACCCAGCGAACAACCTAATGTAACGTGATATCAGGTTTAATCCTCCAAGAGCGTTAGGTTCTTTGAATTAGGCTAATCAATACAATAGAAATACTACGAGTAATCTATTTAACATTAGTCAAACTTCTACATACAATCATACGAAGGTTTTGAATACAAAAATTAATCATATTATACTACTTATAACCGGGTATATCGACTATTCTGTATCTCTGAACCCTAGTTTAGCTTTAGATATGAATATGTGTTCACTTAGTGTGCATCCTCAATAAACACACCTCCAATCATACATGGCGATATTAAAAGTAGAACATGAGCGATAAAAAGAGATTTTGATCATCAATAATAACCAACCAGATTGATTCACATGTTTAGGACTTCCAACTACATCCCCAACCAATAAAACAAAGTTACATACTCATGGATTAACTAAAAACCCATGGAAAATATACAAAAATGAAGAATGGTTTCCCTCTAAGGGAAAAACCCTAGGTTTTTGATGTAGAAGATGTGATATGAGAGGTAAATTATAAGAGATTACTTAAAAGATATATTGTTTGAGCCTTAGATGTCTTCTTTAATAGTCTTCAATGCTTGTCCCTCAAGTCTACTCTCTTTTTAGGGTTTAGAATCCTTCTGGGACCGTGTTTCCTTGAGTTAGTAGTCAATTTCGCGTCCAAATATGTCCCAGAACAGTGTCAGCTTCGTCTGATTCGAGTATGGACTTTTCCGGCCGAACCTGAAAAGTTATTTTTGCTCTAGGAGAGTGTCAGGTTTGACTGCTATTTGGTGATGCATTACTATCCGAACTTCTCTCTGTACACTCAATTCTTTCAAGCTTGTTTTGCCCATAACTTCTTCATACGAACTCAGAGTGACCTCATTCTTTTTTTGTTGGCTTCGTTTTTCAATTTTCTTCAAGATATAGTGAATAAATATTGGATTTGAATAAGTTCTATTTGACCTTTATCTTCCTTCATTTGTAGAACTTTATTCCTTGTTCAATTTATATCGTAATGAACTCCTTTATTCTTCTTTGGTTGAATCCACTTCATAACTCCTAAGAAACTCATAAACAAACAAAATCAAAGAATAATGATATGAAAACTAATAAGAAAACAATCAATTAGAATACCAAACTAGTGCAAATAATGCACTTATCATCTAGCTTCCCTAGTTCTAGCTCTAATAAAAATGAGGTAATCATCTGCGAAAAATAGATGAGAAACAGATGGGCTATTGGTACCTTAACACCATGAATAAGATTTTCTGATTCGACAATAGAGAGAGACCTGGTAGAGTTTCCATACAAAAGATGAACAGGTAAGGAGACAAGGGGTCACCATGTCTCAATCCCCTTTGAGGTTTGTAAATAGGCCATGGAGATCCATTCAATAATATACAAGTGGACACAATAGCAATAAATTGTTCTATAAGGGCACACCAAGAGGATGAGAAGCCAAGTTTAAACTTTGAGAAGGAAAGCCCCTTTTTATCCTATCAAAGGCCTTGGATGTGTCTAACTTAATACCCATACTACCATATTTAGCTTTGCATTTCTTTATAAAGTCAATAATTCCACGAGCAATAACAACGTTATCTGTTATTAACCTACCATTTATGAAGGTTGTTTGAGAAATAAAAATAATTTTGTCTAAAAAAGATTTCAATCTACTAGCAAGGAGCTTGGATATGATCTTATAAACTACATTACACAAGCTAATAGGCCTAAAATCAATTGGGATTTTGGGGCAGTTGGTTTTAGGAATCAAGGTAGTAAAATTATGATTCAATTGCTTAAGAAGGAATTTAGAGTGAAAAAAGGCATGGATCATATTAACAACATCAGGACCTACAGTTTCCCACATTTTTTATAGAAACCAGGTGGTAAACCATCCGGTCCTGGTGTAGTCCAAGGTTGCATAGCAAACACAGTTTGTTTAATTTCTTTGATAGTAGGCATGGCAGTCAACATAGCATTGTCATCATGAATAATACAAAATTGAATATAATTCAAGTAAACATCAGAAGAATGAGGATTGGTAGTTCTGCTTATTCTAGAAAAATGTTCTAGTAATTCTCTAGCAGTTTCATTTTTATCACTAAGCCAGATTCCTAATTTACTTTGAATAAAGTCAATTTGTTTTTTTTTAACCTGAAATTAGCTTTGTTATGGAAATACGCAGTATTACGGTCACCAAATTTCAAAGAATCATTCTTACCTTTCTGTTTCCATAAATCTTCATCAGTATCATACCAATGGTTGAGGCTAGCAGTTAGCTCCTTAATCTTATTCATATCAGTCTGGCTACCAGAGTTATTAATAGCACTAATCTGAGCTCTAATTTTTGGAAATTTGGGTATTAATGTTCCCAAAGTGTCTATAGCTCCAATCTTTATGAACGCTTTTAGTGTTATAAAGACTTCTAGTAAACCTGAAAGCTAAGAACCATTACTGTTAACAGACCAATTACTTATAATAACATCATCACAAGTGTTATCTCTGAACCAGGAACTATTAACCTTAAAAGGTTTTCTAGTATCATTAACCTGTCTAGAAGTGATAAGAAGAATGGGGCAGTGGTCACTTCCTAGAGGAAAAAGATGATAGAATCCAGCATTAGGGAAGTCATTAAAGAAATTGATGCTAGTGATATCTCTGTCAAGTCTAGCTAAGATCATATCTTCCTAATTTCTCTTATTAGACCAAGTATAGGGGTTTCCTATGTAGTCTACACTATGCAGGCCATTCTGTTGAGCAAAAAATTATTGCTATCTAATTGATTCTGAGATAAGAGAATACCACATTCTTTTTCATCATTGGAAAGGATAAAGTTGAGATCACCAATTATGATCCAAGAGTTTCTCAAATTTTGGCTAACATTACTTAGGTCAGACCATTGGTTGGATCTATCATTAAGATTGATAACACCATATAAGCAAGTTAGCAGATAAGAGGAAAGTCGAGCATCTAAAGTAACGATGCAGTTTTTCATATTAAGCTGCATATCAATTATTTGGATGTCAATACCATCTTTCCACAACAAGCACAACCAACAAAGAGGCCAACTGGTTCATAAAATTGAGCATTGGGATGGTTGATACATGAAAATTCATTACTTGGGCCAGAATTTCATTGTGTGATTTGTAATCCCAATTCCACAAGGGGACTGGGGACTTCAGGACTCGACCCAGTCCGAAAAGAGGCTTGGTCCGACCCTAAATATAATATCCAATGGTAATACAGAGAATGAGGAGATCAAAGGGAGTAAAAGGTTGTTGACCAAGGAATCAAGGTTATCTTATTAAGGAAGAAATGACAGTTTCGTAATAAAGAAGGAGGAAGACATATATCTTAAGGAGGTAAGAAAGGAAAATCTATAAAAAGAAAAAGAAGGACACTTGAAAAGGGTCTTTTTCTCTTTCTCTCTCTTCGTGAGGAATTGAGTCTGTTGTGAATATGATTAGACTCTCACATTACTTTATAATTTTTAACCCTAAAACTACTTTATGATTTTTAACCCTAAAACATTTGGGAGTCTAGTCTCTAATCCAGCGCGACTCAATTTCCATAAAATTTGTTTTCTTTTTCGCATCTTTTAACCCAGTCGCGTCTTCTCTCATCTCTCAACCTAAAACTCCGCGTTC
>JAJJMC010010614.1:2889706-2954982 GCA_023531435.1 Papaver californicum
GGTTTCGAATGGATCTGAGTTTAATGATTCAAGTGGAAGAGGTGATTAATTTGAATTCAGAGTTGTGATTCGATTCTGAAATAGAGAGTGGGAAACTTTGTGTGGGTTTGGATCAGATTTGAAGATGATGGTGTTGTTCGATGGAGACTGTGGTGAAACCATAGGAGATGGGATGGGATGACCAGAAAACAAATAGAAGCAACGATAAAGAGAGGTGAAGTGGGCAGCAAGAGGAATATCGATAGAAAGAATCTGAGATGAAGAAGAATTTGATGCTACGAATTCTGGGTACGGACTGTCTGAGAACAACCATGAGGAAAGAGGTTGTGATGTTTGAAATAACAAACAAGTTTTGCTTGAATCACTGCCAAGAGATTCACAGAAGGTGCTCGATGAACCGCCATCTACAATTAGATTTGGAGTTTATCAACGCAAATAATCAGAAAGATAAGTTTTACCCCTTCTTAGTCTTTTAATTTGATCGTAATTGTTTTCAGGCAAGTTCAAAAGCAAATCATTTTTTTTATTGAAGTTTCAAAAAAAAAAACGAAAACATTTTGGCAAAATTCTTGGTTCTGCTCTCAATAGAAATCACTTCCCTGCTGCGAAAGAAGAGCGACGAGCTCCAAACGAAGAACTCTGATCTATTACAGGACCGAGTAAAAAAGAGAATAATAAAGAATAGATCGGGGGAGAATGCGCAAAGTCACAAGATCTTTTTCTTACTGGCTTTCCATTCGTGAATCCAAGATATGCTTATTATATAACAACGGGACTGCATGCACTTGAAAATGATATTCCGTGGGATAGGCTTCTCAAACGAAGTGAATTCTCTTCCTCATGTCTCTATCTCAGCTTGAATGAACCGAGGCTACCAACTGACCAAACTCTGCCGGCTAGCTTCCTAAGGCAGGTGGGGAAATTGAGGTGCAAGGAGAGGGATGAAGGAACTTACCCGTTAGGGGTGAGGGATTCAACGTAAGCGGAGAGGAAGGAAGCATCCCTAGCCTCTGTTCGGCCGATCATTCCGCTGGGCTTGAGATGTACGAGATGAAATTCTTATATACGGTTCTATGAGGGGGAGTCCCCAACTCTAACTCTATCGATGTCAACGATATCATGTCCATCTCTTGGTTACGAGCAGCTCGCTAGAATATATGAGTATGTAGAATTCCATTTACTGGGTTTAGGCTAGGTTGTATAGTAGGAAGTGGTCATAGTGCAGAAGAAAGTCTTTCGTCAGGTGGATCAAATCTGAAAATAACGCACCTCTGCTCTTAACACATGAAAGGAAGTCATTGTTTGAACAAACTAAGGAAACCTATTATGAAACAACGAGATTAAAGGGGCCCATATCTTCGCTTAGCCGGGGCCTTTAATCATTCTCTCTGTCTAAAATGATGGTGAATGTCAGAATGAGAAAGAACGGGATTAGAAACTTGAAAAACAGGGATTGGGTTGCGTAATATGTCTCGATTTCTTACTTTGATTTTCAAAATTGACTTAAAGAATCGTAGTTGGCATGTTTTAGTCTTCATTTCCCACCTAATCTTTTTTTGAAAACAAACAAGTTTAGATTTTTGACCTAATTTAAATCTCATGTCTGTGCTTAAAGGATTACATCGGCTTTAATTAAAAAAATGCATTGGTAAGACTTAAATTTTGGATGTTCAATAACTAATGCAGAAATGTCCATGGCCGCGTCCAAACCAGTTCTGAAGAATTCTCCAACATAACATCAAATGCGGAAGGGAACAACTGCTAGTCCATGGTCCAATTGTGAGGTTACGGTGATCCTGTACGGCGAACAAAGGACCACTTATTTTCCCTTCCAGGCTCCGAATGCTGGTGCTTTACTGTCAGCGCCACTTTCACCCTTGATCTGAATCTTTATCTTATAGCAGATAAGTTTACCTGAATTCCAGTTTTATTACCTATACAGATGCCTGACACTTTGAGTAACAATTGCCATTAATAAAAGAGAAGATCAATATTTTTGTCATAAAATTTAATTTATTGTTGTACTTTAAGTCTTCGTTTCTACCATTCCTTTGAGTATCATATGGTACTTGCTTAAACGCATTTCTTCTGCCCAGCCTACCAGTTAAGCCTGTGTGTCTACTGTTATAAGTCTGAAGTAGGAGAAAATATAATTGGTTTGGTTCAGTAATCCAAATGATCCAATGTTTGACATGAGAAAAATTGCTTAGAAACAGTCAAATTTGTGATGCAGGTATTCACATCTTGATTTACTTTTCTCTTACACTTCTACTAGCTGGTTATGCAGCGAACTGAATTACTTCAATTAGAATCACATGCATCATAATATCTATTGGTACTGAAGGCTATCTCAATAACAAGTATTAAGTTTTCTTTATCTGATATGGAGATATGGTATCGTCTTATGATTCTTTTTGCTAGCTAGTGTTAGCTCAACAAAACTATGGCATTTCTACCGTAACTCAAATATAGGAGCCACGTCAGCTAAAGCTCTTAACCTGTTAATGGTGTTTGTTACATGTTTCCAGAATGGGTTAGCATCCAATTCTCTCCCACATATAATTGGTTCAGCTGAGTATATACATGACAATAGTTGTGGTTTAACAGATGACTTCTCATCGGAGAGTTCATCTCTTGATTTCAGCCACTTGCTAGAACCAAAACAAGCCTCTTTCAGTACCATAAGATTTGGTTCAGAATTTTCAGATGCTATATTCAGTGATGTATTCAGGGCACCACAAGGCCAAACTGAGAAGGATAGAAGTGACCCACTCGTTTCTGCTGCTTTAGATTTTAAGGCAATGCTTGACGCTGCACTTCTCAGTCCCTATAAATTCTTTGTCTCCTTTGTAATAAGGTTTGATTGGTGAATAGTGGTGGTAAGACTGTACAATCCTAGCACTACAGCAAGCTAACGCGCCCTCTCTCTCTCTCTCTCCGCGTTCACGCCCTAGCACATTCACCATCTCATGCCTTAGCTGTTCCAGTGAGTTGTTGGTTTTCCTCCAGGCGATGGTATTGACCGATACTACTGGCGGACCCCATGGTATTTCTTAACTAAGCCAGCATCTTCGAATACTATCAACAGTTACGATTTGTGTTGTTCTTGCTTACCAAATGTTCATGAACATCTCTACGTGACTGTATTGTCTTAGCTCCTTGGACGAACTTTGTGAACTCAACTGACATAGAGATTCGGCATCCTTAGCTAGTTTTACTTTGTAATTTAAAGTTACTTAACCAACATGTACGTGGAAATGAACGGCACAAGTTAGCTACAAAAATCATGATAAACACGCTCGTTTGTTTATGTTATTAGTTTACGTCTTAAGCAAATCATAAATATCTTTACAGGCATGATTTGCATTTTGATTTATACCATTTTCATCTTTACCTTTTATATACACACTAAATAATGACTGCATGTTACATCTGCACTTCCCGCTAGCGTAGAAGACGAAGTATATTTTCTGTTGATTGTACGTCTCATATGCATCAATATTATGATAATCGGCTATATAGTCTAGAAAATCATGCATGTAGCGGTGGGAATAGCTTAAACGGCCTCCATTCCAATGCAGGAAATTATAACTACGACGGAGGGAATGGCTTAAGCGGCCTCCACCACAGTCTAAATAATTATGAAACGCATCAACAAAGAATGCGGTAATGGGCATCTCGCCTTTTGTCCAAACAAATACAATTGGTCATAGTTACGGTAGAGGAAAAAGCGTCCATGTTCGACCAAGTTAACACCCAACACCAACGACTTGGGCGGTGGGAACGTCTTAAGCGGCCTCCATCCCAGTCCAGATAATTATGAATATGGCGGTGGGAAAGGCTTAAGCAGCATCTATCCCAGTCCAAAAACTCATGACTGCGGTGGAAATAACTTAGGAGGGCTCCATCCCAGTCTAAGACATGCAAACAAATGGTTACAAGAGTGTCATAGGCCAAAACACTCATGTTCGACCAAGCCAATACCCAACACCAATGGTCACAAGAGGGCAGAGGGCAAAGGGCCCCTGTTCGACCAAGCCTACACCAAACACCAATGAC
Source organism: Papaver californicum (assembly GCA_023531435.1). Taxonomy (NCBI): domain Eukaryota; kingdom Viridiplantae; phylum Streptophyta; class Magnoliopsida; order Ranunculales; family Papaveraceae; genus Papaver; species Papaver californicum. The sequence goes on from JAJJMC010010614.1 coordinate 2,893,766, forward strand.
TGCAGCGGTGGGAACGGCTTAAACGACCTCCATCCCATTCCAGATAATTATGACTGTGGTAAGGGAAATGACTTAAATGGCTTTCATCCTAGTCCAGACAATTATGACTGGGACGGTGGGAATGGCTCAAGCGGCCTCCATCCCTAACTAGATAATTATACGCTCCTTCCACAGAAAAGTAAGAGTTATTATAGCTCCTTTAACAGAGAAGTCGGAGCCGCTCAGTCCGAAGAGAAATGAGCCAGCCTCGATACGAGCGAGGTATGAAATAAGATGGCCTCGATGCCGAGCGAGATATGAATTCAGCCGGCATCGATGCCGACAGAGAAGTTAAAATTATTATGCACTCCTTCCACAGAGAAGTCAGAGTCGTTCCTTCCAATACGCTCCTTCCACAGATAAGTCACAATCGCTCATTTTAAAGAGAAATGAGCCGGCCTCGATGCCAAGCGAGGTATGAATTAAGCCCGCTTCGATGCCAAGCGAGATATGAAATGAGCCGGCCTCGATGCAGAGCGAGATATGAATTCAGTCGGCCTCGATGCCGAGCGCGACATGAAATGAGCCGGCTTCGATGCCGAACGAGATAGAGAAGTTAAAATTATTATGCGTTCCTTCCACAGAGAAGTCGGAGCCGTTCATTCCAATATGCTCATTCCACAGAGAAGTCAGATCCATTCATTCCAAGGAGAAATGAGCCGGCTTCGATGCCAAGCGAGACATGAATTGAGCCGACCTCGATGGTAAGCGAGATATGAAATGAGCCGGCCTCGATGTTACCATACACTCTTTCCACAGAGAAGTCGAAGCCGCTCCTTCCACAGAGAAGTCGAAGCTACCCCTTCTACAAAGAAGTATAGTTACACTCAATTGTGCTGCTCTTAAAAAAAATACTAGTAATACAAGTTCAAATAGAAAATAACAAAAGTTCAAGGACTCAAAGTGCTTTCATAATAAAACGTTTATAGTCATATACCGAGTTCACAACACTTCATGCAAAAATGCACAAACACTCATCGTGCATAATATCAACGCTTTACGAACTAAGTACATGTTTTATACATTTGATAAAACGATATTACTAGCTGAGATCCAAACACAATTGGCATCTTAAAAGAATTTCATTCATACAGACCTTTTAATCATTAACACCAAATGTTCCTTACAAACTTCTCAACACTGGGTACTGAATGCCAAACCATGCCTCGGAAATTGAAAACCCAAATTAACTTGGGATAACACGATAGCGCGTTACCAACACCCGTTTTCTCAACCTTTAACTTGTATGCCAAAGCGCTTCAAAGGGAATGAGTAATAAGCAATATCCAACACACCGCTTCTCAAAATAATTTTCTGCATTACGAACTATCTGGTGTTTAAGTCATCCGCACAGTGGGTAACACCCTTCGACTTATATGACGATATAAGTCCATAACGGTTAGTGTTAACATCAAGTACAACTTACGAACCTTAACACAAACATTCGGTGCGTCAACACTAGATAAAATGTGATTCGATCAATAAACTCATGAGAATCACCTTTAACATCACTATAATTAGTACAATAGCCCTCTAGGCCATGACCTCCGTAGTCAAAGAGTCAGATCTTCGAAAACGTGTTCAACAAAATCGGATTCAACTAGAACCAAGAAAACTCATGATTTTTGAAAGAAAAGAGTGTAACCCTATTTGCTTCCTCATTTACAGCTGCACACTATGACGGTTGAACACCGACTTTCTTCTCACATGTAAAGTCGTCTACTAATTGAACGTCACATCATACATCATATACCTGTGCCTCACATGGCGTATGTAAGTACATTAAACATTAAATCAACTGGGCATGATTTAATCGAACTGATGCAAAACCTATTTGCTTTGGTTCATGAAGACTACATTATAGACCCGCGAATTCTATCATAGTTTTCCTATTACATATTGTGTTAAGGATACTCTGCTTCTACTTGCATAAATCTAGTTGATTCGTACTTAAATGATATACATGCCTTGAATAATATTTCACCAGTTGGTATGACTGTTGATGAGACTACGCTTCCTCAACAGTCAAGGGACTAATGTTGATACATGAAAATTAATTACTTGGGCCAAAAGGTTATTTTGTGATTTGTAAACCCAAGTCCACAAGGACACTGGGACTTTAGGACTCGACCCGGTCCGAAAAGAGGCTTAGTCCGACCCTAAATATAATATCTAATGGTAATAAAGAGAATGAGGAGATAAAGGGGAATAAAAAGTTATTGACAAAGAAATCAAGGTTAGCTTATTAAGGAAGAAATGACAGTTTCATAATAAAGAAGAAGAAAAACATATATCTTAAGGAGGTAAGAAAGGAAAGTCTATAAAAAAAAAAAAAGACACTTAAAAAGGGGTCTTTCTTTCTCTTATCGGGGAATTGGGTCTGCTATGAACAGGACTAGACTCTCAAACTACTCTATAATTTTTTACCTTAAAACAAGGATAACCAAGCCTAATTTTATAATTTTTTATTTTGTTGAGTTTATTTTTAGTTTTAGAAAGAAAAATTAGGTCAGGGTCATTAGACCTGGTAAGGTCTTTTAGGTGATTTCTTGTATTTTTATTTTCAAAACCTTATACATTCTATGATAGAATTGATACTAAAAAACGGGTAAGAGCTGGTATGAAGAGAAATGGAAAAATGAATGCAAAGGGTATTATTAAATTTAATCAAACTATGATTGAGAACCTAATCTTAATTATGTACGTATCAGCGTACCAAGCAATAAATCCGCAAGTTTTAAAGACAACACACAGATCACAGTATTGAACCCTAGTTTTAGATATATGAGCATGATCTAAAAGCCATTCACAGTATAGAGAAGGGGAGTAAGTTTGAAACAAAAAACACATATTAAAATAGAAGGAAGAGATTAAAACCTGATTCGCAGGACTTGATTTCCTTTCAGTGGAAGAGTGATGCAGGTGGATTTCATTCTCCATAATCTCTAATGAGCTTCTTCCATATTAGTATCAACAGAGATTTGAGTTGATTTACTCCCCTATATCTGGTAATCTGAAACATCTTCCTGGTTATCAAAGAGAGGGTTTCCAAATTTTTGGGTTGTAAGGTCTTGAATTTGAGTAGAAACTGTGGAAATCAAGAGAGATTGGGAATTTAGGTCAGTAACAATGGGATTGATATTTCCATCCTCTTTTCTTAAAGGTTTATTCCTGCTGGACTCTAAGCCCAGATCCTCTTTGGAACCCAACCCATTAATGTTTTCACCACAAAATTAGAATCATAATATCTAGTTCTTTATGCTTCATCATTTCCTTTATCTTGTGCTCGTTTTCAGCGTAAACCTTTTCAAACTCTTCCTTTGTCAATGAAGTAACCCAAATATGATGAGCAAATTTTTTATAATTTTTAACATTGTGGTTCACTACAAAGCATCTCGTGCATATTTTCCTTAGTTGTCTCTCGTAGTGATACTTAATCTATTTGTTCTGTTTGGTTGCAGTAATCAACCAATTACCTCTTACAAGAGGTTTGTTTGGATCAACCTCAATATTAGCAGTCATTGTCCTTCCCCTTATGGTCTAACCACGATTATTCCCTTTTTTTACTTTCTTTCCCACATCATTACATAACCTGTCTATAATTTTAGCATCAAGATATTCAAGTTCAAGAACAGTGAAAATGACTGAAAAGATTTGGTTAGAAAATTCTTACTTTTCCAATTCCATAGTAGTTTCATACACTTTCAGGACCATCAAATGCTCATTTATGTTCCATGGAGCACCTTTTATAACCTCATCCACATCCTCCCCACTTTTGAATTGAAAAACATATAGGTTGGTACCCATCGTTTTTACTTCCACTCTTTTATACTTCCTCCAGACTATATCTCTTTCAGGACCTCATTGAATTCCACATGATCTTTTTCCATGATTTTTCCAATTAGGCAAATGGATCATTTAGTAGTTGCATCATCAATTTCCTCAGCTGAGACTAAGTTTCTTCTCACCGTCCGAGAACTACTAGTCCCTAGTGATATCTCTTGCATCTTCTTAGTTACTTCAGCAAGCTGCAATTGAGAGTTTTGAGCTATGTTGAGATGAGAAAAAACTCCACAGTAGTTTCGGCAGTTCTTTGACAAGTTCTGTTTATAAGAAATTTTAGCTTTAGGTTTTAGGTATTGACCAACAAGTTTTCCGGTTGTTTAATGCGAGTTTTAGGGAGAGAATTTCTGGCAGAGATATATGGCTTGAAATTAGGCATTTGAAAGTTAAGTTTTGAAATTATGTTGAATTGCGCCTCACCAGGATTCATTTTTACTAAAATAACCTTCATGGTTTGCATCCTTCTGTAACTTTTGCATGATGAGTAGCCATTAATGGATTGAAGAACTTTTGGACTAGATTTGGTTACAGTATAATGAATAGACTTAAACACCATTGTTTCAATTGTCATGCAATTGATAGATAGAGCAAATAACACCACTATTAAGAAAGTAAACCACCTCAAAGCTCTGTTAGAAGGATTCATGGAGAAGATTTGAAAGAACTTCACAATTTATATTGAAAAAATAAATAATCCAGAACACCACTGCTTCCGCAATACTAACACTGGTATACCACTGTTTTCTACAATCAAGTTCTGAAAATCACAAAGTTAATTATTCATAGAATAACACAAAACCAATCTTAAATTTTTTTGAAAAAGATAATTCATAAAATGAAAAAGAAAGAAGCAAATGCAAACTAAAACTAAAACAAACTCTGGATTGTGAACATCAAATCAAACAAGAAGATTTCAGCTAGTGAGATGGGATAGCCCAAAGTTAAGAGCCAACAACAAGTATAAGAAATAACAATTCTAAGGCACATGAACTTTCAAATTTTAATACAGACGCTTTAGAAGACTCAACTCTCATGGTGGCATGGGGAATTTTTTTCTTTTTAAAAAGAACAAAAAAAGTCAATCTTTGAAACCTGTGGTTTTGTTTGTTCAATTGCGTTTTGGATATTATTTTGATTAAATCTACAACAAAAACTCAAGATTTTAAAATTGATTGTGATTTAAGATCAGATCTGATTTTTTGTATTATATTTTACGGTTCTTTTTTCTTTGATTTGTTATCAATCTTAAAATAGAGTCTTTTGATTTATTTTATTTTCATGGACTTGACTAAGTTGATCGATTTTCCGAATTAATCATTAATCTCCTTCTTCGGTGAAGAAGTAACAATCACCATGGAAAAGTAGCGAATAATAAAGACAAATTTGCCGAGTTTGATTACATTGAATTAATTAAGAGTTGAATTTTTGTAAGATATTTCAAGGAGAACAATATAAAAGGTAAGAGAAGTGAGTAAGTTAGTATTGACTTAGACTAATCAAACAATGAAAAAATATGATTCACCATGAATCACCTGATTCGTGCAAGGTTTGATTCGGCAAGGAAAATTGACTCGATTTGAGAATTTTTTAGGTAATAAGTGATAGGTGCATTATTTGCACTATTTAAATGTTTTAACCCTTTGCATTGATGATATACTTCATGTTATAATGATTTAATTTTACTTTGTATTGTGTTGTTTAGTAGCTTTTGAATAGATTTGAACAACAGAGAAAGAACGAGGTCATTTCGACGTAAGACAAAGAAATTATGAGCAAAACAGCTGAAACGAGCACAATTACATTATGTTTAAAGTCTAAAAGGATTGAGCCATAACCATGCCAACTATTAACATTTTTTGGGTAGAAAATCTTTGAGATTTCGGGTCTCCACAATCGGCAGGATCTTGGGGCACGTCCGTGCTAACAGTAGCAAGCTTATGAAGCTCTTTATAACGCATTTTTTTCTTCTAATAGAGGAAACATGGTCCCAATATGACTCTAGGGTCTAGATTTATGAGAGAGGTATAAGAGACTTCCTATACTTTTAGAAGACACGTAAGACACTCTGCAATACAGGGAGCAAAGGAGCTTGGAGCAGATTAGGGTTTTTTCCCCTTTAGGGGAAAACTCTGGCACATTCTTCTTCTTTTGTATAATTTCCATGAGTTTTAAAATACCAAAACATAAATAATTTTACTATTGGTGAATGATGATTTTAAAGTCCTAGACATGATGATTCAATTAATAAAATAAGGTTTATTCTATTCTTCCTCTAATCGTTTATGTTTTATTGTGTTGTATTGGGTTTATTAATAGTGCAAGTTAGATATAACATGAAATATTGTTCAATTGATGGATTAGGTTTGAGATACGTAATCATCGATGACCCTAATTACAAGTAGCGTATTGTGATTGTGAACGATTATAATATTGCAAACAATCACATATAATTCATAACTTATGTTGAATGGACCACTAGGGTGTGTTTGTTGTATAAATTAACTTATTTTACATACCATATTGCTCTTATTAAATTGAATCTAATTGCACATTGCCTTAGGTTATCAATGAGTAGAATTCTTATATACATCCTTATGATGTAAGATGATATAACGAAATTCTCGGAATGTGTCAAATTTGTTAATTGACCACATGTGATGGATAATGATTCCTTAATCTTTACTCTGGTTTTATGGTATTAATTCTTAGTTTATTAATCAATCAACTCCTTGGTTTAATTAGGTTAGAATATATAACAACTCAATTACAATCTTTGTAGGAGTGAATCCTTGCTTACTATTGTTACTGTATAAAGTGTAGGAAATATTTTACTAGTTTGACGCCCGTCAAATTTTGATGCCGCTGCGGGGAATTGTGTTTTTGAGTGGTTGTTTATTTTGCCTGAATTTTTTACTTTTAATAATTTAGATTATTTTTTTTCCTTGCGTCTATCGTGGTACTAGCAACTCATTGGCTGTGTTCATCATCCATCAAAAGTGGAAAATAAATTATGTAAACAGGTTGTATACATCACTTTTATTTATATTTTTAAATTTTTCTTTTTTTATATATCATCATGTTTCATAGAAATAACAAGTACGGAGCACAAAATAAAACATAATAATTTGGTTTTCAACTTCAATCTTATAACCCCTACCAACCATACCATAAGGGTATATGAAAAAAATGTAGTGTTTGTGTAGTCTGATATATCTGGCCGTTAAACTTGATATCCTACACCACGAATAGATAGAAGAACATGATATATTTTCTGAGCGTTGGATTTTCTTAGTTTCCTGATATTATTATAGCACCGTTAATAATGTGGTTTCCTAATGCTGACACTATTTATGTATAGAACGTTCCTTCGGATAACTCTGACACTATTTATGTATAGAACGTTCCTTCGGATAACTCTGATAACTCTGTTTTCTTAAACAGAGTTGAAAATTTAAATAAAAATAATTCAGTTTCCATAGAAAATTATACGGTTGATTAATAATTCAGTTGACCTATTACTGCTAATGTACCAATAGATTTGGACCGCACCACCAGAAAAATGTTGCCAACGCAACAACATATTTCATATATCATCATTATAATACTATTACGTACTTGCATACATATCCTGGCCATCCCTTGAAATATTTTTGGCGAAATAGAGGATTGAAAATCACAATATAGGAAAGTTATACTTGGCCATCCCTTTATATATTTTTGGCGAAGAAGATGATTAAAAATCACAATATAGGAAAGACACACTTTTGATGAAATTGTTAAATAATTTTATAAATATATTCGTGTCTCCTCAACTCAACAAGACACACTTGGCTATCCATTGAAATATTTTTGGCGAAGAAGATAATTAAAAATCACAATATAGGAAAGACACACTTTTGTTGAAATAATTTTACAAATACATTCGTGTTTCCTTAACTCAACACTTCATGGACCTCCTTTACAACAGAATTAAGAAAGGTTACAGTCATCGGACCTTCCTGGCTCCATTAAAGGGCTTAGTATAGGGAGAAAACATCATTAAGAGCCTTTAACTGGGGTGGCAAGGTACCCAGAATGACATAGTTAAATAAAAAGAACTATAGGCCCTTCACATTAAGAGCCTTTAACTAGGGTGGCAAGGTACCCAGAACGGCATAGCCAAACAAAAAAAAATACATGTCCTTGAATGATAGACATTAATATTAGCACCAATATAGGGTTTTTGTTATTCGTTACTCCAAAAGGATTTAAGGGGCCACGGCCGGGGCTAGAGGCCCCGACCAACAAAATACCGGAGCCGTAGCCCCCAACTATCTTATAGGTTTAACCCCCTAGATTTTATCATAATCACAGTTAATTTTAATACGGAAACTATACTTGATCCAAGATTTTTTAATTCACGGTGTCCTGATTAATTTGACCTTACCTACAAAATATTACCACCGCAGATTCCAACTAATTTGACCTGACCAACGAAACACCAGAACCTTCAGCTCTCAACTAATCTATAAGCTCAATTCCCGGACTATAGGCCCGAATAATACCCGATAGTGGTATAATTACAAGATAAAACTATAATATTGTTCTTTCAAATAAAAGGAGGGTGTCCGTTCTTGTTGACGAATATACCCGAGCAATCGAATCCGTTTCAAAACAAACTCTCCATCTATCGGTGAGTTGTTGTTTTGACTGCCAATTACATAGCCCCAGTTTCTTCCACGAGTGTCGTGGGCCCCTAAGGCTGAGCTACAACTTTGATTGTCTAATGGAGGGAGTTCCATATCCCAGCTGCCCCTTGGTTGCTCCAGTTATATTAATTTTGATCAAAATATGCAGCTGAAAAGAGATTTTTAATGAGACTCCTAACAGGCTCGATCAAACTTCCTGGTCATAACCGAAGAAAAATATCAGCAGCCATTCATCGAAGTTTGTGCAAAGTTTTTTTCTTAAAAAGTTTACCAATTCGGTGTGAAAGTCAAGCACGTTCCAAACTGCCCGTTTACTTTCAGAAATTCATCTGTGCTTTAAGTTCTTAGAGTAAGTTCGAGTCATTTTTCCTATCCTCGAGTGCCTTGAACTTAAAAGTGAATCTGGTTACAGTGATTCAAGTTACCAGTGGACTTACTGTCCCTACGGATAGTGTTTATGCCAAATGATGGCTACGAAATGTCCCATGCGTGGCTAACTGGATCTGCATTATCAACTCTTACACTATATCGTGGTCTTCTAACACTAAATTCTCGTTCTGCTGTTGAGTGTCCCATTTGACTCCACCATTTTTGCACTTGTTACTCCTTGGAAATTACCTGCTTTGATACGATACATAAAGTCCACAGAGATTGATTTACAAGTTGTACCAGAAGAGGCATCAACATTTACTTTGCACAAAGAGCAAGTTCAATTGTAATAAGTGATCTCGTATACAAGCTGATCCTCAGTTTAGAGTTACACGTTTCCATAATAACTTAAACAGGGTTGCACCACGGGATAGGCAAATTCAACCAAATACCAACGGAACCATTTTTTACTACCATACAGGACAAAGTTAAGGGTTAGCAGAGGGGCATAAGGTAACTGGTAAGATAAATGGGACAAAAGAGCTTGCAACCTAGGAAGGATGATATGGCAAATCATATCAACTCTATCATGAAATTCAAGCTGCTTACGATGCTTAACTTCAATAAGAAAGTGTTAAAAGCTAGGAACTACTACAATATAACTATAAGTATTGATTTCCTGCCTACGAGGTAAAGCAACAATCAATTGGCAAAAAGACCATGCAAGAAGAAACTTATCCGTGCCAAATAACGTCAATTCACTTGGTTTATCGGTTTGTTCTGTCTATAAAAACAGGAAACAAAGAAACCCATGATAGATTGTAGACCTCTTGGATTCTCTGGATTCAAAATTAAGTGAAGAAAAGAAAAAGGGGAAACAAAATCATGGTTCCTCTAACAAAAAACTCCTAATATCTTCAAGCAGAACAATGTGACTTAACGCTTTCCACCACCACCACCAAGCTTAGGTCCCTTGGGTTGGGCACCCTTGGGCACCTTACTCTGAGTCTTCGTCTTGGACATTACTTCAGCTTTCTTAGCTTTCTTCTCATCTTTGGTCTTCTTAATTCTCTCCTTGATTTCACTGAAGACATAGTGCAATACAAATTCAGTAAGAAGAAACTCCATCAATGAACATCTAGATAGACTATGCTGATAAACAGAAAACACAGCACGAAACTATACCGTAGAGCGGCCTCACGAGCTGCATCTCTTACTTCTGCCTTCTCGGTTCTTCTCTTCTGGATCACCTCCAAAGTAGCACCGACGATTGACCTAGAGTAAGGCTTCTTAGTAGCACGACGCCTCTTCTTTACTGCCTCGGCAGCAATGTCCTGCAAACAATCAACAAAAGCAAGACAACAAGGGGATTCTGTAAGTAAAACTTCTTATTGTAACATAAATTTACAACTTAAACTGTATATTGGGATGTCAAACAGAGTACTTAAAATCATACAACATGGTCCCGTAACCATATGAATCAATCAAGAAGTACAACACTGTAAACAAAAGAAGCACCTTCTTATGTTGCTTCCTGTACATGGCTGTCCATGTAAGCTTAGAGGGCTTAAGCTTGTTGTGGAAGTACCTCTTACATTTTGAGTTGACAAAAAGGAACACCTACACAAAAAAAAAAAAAAAAAAAAAAAAAACTCAGTACCCAGAGCACCATAACAAGAGGATTTCAACATTCAATTGCTACACGTTTAATTGTGTAAACATAAATACAATACCTGAGAATCACTCCTGATAAATCTAATACCCCTACCAGGGTAGATCTTTGCACCACTGAATCGACAAAGTTCAGTCCTGAAATCAATAATTTCATAAGGATTCTAAGCTTTAACAACCAAAAACTCTTCATTCTAATCACTAATAATCAGTATTCATTTCAAGAAATCACAATCTACATAACAAATTCTAACAGTAAACACTTGCAAAATCGAACCGGGTCGTTTGAGATGATTCTAAGAAGGAAAAAGGTTATCCTAAAGGAAACAACAAACCCTAAGATGATTCCAGATACAACCTTAACTACTCGTGATTTTAAGATATTCAGGTTCATAGAGAAAAAACTAGACATAAAACAAACATCAGCAATCTAAGTCATTGGATCTAGCAGTAAGATTCATGTAGGTGAAATCAAGAAATGGAGAAAGAGATGAAACTTACTTGAGAACCATGGCTGCTGCTGCTTCTTCTTCACGAAACCCTAAAAACTACTCTTCGAACGGTGAAGGCTTTAAACAATGCAAATAGAGATTTATGGATTAGGTTTTCAGTCTATAAAAGGATCTCTTTCTTCACGCAAAACTCCGAATTTGCCCTTGATTTGAACTGGTGTATAGACGATATTAACCTTCGTTTTAAGGGTATCCGTGCTTGCTTCGATTCCTTGTGTGTAAGGTGCTCGTGGTCCGGACTGGACTGGTTAAAGCCTCATTAGCATCCCATTCAGCATACTTTGAATTTCAATTTCAAGTTTGATATCCATATCCAATGGATTTATATCTTATAGATGTATGGATAAACATATTAAATACCGATGATCCATAAATTTTTTATAATTAATATTAAATAGAAAGAGATAACATATACTCCCTCCGTTTCAGGAAAAGAGTTACTTTTCCTATTTGCACAATTGTTAAGGCAAGATGAGAGAGAATAACTTTTATAATTTATTTCCAAATTTGTTCTAACAAAAAGTTTAATACTACATATATCTTTATAATGAGAATAATAACATTTCTTAAAATAACAAGGATAATTTTGAAAGTTTGTTATATTGAAAATGAAAGTAACTCTTTTGTTGGAACAAAAATTTAAAGAGAAAGTAACTCTTTTCCTGAAACGGAGGGAGTATATAATAAGTGTTATGAAAAATATATCTATAAAAAATAAGTCCGTACAACAAGCACCAGCTTTACCATATATAAAAATATTGATATATAAAAAGATTGTATAACCTACATAACAACATCATATATCTAATCGGATTATATGTAGATATTATATTAACCTTAAATATTACGAAAATTAGGTATATACCTGATAGACACATTTTTGTGTCGAATTTGTGCTCAATTTTTTATTTTGTTAGTGTTCGATTTGTACTTTTATTGGTTTTTTGTGTTTTTATAGGTATTGTGGAGAAATGAATAATCTGGAAAAAATCGGCTCAAAAAGTTGTCAGAGGCACTCGGAAAAATTACTAAAGGCACCCGGGGAGAAGTGATCAAGGCACCCCCCTTTTGATTTCAAAATTCCGATTAAGGCGGGAAAGTCTTTTTATTTCGGGAAGAACTTTTGTTGGCTTATGTTGCGTGATTTTGGGAGAGTTGGGTAATTAAAATTCACCCAAAGTGAATTAGACAACCAGAATATCATAAACACACGTCACAAACGTGTTTTGGCCGGGAAAATTGGTTGGCAGAAGTGAATTTGGACGGAAAACCGAGTTCCTCCCTGTTTCGGTTTCACACGTAATTAGAGGATGATTTAAACGTGTTTTATGATTCCTTATCAACTTAGAAGACTTCCTAGGGTTTAATAACCCTATATATATCAAAGAGAATGGAGGAAATCACATACAAAAGCTGCCATAAAAGAGAAAAAAGCAAACAGGAAAACTACTGCTGCGAAGAAGAAGAAGACGCTGAAGAACATAAGACTATCGCTGAACTGTCATTCTTTTTGTCGATGTGTCAGTCGTATCTTCAGCTGCTAAGGCAGTCTTATTTCTACTGCGGTATCGGTCCATTCTTCTTTCCTGTTTCCTTTTATTTCTTCTGTAACACTGAGATCACTTCACTGTAACATTTATATACGTCTCAAAACTTCTGTGTTACTCCTTTTTCACCATTGTAAGCACCTTTTGAGCAACGAAAGTCTATTTTGAGTGTGTTTCCATTACAATGAGCTAATCACCATCACTGGGGCGACGGAGGAAGCCGTTCATCCAATAATTGTGGTAATTTCTATTTTAATTATATTTATTCTACAATTCTTTTATTATTAATTGCTTGAATTAAAATTGAAAAAATGGTTTTTCTCAAATAATTGTGTTTTCTTCTGATGGGTCATACTTAGTTTTTAAACTCTTGATGTCTCATGCTCTTGATTAACAATTATTCTTTCAAAAACCTATCTTTTGCATATTTAGATTAAATTGAATATAAGAATTGTTAGATGTTATCACTGAAGTATTGGTTAATGGTGGAATCTTAAGCCCTAGTTTTTCTTCATCCATTTTAAAATCAAATTGTTTTAATTCTATTTATTTTCTGTTATTAGAAATTAGGTCTAGAAATTAAATCTTCACAAGTCCGAGAATCGAACCTATTTTACCACTATTCTAAAATCACATCAATTTTTGGCGCCGCCGACGCAGACTTGTTTTTAGGTTTATAGTTTTAGATTTATTTTTAGGTTTTTATTTTTGTTTTTAGTATTACTTTTTATTTTGTTCTATTTTACGTTTCTTTGGGTATTTCTCTTTTTGCTACAGGTTTGGATCTTGGATTGAAAGGAAATAAAGCCAAAGACTTTGGTGATTAAAGACTTGAAGTTAAAGTTAAGGACTTGCAGTTAAAATTTAAAGTTTAAAGAACGGAGAAGAAGACAAAGACTTTTATTTTTAGATTTTATTTTTATTAATTAGATTTATTTTCTGTAGATTTTATTTGTTTAGAAAATTGTTTTAGGACTTTTTATTATTTCTGTAATTTTCTTTTATTTTTGGACACTTTTTGGACTTTATTTTGGACTTTGGACATTTTATTATTTTTAAACCCTACGGAAGGGTAATTTAAACATAAACTGCTACAGGGAAGGACGACAATTACGATATTGTCTCGGTCCCTCGGGTTCGTACACTGACACAAGAGTCGGTGGCCCGAGTCGACTACAACCGATTCATCCCCCGTCTGGTATGGGAGGTAAGGCTCGATCAACCCACTAATCCCCTGCAAATGGGCTTACTGTATTCCTTCGTATGCATATGTGTTGAGGAATTGAATACAGACTTATTTTTCTAGTAAAGGGCAAGAACTTGCCGTACAAGATAAGGACTCAGATTTCATCACCGTTTCCTTCTTGCCCGCTTTAGGAACACGTTACCAAACGCAAACCTAAACCTTAAAATTTTGACTAGAAGGAGACCGATAGGGTAACGAGCTTATACGAAACTCGTTCAAAAGGACTGTATTCGTTACTTTATTAGCCTAACTCAAGGTTCAAAAAGATTATTTTAAGTTGATTAGAGTCGTCTTGTAACCCATGGAAAAGTGCCAAAGAGACAGGGTTATCAATGCTCCTTAGAGCTTATCCTGTTTCTCTTCGACTTAATCTAATTCAGATCGTTCTAAGAGGTTTGCTAAAATTGTAACAATTTTCTTTCGAAAGAATAGAAATTGGTCTAGAAACAATCTAAGTGGAGTCATCATGCTTTTTGTTTGCTAGATTTAATAAGTTTGATTTGGTTGAGTCAGCCTTGCTTGCGATTGATTAGAATTCCCTTTCAATTAGGATTTTTTTTTATAGTTTTTTTTAGTGTATGCCAAGACCGCTTGAAGTCATCACTAAGCGGGCTTGGAAAAGAGACACTCTAGGTCGTTTGATTAGTGAGAAACATAGTAGTTCTGTCCCTGAAAACGAGGACCTCGAAGACTCTTCTTTTGAGGGTTCTGTTTTTGAAAATTTCAATTTTGAGAACTTGACACTGTGTGAAGAAGTTACTTCTAGTCCTTTGATAGCGCCAGCAATGACAACTTTAAAAACTTTGTTGAACCCGACTAGGACTTCTCGTCCATCATGTATCAAGTTAGATGAAACTGAAGCACACTATGAGTTAAAACCTGGGACCATACAGATGCTCCCAATCTTTTTAGGGAAAGAAAATGAAAACCCATATTTCCATGTTAGGGATTTTGAGGAAATATGTATTACCATCAGGATTAAGGACCTAAATGATGAAGGATTGAAACTTAGACTGTTTCCTTTTTCACCAAGAAAGCCAAATCTTGGCTATATAGTTTGACTTCCGAGTCAATTGAAACCTATGAACAACTTACATCTTCCTTTTTACAGAAATTTTTCCCTAGGCACAAAACATCATCTATTTGGCAGCAGATTTGTACATTTGCTCAACAAGAGGGAGAATCTTTATATAGGTATTTGGAAAGGTCCAATGACTTACTATCACAATGTCCTCATCATGGTTTAGAAAAAATAAGGCTAGTTCAGATCCTCTACGAGGGTTTAGATTATTCGACAACAACCATGGTTGAGTCTTTATGCACATGTGGGCTTAAAAATAAAACTGTCGATGGTGCGATGAAATTTTTGAATGAAATCGCCGAAAAAACCCAACAGTGGGAAAACAGTAGGGAGCCACAAAAAAAAATTCTTCTAAGTAGAGGAAATGTCAATAGGGTAGAAGGATATTATGAATCGGATGCCAAAATAGCGGCTATATCTAAAAGGTTAGAAACTTTAGAACTGAGTCAATCTAGTTATGGACTTGAGCCAAGCAATTTTGGGAAGGACAGGCTGTAGAAGAGCAAGCCCATGCTATTTATAATAACACTAGATTTGATAATCATCAAAAGTTTGACTCTTATTCAGAAACCTATAACCCTGGTTGGAAAAACCATCCTAACCTTTCTTGGTATAAGGGCCAGAGTCAAGGTCAGTTTAATAATTCTAAGGTTCCCCCAGGTTTTGGTTATACTAAGAATCCTTCAGGTCCGGCACAATTTCAGAATCCTATAGATAAGACGATCATGAGTTTAACAGAGTCTGTTGTTTCATTAACTCAGATCACTAAATATTTTCAACAGTTTGTCAACCAAAGTTTACGAGAAAATCAAAAGATCGTTCAGGCTAACAGTCAGGCTATTTCCAATTTAGAAACACAGATTGGTCAAATCGCTGAGTCTTTGAGAGAAAGATAAAAAGGAAAGTTCCCTAGTCAACCACACCCCAAACCTAGAGGAGTTCATGAATTATCTTCTGGTGAGAAATCATCAAATCATGTGAATGCAATTAGAACCCTTAGGAATGGTAAAGTGGTAGATAACAAGGTAACCATGCCCGATAGTGAACATACTGTAGTTCACCTTTCTGAGCCAACAACTGTTGAGACTGATAAAGTCTCTAATGAGCCTGCTGTAGCTCCCTATAAGCCATATTTTGAGCTCAGATCCCCGTTCCCACAACTGTTAGCACCCACAAAGAAGGAATCCAACTTTAATGACATATTGGAGGTTTTTAAGCAAGTCATGATCAACCTTCCATTATTAGATGTAATTAGGCAGATTCCTTCTTATTCCAAGTTTCTTAAGGATATTTGTACGCGAAAGCGAAAGCTTAGTGTACCAAAGAAAGCCTTTTTAGCTAGTCATGTGAGTTCAATTATCCAGAACAAACAACTCATAAGTACAAAGACCCAGGTTCCCCAATCATTTCTTGCACAATAGGTAACTACCGTGTTGAGAAAGCATTACTTGACTTAGGAGCCAGTGTGAACTTACTTCCGTACCATGTGTACCTCCATCTAGGCCTTGGTGATTTGAAACCTACTCAGATAACAATGCAGTTAGCTGATAGGTCTGTGAAAATTCCTCGTGGTGTCATAGAGGATGTTCTTATTGAGGTCGATAAGTTTATTTATCCTGTGGATTTTGTTGTCTTTGATACCCAACCTGTCCCTGACCCAGAGAATCAGATACCTGTGATATTAGGTCGCCCGTTTTTAGCTACATCTAATGCGATCATTAACTGTCAAAATGGTATTATGAACTTATCTTTTGGTAATATGACTATTGAGATGAATATTTTCAATATTAGTAACCAACCACCTGAACTAGATGACACATGCATTGAAGAGGTGAACATGATATGAACATTAATTCAGGAGTCATTACCAAACACTTTATTAGAAGATCCATTGGAGAAATGCCTAGCCCACTTTAGATTTGATGTTGATAATGATAGTGTTATTAACAAGGTAAATACTTTGTTAGATTCTGCACCACCTGATCATAATTTAGAAGAAGCAATAGACCATTTTCAGGAATCTGACGATCTAGAAATTAGGGAAATTGTGACTAGTCTATCTAAGGACACTGCAAACCCTAAGTTTGGGGGTACCGATGATTCTTGTGATTATCAAGTATCCCTACTTAAAGTCCCTAACTTGGGACTTGAAATATGCACCTCTACCATATTAAAAGATCATCTTCAAACTATATTCCCTGAGCCTGGTGATGTCCAGAAAGAAGTTCAGGTGTTAGAAACCCATTCTTTGGTCGATGTGGTTTACCTAGGCGATAATACCAAGATTGACTTTGTTTTCCCATCAAAATATTTTCTTCCATATGTGGGAACGTTAGAATTACAAATGTGTCTATTATTAAGTTTTAAGACTAAATCTAATTACTTTAGGGAATTATAATCGACACATTTGCTTAAGAATGACCACCTTCATTGTAGTCAATTGTGTGAGTCAAATCTGATTGACTTTGAGGATCCACAATTATTCAGGTTATTATTATGTGCTTCTAATTTCTTAGTTGAGTTACTCCAGACTCTAGAACCTGATCCTGTTGATCCTTCCTACGAGGAAATCAAGCCTATAAAAATATTTTATCTAAACCCTTCAATAGAACCTGAACCACAGCTAGAAGTAGTTGTCTTAAACATAAAACTAGATAAGGGTGTGCTCGGTTTTTTCATTTTCTTGGCCCGTTGTAGTTTTCTTCTATTTTGGATAGCACTATTTGATTCAGATGACCCACAGTTGTTCCGATTATTGCTATATGATTTTATGAGGTGACTAATTCTTTCTTAGTCTGGCTGAAGACTTTAAACTTAACACTTCTTGGGAGGTAACCCATGCTCATGCGACACGGTAATATCTTTCCTTAACTCTTTTCCTTCCATTGGTAACAGTTTGTCCTTGTTCATGCTGTTAATCATTCATCTTTAGAAACATTTAGGACACTGTTTGATTTAAGTTTAGGGGTAAGGGAGAAACTTTTTAGTGCAATAATAAAAACTCCAAAGTCTAGAAGCTTGTGAACAATTCAGGATGACACTAACCATTCTAGGTAGATGGAAACTTATCTCTTTTTCTATAGGAATTGGTGTGCCCATTTAAATGGTCTATTCATAAAAAGACAGAGTTCAGGTGTTATAAATAGCATGATATTCGTCACCACATCTCGGAGTCTATCTCGACCATATCACTTTCTGTTTTTACTTTTGCAATTTTGTATTTCTCTAAGCGATTTGGTGGGTTATCGCCATTAGGATGAAATAGAGTGTTTTGAGATCAAGCCCCATTATTGCATTTTAAAAAAAATCAAAAAAATCAAAAAATAATAATCGAGTATTGACACTTTGATAGCAATATGTGTGTGTTCTCCCTGTCTCCGTCGCCTAAGCAAGCGTGGAACGCAGGATCCATGGGAACTATCATGTAAGATGCTGATAAGAACCATGCGCTTGGATTCAATGTGATCCAATCATGTTGTCAATACATTTATTGTTTTATTTTCAATAAGTCGATCGCTGGAACCCGTGTATATACCCGTTGAATAGATATTAGTATTAGATTTAAGACTAGTGGGTGCGTATCTCAATTCATTAGGTTTCATCCTGGCACTGACCTTCAAACAGATATGGAAAACATCGTTCACCTTAGTCAACACGTGCAACCTTCATATTTTCCATGTCAATCTTCTAATCTTTTCATGTGATTGAACTGTGATAGATTCTGAGTCTTGTGGTTGAACGATTATCTGAGTAGAGCTCTGTTGTCTTATATATGAATTTTAGTATGCTTGAGTAAACACTCGGTAATGATTCCCATAGCCGAAGAATTGAGTAAGCCAACTAAATAGCTTGTTTAGTGTCTATCCTTAATCGTTCACGAGTCACTAAAATCTTGAGTAAAGGTTTTGTGGGTATACCTCTTGTAAACCCTCACGAGAAAAAACTCGTCCACTAGGGACACCTAGGGGTTTGACGGCTTATTACATATGCTAAATATAGGCGCGATTCCTGCGAAAGTGAGTTATGATTTTATTTTACTAGATTTTCTCGAGGACTAGCAAATAGTAAGTTTGGGGGTATTTGATAGACACATTTTTGTGTCGAATTTGCGCTCAATTTTCTATTTTGTTAGTGTTCGATTTTGTACTTTTATTGGTTTTTTGTGTTTTTATAGGTATTGTGGAGAAATGAATAATCTGGAAAAAATCAACTCAAAAAGTTGTTAAAGGCACTCGAAAAAATTACTAAAGGCACCCGGGGAGAAGTGATCAAGGCACCCACACTTTGGATTGGGGGCACCCCCCTTTTGATTTCAAAATTCCGATTAAGGCGGGAAAGTCTTTTTATTTCGGGAAGAACTTCTGTTGACTTATGTTGCGTGATTTTGGGAGAGTTGGGTAATTAAAATTCACCCAAAGTGAATTAGACAACCAGAATATCATAAACACACGTCACAAACGTGTTTTGGCCGGGAAAATTAGTTGGCAGAAGTGAATTTGGAAGGAAAACCGAGTTCCTCCATGTTACGGTTTCACACGTAATTAGAGGATGATTTGAACATGTTTTATGATTCCTTATCAACTTAGAAGACTTCCTAGGGTTTAATAACCCTATATATATCAAAGAGAAGGAGGAAATCACATACATGAGCTGCCATAAAAGAGAAAAAAGCAAACATGAAAACTGCTGCTGCTGCTACGAAGAAGACGCTGAAGAACATAAGACTGTCGCTGAACTGTCATTCTTTCTTTCGATGTGTCAGTCGTATCTTCAGCTGCTAAGGCAGTCTTATTTCTACTGCGGTATCAGTCCATTCTTCTTTCATGTTTCCTTTTATTTCTTTTGTAACACTGAGATCACTTCACTGTAACGTTTGTATACGTCTCAAAACTTCTGTGTTACTCCTTTTTCACCATTGTAAGCACCTTTTGAGCAATGAAAGTATATTTTGAGTGTGTTTCGATTACAATGAGCTAATCACCATCACTGGGGCGACGGAGGAAGCCGTTCATCCAATAATTGTGGTAACTTTTATTTTAATTATATTTATTCTACAATTCTTTTATTATTAATTGCTTGAATTAAAATTGAATAAATGGTTTTTCTTAAATAATGTGTTTTCTTATGATGGGTCATACTTGGTTTTTGAACTCTTGATGTCTCATGCTCTTGATTAACAATTATTCTTTCAAAAACCTATCTTTGCATATTTAGATTAAATTGAATATAAGAACTGTTAGATGTTATCACTGAAGTATTGGTTAATGGTGGAATCTTAAGCCCTAGTTTTTCTTCATCCATTTTAAAATCAAATTGTTTTAATTCTCTTTATTTTTTGTTATTAAAAATTAGGTCTAGAAATTAAATCTTCACAAGTCCGAGAATCGAACCTATTTTACCACTATTCTAAAATCACATCAATACCCCTAATGTAACGGTCGTAAATTTTTAACGGATTTTTAAAACAACTTCCGCTCGCAATCCAAAATTTGTTGAATCCCACGAATTACACCCACCTCTAGTTCATTAATGTACGTGTCATACACCCATCCGTAAGAAAATGGGTAGGCCAAATCGGATTCGCCGATGCTCGCCCCTGGTTCTGTTAAATCGAATTCGTGGATACTCATCCCTAGCTCTGTTAGAGAAACAAAACCCGGTTTTGTATGGGCTCGGGATAAAAGGGAAATGTGGAGTACTTTTTTTTTTGAGTGGTCTTAGAGTACCCACAGTGGTGCAACCAAATCCAGAGAGTAAAGACCAAAAAAATTTGGGTTTACTCCGCCTGAAACGCAACGGGCAGCGAGTAAAATTTGATCGGGCGTAAGAGTAAGCTAACGCCTGTCATTGGGCACATACACAAGTATCCATCTGTTGGAATTGTGTTATACGGGCGTATGCAAGTGATGACGCTTGGTTGGGGCGGAAGCAGGATGAACGCTCGGTAGGAGACGCTACCCGAAGAACGTCTGATGATAGACGTACGCTTAGCATCACGCCCCATTTACAGGCGTGTGTAGACGAATGCCTGATGGGGCGTGAAACTAGCCATACGCCCGTTAACCTTCTACATGTGCATGTGGTTCGTGTGGATAATAAAGACGGGCGCGTGTGTAGAGTAACGCATGCTCCATCAGGCGGTGTGCTAGACGAACGTCCGTCTCCATCAGGCGTTACTCTAAGCGAACGCCCGTCCCCATCAGGCGTTACTCTAAGCGAACTCCCGTCCTCATCAGGAGTCTTTTATTCTCCTGTTCTCCTCTCCTTCTTCACTCCTCCTCTCTTCCAGACTTCAGACGCATACAGAAAAGAGCGCCTACCCCTTCAACCTCCACTCTCTCATCTTCTCAACCTCTTTTCAAAACTGAAAAAGCTAGCAAAATCGTAACATCTTAGAAACCAAGTTATCTAAGTTAGGTTTATCTCAAGGCAGGGTATGAAACTCAAACTTTTTTATGAATTTTAATGGATTTTATATGTTTAGATTATGATTTATTGTAATGTTTTGTTAATTAAATTTGTATATATATGTTTAAAGATTAAACATATGATTATGAAATAGACATATTTAGGTTTATCAATTGTAATTTTGTAATTGGGTATAACTCTAGGGTTTTGGAAGATATAAATTGGGTTTAAAAAATTGATGAGAATTAATTGATTCGAATTTATAATTGATTAAGTTATTGGTTAATTTGTTTTGAGTTGTGGTTAATTTTAAGTTCTTGATAAATTGATTTGATATGACTGTTTATGAAATTTTTGGATTCTGATTGTTTATCTTCCTTTATAGTGAATGTTTATGGAATTATAAAATTAGGAAATTATGATGAATTTTTGGTGAGTTAGTAATTTGATTAGTGGACTAATTTGTGAATCATGAATTTTGTATTTTGGATAATTTATGAATCTTTGTACATTTGATTATCTAATTAGAGGCGTACTTTTCTAATGATGAAATATGTATTTTTGTGGATTTATGGATTAATGTAGAGTTTATATTTGTGCATTGTGAGGATTACTCTTAATTTTAAAACTTGTATGTACCGTTTGTATAGATGTTGAGCAATGTCATAGCGAGATTCGTTGGTCGAAAAAAGAGGAATAAGAAAGCTAAAACTGTTGAGGAGCCAGAAGTAGACCCTGCTACTGAAGATATGGTCTCTGTTCCCGGGTTAGCGAACTACAGTGTTGTGGAATATTCTCAGAGTCACGCTTCTATGAATATTACATATTCAAATGATTCAAAATTTAAGTACATGCATCGTGGTTCCCTTAAATCGGTCATTCAGACCTATACAAGTATTATAAAACATAGCCCTAGGGTTAAATACATAATTAAAAAGGCAGGATGGGACCGTTTATTGACCATGGATGTAGTTGATTCGTCACATACATTGATTGACTAACTTGTTGAGCGTTTTTGGGATACTACGAACACATTTCACTTCTCCTTTGGTGAGATTGGGTTCACACTGCTTGATTGGGTCATGTTGACAAGATTAAGTATTGGTGTTGGTAGAGATATTTCGTATGACCCGACGAAGTACCAATTTGAATATGTCCGGGCGCATAGTTTTCCAAAAATTAAAGATAGTGAAGTTTGCAAAAGAGAACAGATTCCAGCGCAATGGGTTTCAGATGTAATTACACTTGCATTTTTGAGCACATATTTTGACCCAGGAATGTTAGTTACGACTAACGATGATAACATACTTGCTAAGAGAGTGGCCAGAGCCTTTTGTATGTATGTTTTGGGACAATTTTTCTTTTCCAATACTAAAAACTTTATTGATGCTGGATGGTTAGCTGCTTTTGAGGATCTAAATGCAGTTGACAATTATGACTGGGGTGGTGGTGCTTTTGCAAAATTGTATTCTGGACTCGCCGCATCTGGCAGGGGACAAAAGTCACTATCCGGACCATTCCCGATATTGGAGGTAAATTTCTTAATTTTATTTATATTTCCTTTAAATGTTTATTTGTTGGTAATTTATTTATTTTGTTGGTTGTCTTGACATACTAGTTTTGGGGGTACAAATATCTAGGCATATGTCGACCAAAGAACCCAATGAGTGAGAGAGAAGCAGTGTGGCCTAGATGTTCTCGGTGGAAGGGTACAAGAAGGAAGAGTATTGATATTGTTCGCTTTAGGACTTGTTTTAATTAACTGACTGTAAAATATGTGACCTGGCGACCGTGGGATTCCGCCATCTTTGTCCTTGACACTGATGTTGGACGGAAAACATTGGAGCTCTTAGACAAAAGGGTTATATTTTCCTGGCTAGGCACTGTGAGTTGATAATTTCTTTTGATAGCTCTGTTTTTTATTTTCTTGGATTTTTGGATAGTTAATTGGCTTATTTTCTTATAGTTATTTTCTTTGCACAACATAACGTGTACCCCAGAGAACGGTGTTGGAGGAAAAACTATTATAATTTTTGCGTTCCCATGAACCCACCTACCCGTATTGCCAACCTCAACAATGACGAAGCTAATCAGCTGAGGGAAAGCGATTTGGCCGATGCAACTAAATTAGTACATGTTGTTACGTATGATTTGTATATGGAATATTGGCGACATGTAACTAACTTTTAGAAATATGCTACCAAAGTCGCTTGGGAGGTTGAAACATACGGGTATGCTGGTGACCGTATTAAACACAACATCCAAGAACCTGATGAACATGTACCCATTCCGCCTCAACAACAATTGTCATACTAAGTATACAACAAACCTTATTTTTCTGAGTACATAAAAATACGTGAGAATGTGATTTTTTTTTAGTAACAGGTCGAAGCTTATGCTCTGGTTCAACAATATGTTGATTTTACGCAAGAGTTTCGTAAGTTTACGTTAAATAAAACGAAGGAGAGGATGGAGTTTATCATGGCAAAAGTTGATGAAATACGGGGTCTACAAAATCAGAACAAAAATTTGGAGTTACACCTGGCCCAGTTTTGTACGCAACAACCACCGCTTGGGTTTGGCACTTTTTCTCAAACTATGTCACCACAAATATGGAATACCGTGGGTCAGGGATCATCATCAACAACGCAATCGGTTAATTACACATCGAGATCATCTTTGCTTCCTTTTATGCCATCGCGATTGGCGCCTGGGAATCAAGATACGGATGGGTAGTCTTTCATTTGCATTGTATTATAATTCGAACATACATTTATTATCTTTGATTTATCTTTTATCTGATTGGAATTTTCATTTCAAAAGACTTTTCTTATCTTTGCTTTGTCTTTTACCTGCTTTGTGTCGTCATCTCCAAAGATATTTTTAATCTTTGCTTTGTCTTTTAATTTGCTTTATATTGTCATTCAAAAAGATATTTAATTTTTCCTTTGTCTTTTTATCTGCTTGGTCTTGTCATCTCAACCGACACTTCTTATGTTTGATGCGTCTATTCACCCCACTTGCCTCAACTCAATTAATTTTTAAAATACCAAAAGTGTGTAGTCATATCAACACTCAAAGACTTATGTTAATATGCCTATAAATTGAACACTCGATTCTCCAATTATACAAACCAAAACTGCAAACATCAACAACCAATGGCATAATATGAGAATAACAATCACTATTATGCATCTTGTTCTTATATTCCTCCTCCTTCTTCTTCTTCTCCTTCTTCTTCTTCTCTTCTTCTGGTGATGATGATAATAATAGTTTGTACTCATCAGTTGAAGATTTAGTTGCATTAAGCCAAAATAACCAAGCATTCACTTCGGGATTGATCGTTTCAAGTATGAACCGACCACATACTCGTATCCAAATACCAAGAGAACGTGAGGCCGATATAATACTTCTCTGGAAAGATTACTTTTGCAGAAACCATACGTTTCCATCTAATGTATTTCGTAGAAGATTTAGAGTGCGGTGAGAATTGTTCAAACGTATTTTGGGAGATGTCGTATTAGTAAATAATTATTTTGTTCAAAAAAAATATAATGTTGGCGTTCCTGGATTAACACCTCATCAGAAAGTTACAACAACAATACGAATGTTAGCTTATGGATATATATCCTATGCAATAGATGAGTACTTACGCATTGGAGAAACCAGTGTTTTGGAAACAACTCGTAGGTTTTGTAAGACGATTGTGCATTTGTATGAGAAAGAATATTTGCGCACACCAACTAAGCATGATGTTAAACTGTTTCTTAAGGAGAACAAGGATATGGGATTTAGGAATGTTGGGTAGTGTAGATTGCATGCATTGGAAATGAGATAAATGCCCATCGGCGGAATCAGGGGATTACAATGCGTCAAAGGGAGTGAAAGTATTGTGTTGGAGACAGTGGTGTCATATGATCTCTGGTTTTGGTATGCATTTTTTGGTATGCCCAGTTCAAACAATAATATTAATGTGATGAACCTTTCTTATATTTTTAAAAAAGCTTATCAACTGGAAAGCACCACCAGTGAAATTTGTTGTAAACGGACATCAATATGATATAGGATATTATATTGGTGATGGAATATATCCAGAGATTGCTACTATTGTGATGTCTATTAAACATCCAGATTCCCAGAAAAAACAGAAATTTTCAGCAACGCAAGAGGGTTGCTGAAAAGATGTAGAGCGAGGCTTTGGTATACTGCATAATCAATTTTCCATCGTCAAGCAACCTGCAAGAATGTGGAATCCAGACGTACTTGCATATACCATGAAAATTGTTATCATTTTACATAATATGATAGTGGAGGATGAGCGTCTACCCGGTGATTGGCCACATGAATATGATCAACGCCGTAACCATGCACCGGTAAATATTTCAAGACAACATATTGTTGAACTTTCGGGAGTGAGAGTCGACGTGCAGTACACAACAAAGATACGTATATTTGTTTGCGAAATGACTTGATCGAACACTTATGGTCATATTTTGGTGACGAGTAACAATTTCTAAACCATGCAGATAGGTTTTGTGGGTATATCTCTTGTAAACCCGCCCGAGACACCACTCGTCCGCTAGGGGCACTTAGGGGTTTAAAGCTTGATGCGCATGCTAAGTGCAGCCTCGATGCATGCGAAAGTGAGTTTAGGTTTACTTTTTAACTCCTGTATTATCAATATGCTTACTACGTTGTAATGAATAAATTAACGGAAGTATCATAAATGACCAATATCACTTATTCAGAACAACAACACATCAGTAGATATTAAGATATCTCATTTTCGCAGGAGCTGCGGTTGTACTTAGCACGTGCAACAAGCCTTTAAACCATTAGGTGGCCCCAATAAACGAGTTATGTCTCGTGAGGGTTTACAAAGAGATATACCCACAAAACCTATAATCAAACCTTCAACGAGTGGTATGACGCCCTGGATGACGATCTAAACATCTTCGAAGAACAATCAACACAAAAGGGTTGTATTTTTTCATCACCCTTAGGATCTCAGAATGAGGTTGGTACCTGAAATATGAACCTTTTCATCTTCTCTATTCTTCCAGAGATCTAGCAACAACTTAGTCATCAATTTCATTCCTAATTCTTCTTTTATTCACCTTAGCGGTTAAAATTGAAAATTGTAGTACTGCCCTACCTATTTCCTGAAATCGACAAAAAAGGCCTGCTCTGTTTCGGTTATTGGGGTTACCGGTTTCATTACAGAAGTTATCATGGATATGTTCTAACCATTCCATGCTCATTGAACCATTCATCCGACGTTCATGGCCCCTTGTTGGATAATATAATATTATGTTTCGACAAAGAGAAAAATCTTCCTCTATGGTAAAATTCTCAGCATTAATACTAAAATTTTCATAAGCCGTAATTCTAAAACGGAGAGATAAAAATAATCTTTGAATTAGGTTATTTGAAATGTGGAAGGTGTGGTTTCCAAATGGGAACGAAAGGGTATATATAGGGCCTTTTTTGAATGGAAATAATTTTCCAATATTCAATAAAAGATTAAAGCATGATATTGAAAGAAGTGACGACTCTGTTCTGTTCCAGCCTAGTGGGTAATTAATAATAGTCTATTCAAAGGTAGGCTAGAAAGACTGTGGACGCCTAATTATGAAAGGTGTTTGGTCCGCGTGCGACGACTAAAGCATGATGTAGAAAGAAGTGACGAGTCTTCTTTTTTTCGAGACTGGTGGGTCCATAATAACAGTTTATTCATTGGAATCCAACGTTTCAATTATTTACTTTGTCAATCTGAAAAATTTAAACAATCTCACTTATCTACTCTTGTAGGAGAAGAGTAGATAGGCTAATATCTTGAGTGTGTAGTCTTTTATCGTGTTGATGTTAATGCGAAAAAATGAGTGGTTGGTAATTATTTTTCATCTGAATTACTTAGTTACTCGAAATTTAAAATTTTCATTAATTCAAGGAAAAGGTACATTGGAAGTTCATTAATATTTAAAAATAACACTATTAATTCAAAACTAAACTGGAAATTTTAACCTCTTGATACTTATCTGATAAATAAATATATAAATCATAAAAGTAGAAACTGAAATTGCCAATCCATTAATAATCCAAATAAGTAAGGTTTCAGCTAATCCGAGAATGCTTTAAGCTTGACTTCTCTTTCTCTGCAAAATGTCTGCCTTCCTAAGTTCGATGTACTATTTTTTTATGACATCCAGCCCGGAGACATCCATCATCATTATGCAAAACTCGCCGTCTGCTTCTTTCTTTGCGTCAAGTTTTTCTTTCCTAGCTTGTTTTGCTGAAAACTTTGCCGAAGACTCAACTAGTTTTGCTGCAAACTCGGATTCTCTCTACGCTATCTTCATTTTTGTTTGTTCTCTATAATTGGTGTTGAAGTTTTGTTGCTATTTAATAATTATTTCAATCATTTCCTATTAGCCACTGGATTTTTCTCTCCCTGTTTTCTTCAGGCGTTTCGCCTTTTTTTTCTTCCATATGATCGTTATATGTTTAGGTATATCTCATATTTCTTCATCGCCACTAGAATGGTCTTGGATTGTTTCCTGTCTTTCTCGGTCTTCCTCGTCACTTTCAGAATCTTCTTCAGCTTGTGATGAATCGAAAACAACTGTCGATCGTCGTGAATATTTGATATTTTCTAACATAACTGCGTAGCACTCTTCATGCTTAAATGTTTTTCCACCATTAGCTTCCTTGAAAGCTTCCTTACTTCTTCAATCTGTTATTTTTTAAAGAAAAGTTTAATGGACGATATACAATTCAAAACAATAATGTACGGGATAAAAATTAAACGGGTACTTACCTTTCAAGTATGGTGTTCACGTTCCACTTCCGCCTCTTTTGCAGAGTCAAGCGCCACATCTTTATTTATTCCCTGAAATCGTTTTTGAATGGAGGTCCTAGTGCGCCCCGGCATTATAGGTATGGCTTCTTCCATCCCACTTAAGATGCGAGACCATAATTTTTCTTCCGATTGATCGGAACCAACACTACAATCTTGAGATATTGATAAATGAATTCTACACATCGTTACATCTTCAAATGTAGAAAAATTTGGACCTCGTGGTTTTGGTGTCATAGTTCTAACTGATTTGAAAGACAAATATATGAAAATAGTAAAATTTTTCTCGTATACAAATGAAATGGGTTAGTAGTATATGAAATACTCAATCAACCAATTCATTTACATAGGCATACCAAAAGATAGCCGTTACAACGTTAAAAAATCAACTTTAACAAAATCTCAACAAATTTCAACGGTTATCTCAACGGTTACTAGAAGAGGCGCTCGCTTAGAATCATGCCCCACACACAGGCGCTCGCTTAGAATCACGCCCCACACACATGCGTTAGTTTAGATAACGCTTACAAATAGGCGTTACCTTAGACACATGCCCATAACAAGCGTTTTCTTAACCAGACGCCCAACACGAGCGTTACTCTAAGCGAACGCCTGAATACCAAGCGTGCTTCTGGCTTTACGCCCCGCTGGACGTGCTCTTTGATGAACGCTTCATCAGGCGGCAATCTGGTTCACGCCTGGATCAATGAAACGAATGTCTAGTATTACACCTTGCACGAGACGGAGAGCCAGCGTCACGCCTGGCACGAGATGCACGGTTAGCTGCACGCTCCACCATATTCTGATTTGGTCCAGTTCTGGGATCAAAAATGATCCGAAACAGTAACAAAAGTTGACCAAAACCCAAATTCGATAGCACCATTGTGATCCATTTTGGGTGGACCAAAGATCAAATTTGGGTTTGGTCAGGGATTTGATCGTTCCACTGTGGATGCTCTTAGCATACTTGTAACATGATTCCGGTATTAATTTTGCCTAACACAATTTCCTTTTACTTTTAAAAATAACAAACATATTGAAATTTTTTGAACCATAGAGCCTATTATATTAAAGTTGTACTTCTCGAGGTTTTTTGACACCTGACTTCTCTAATCTCAATAGATTAGATAAACACTGACATAGTAAAGGTTTCAATTAGATTAAAAACTAAGAATACTAAAATTGTATTTCGTTTGAAATCCAATTAAATACTACCACAACTGAAAACTATAAAATTACAAACATTTGTTATTCATCTTACATATAATACAGATTTGTCTTCCTTACACGCCCACTGAAGCTTTTTCCTCCATAATTAATTGTAATCACAAGTGAATCGTGGTAGACAACCACCGTCGCTTGTGATAATATTACCAACTTGGTGTCCTGAGACCTTCTAATAATCAGTTTATTAGAAATATCACAATGGCTTCACATAAATGGCGTTTCAATTTAATCAGAGTTTTACCATTGATAGAGTATATGATAAGTTGTTGCAACTCCGTTGAGCTACAAACTCTTAAGTCACGGTCAAATTTATACTTATTTTAAGCGCTTCCAATAATAGATACAACTGCAAAGTAACTATCAGGAGAAACCATTTTCGTAAGCAAATAAAGACAACACATGTGATAGTAATTAACTATAAAAATCAATACCTAAGGTGAGATAAAACTATGACAAAAAAAATTGCAAGTGAAGATAAAACTAAATACTAATGATGTACTACTTGTGAAGAAATACAGTGAAGTGAAAACTAAATACTAGAGATACACTACTTAAGAAACTAGAGGGAAATGAAAAAATATTTCATGATACTTCAATAATACCTTTAAGGGGTATTATTTAATTTTTAGGTTCCAGTTTTTTCCCAATAAGGGTTACATCATGTTAATTCGACTTCGGAATGAAGTAGATTTGAGGTTTTCACGCGCTGAAAAAGTATCAGTTAAGTTTTACTAAAACATAAAGTATACTCTTAAAAATATCTTTAGAAAAAGATAATAATAAAAAAAAAGTGGTATATAAATAATGTTCCCAAAAGATAAATATAGGCATTAATAATGGAAACGTGAGTAAAGTTTACCCGTAGCCTTTATTTGGGTTGTGGAGATTAGTTAGGGACAAAAAATGGTTTAACATAATTAGAAGAAATAAAATCTGACCAAAGAGGAGACACCGGCAATGGATTTTAGTAGGTATTAAAGGGTTTAATGAAGATATAAAATATTATAACATCTGACACTAATTTTTTTTTAATTTAAGACGGTAATGGATTCTAAATGAGTTGAAGTATTTAAAGAACATAACAAAGATTTTAACATCTAACAATAAACCAAAAAAATCTCAACTTTAACGACTAAAAACATGGAAGACTTAACACTATAATCATCAGATAACCAGCTGATAAAAAAACTCAAACTCACACCAACTAAATCGACAGACAAAGAGAATAATTACATAAATTATAAAAAGAATCTTGAGAAACATAGCGTCAAAAAGTTCTTCATTTTACTATGTAATTTTACCATGTAATTTTACTAGAATTTTTTAAGTTGATTTGATCAACGAAGAAAGAAAGAGGTCAATCCCATGCAAAAATACTGAAATGAGTAGCATATGCATCAAGCACGGTCAGTAGAGTCATGCACGAAGGACTTTCCGACTCTTAAAGAAAGTTATTTAGAAAATTTTCACAATTTTGGGTCTCTATTGTTGACAGGGTCTTGGAGCACGACTTTGCCGATTTTGAAAAATTGTTTGGATACTTTTTGTCGCCTTTTTAAGAGCATACAAGGAGCATGGTCCCAATAGGATTCTAAAGCATAAATTTGTGAGATTTATATCGGAGGACCTATAGTACTCAAAAATAACATATAAAACATTCTATCACACAAAGAAAAAAATGAGTCTGGAGTATATTAGGGTTTACCTTTTGGGGGGAACTGTCACACATTCTTCTTATTATTTTATAAATTTTCCATGGGTTTTAGTGCACCCATGAATAATTAATTTTCTTGTTGGCTAGGGAAAAATGAATTTCAAGTCTTAGACATTGAGATTTAATTAATGAAGTAATTTAACTCTTTGTATCCTCTCTTTAATCGTTGATTACTTTTAATATCGTCATGTATGATTGTCGTATTGTTTGTTTGAGTGGCCAATAAAATGAACAAGAGTTCATATTTATAGCGCTAGACTAAGGTTTGAGATTTAAAGTTGTCGAAAAATCATAGTCACAAGTAGCATATCATAATTGTTAATGACGCGATGTTGCTATCCTATTATGTGCATAAGTTTAACCTAGGTGAAGCTTGAGTGTCTCTTGTGCTAGGTTGCTTAGAATAACCTAATTCAAAAAACCCACTGCTCCCACTAAGTTAAACTTGAGCAGCTCTTGAGAAGGATTCTTGTAGTGGCTCTTGCTTTACTTAATACTATCAAGAATTTTGCTAGAGTGAGCCCATAATGGGATACTTTAAGGTTACCGGTATAAAGAGATATGGAAAAAAAAATGATTTGTTGATTAATCATAAGTTTTGTAGCGCCCCAAAATCCACCTACTTAGAAATTTAAGAGACCATTCTGCGTTCTGAGGCATTAAAGTTTTAAAACATATATTTAGACACAAACTAAAGGTTTTAGATGAAGCTTAACCCCTACAACCCTCTCTGAAAATATATACAAGAACTTTTCTCAAATGATACACATACAATAATGAGTTGATTTGAAAATAAAATATAATCACAAAATAAACATAACAAAAGCTAACTGACGAGCAGACTCGACGCCTCTAAGCTTTAAATCTTAAAATAATCATATACTACTTGGTCTTTCTATGAAACTGAAAATGGGAATTGAATGAGCACATCATCCCAAATGGTATTCAATGAAAACATATACAACTCTCGAGTAACCACTAACATGCTTAGTAGTTTTACTAAAAGATAATTAAAATACATCAATAAGAGAAGAACCATTTATCACCTTTTACACCCAGCACTCGGTAAAACATCATAAACACGATATTCATAAAAGAAATGTTATCCTAACCCCACCTCCATACATATTGTGTACTATAATTACAATATTTGTGAAAAGACGTTAGAACAAACTAAAAATATATGGTACCATAACCTCACCTTACCCAATGGAGAAGACGATGCTAGAATAACTCCAATATCAAATAATAATGTCATGCACACGAAATTCCCATACACCTCATGATTCAAGAAACGACCATCAAAGTCTAGAAGATTTAAAAATGAAGCATAATATGCATACGAATGATTTCCTCATATACCTCGATATAGTGTTGGACATCTCGTGCTACTAAAGACATAAAATAGGATACAATAAAAAAAGCAATAATATTGCACTACTTGTGCTATTTATAATGTTGCATTCCCCGCACTATTAATAATATTGCACTCCCGGTGCTACTTAACTAAGAAAAGAGTTGTGGAAAGACGACATACACTCCTCGCGGGGAAACTAGACAACGTATATTACACAACATACTCATCCAATTACACACAAACATGCTTACAGGTAGTAAAGACCCATCATGCTCGCTGATATGATATACTTAGTGATTACAAGAAGATAGAAAGAGTCCCACCTTATTTAATTACAAGCCATGCCTACCTCGAGACTCTCGATCCACGGATTCATCATTTGAATCGATCGTTGTTAATACTGACTAACTGTTAATAACACAAGCATTCCAAGAATATAGACACATACAATACATAGCACAATATCATACAAGTTCATAGTTAATAGCTAAGTGAAATAACTAATAGTTTTAATTCTATTAATGATTCAATAACCTGGTGTTTTCTATTTTTTTTCATAAATAAATATACCCTCACCCCAAATCAGTTGAATTAGTTGTCATTGGAAAGCTCTTGCGAAATTCTGCAATATTACAAAAGAAACCGAAAGCTAATTCGGATTGTAAGGGGTCCAAAATATCAAATTAAAAAAACTGGCCCTAACATAGCCCGTGAAACTGACCCATCAAACCGTCCCATTAACTCATGGACCGACCCATTTACCTATTTGGGTCAACCCGTGACCCAACCCATTTATCGATCCATGACCTGACTCATGGACCCATATGACATTGTACAACTCGGTCTAACTCATTAAGTCAATAACTTAACACTGATTTCATATTTTACCAACATTAATTTTATTAATAAAGAGTCATTTAACAACTCCTTACAGACTAATAAAATATATTAATTGATAAACGAGGAAAATTATTTCTAGCCTTTATTTTTATATATATGAAAAACCCATAGTTAGTTATAATACACTACAAGAAAAACGGGTTTAAGCGACCAAAATCTTAGCAAGAGCTCGGAAATTTAGTCGCTTAAATAGTTTAAGCGTCTAAAATTGCAACTGCCAAAACTTTTGGAGGCTATAAACCTGTGTCCACTATTATTTAGCAACGAAAAAATATATTTAATCGCTAGATCCCTTGTTCAAGTAATTTATAGCAACTAAAAAAGTGATCATGTAGCTATTTACTTTGAGGCACGGACTCGTAGCAACAACAAAATAAATTGGTTGCTCTAAATGTCAGCAAGTGCCCAATATTTTAGTCGCTTTAATAGTTTAAGCAACAAAACTTGCAACTGCTAAATAGTTTGGCTGCTTTAAATCTGTGTCAACTAATTTTTAGCCATAGCCAGATGTGTTTGGTCGCTATATCCTTTTTCCAAGTTATCTACATAGCATCTAAAAAGTGTTCATGTAGCTCTTTACTTTGAGGCACTCACTCGTAGCAACCAAAAAATGAATTACTTGGTAAAACCTCTCCCAGCAACTAAGTTTAAGCCGCCACCATCATTTCAAAAGAAGTGAGTTTTTGAAGTGGACATTTAAGAACTTAGTATTAATCCAACAATCTTATTAGGATTTGTTTAATGGAAACATAAAAACTTGTTCAAATCATTGTTTTGATTCACTATGAGCAAATGTTTGGATGCACAAATTGAAAAAAGAATTCACATGAATCGACTAAATTAACTATGATTTGGTTATAACTTTTTTTTGTTTCAGTGTGTTTATCGGTTCTATTTCATCTTTTAATAGCAATTTATCTACAAATTTTCCTTAACAAATCTGCCAGAACTTTTGATTCAAAGGAACTTTGGCTGGATAGTGTAATGTAATAGTGTTGATTCAAATGAAATCAAAGGCATTCTCAGTATTCAGGACTACAAAGTAACTAACCTTCAAAAACGTAAATACACAAAAAGGAAATCAAGGCAGGAAAACAAAAGTTTACATAGCTCGTACTAGTACATCAAGAGTTAAAGCTTGAAATTGCATATCAACAATTCCCTAATACACAACGATATGTTTTGAATGGTGACTTTATATAAGATGGCATATAGGTAACTTCATATAGTACTCAGCACGCTTGCATTTTGAAGTGCTGAAGGCAAACGACAACCAACTACCATTTCTCACTAAGATCTGCATAGGCTCTCTAAGGAAAAGGCCCAAAGACATGATCATATATAAATCTGAAGATCCCAAGGAACCTGGAGAAGTAACAAGTAAAAAATAACTAATTTAGGTATCAATCAAAAAGATTGTAACATAATAACTAATAATTAAATTTTAAATTAAAATAAAAGGGATGGGAAGACAAAAGGTGATAACATTACTTGTGTCCTCTATCACTCACATCTCTCTCTTCGTCTATCAACGCATTTAACAAATTAAGGAAGGGAATTGTTGAAGGGTACTTATCCATCCTCGATTCTACTTCATTCAACTCGAAATGCATATCATAAACCTTTAGTCTAAGAAGTAAGAAAGCAGTATATTCAGCAGTAACTAGCACTGCAACTGAGTAACATTCATTTTTCCAAGGTTTGAAGGTTCAATTTAAGTTTCACAGTATTTCACAAGGTCTTGGTAATCAAAAATCAGAATACAATTGTCACAATTCAAAATATAATTTTTTAGAAATGTCAGTACTCAAATACAATAACAATAGTAGACTAGATTGTCAATGACCATGTTATGAACTTCAGGTATCCCCATTAATGATAAAACAATTGCATATTACCAGAAGTATTTACCTGTGTAGACATCTGCTGCACACTAGACCCCAAGGAAGGCCCAAAAACTACTGGCAGATTATACAGGTTCTACAGAGAACCCACCTGAACCATAAGAAGCATTTCACAAAGACACAAGGGACTGCAGGAGCCAATACTGTGCTATTTGATAGTCTATCCCATAACTAGAGATTTCACAAATAGTCGTACTTGAAAGATAGAATTAAAAAAAATATAGATGTTTTATCAATGATGAATAGAAACAAACTAGTGCAGTGCACAGAACGCAGCAAAAATCAGTTTGATTACTAGGCAATGGCATGCTTAGCATCCCGGAATAGATATAATAATTGCAGTGAACTATCATATTATAACATCTTGGTACAACTACAAATATATACATATTATGTGCATTGTGTGCAACAACAAAAAGGGTAAACTTTAGGCTACTTACTTCCTAATCTTCCCAATCAATCAACTTTCTTCGAGGTACATATAGCTTTGAAACTTGCTCCTCCGCGATAGCATTCTAGTCTTTCATCAATTGAGAAAAATCTGTAAGGCTTTCTCTGTTGCTTCAACTCTTGTCACATGGGTTATTAAGCATCCACTAGTTTCACAAAAATATGTAAGGCTTTCTCTGTTTCATAAAATTTGGAACTATGTCCTAAACTACTTGCAGAACAGAGTAGCTAAGAGTGTACATCCACCTACAGTAAGCTATATGAAACACATATATCAACAATATATGCCAAAAAATAAACCCTTACAGCTAATTTACATGGTATAGATTCAACCAACTAAAACCCCAATTCCCACAAAAGCTAGATAATATAACCTAAGACTAGAAATTCAGAGCATAACAGGTCCCTGAAAACCCCAATTCCTCCAAAAGTTGTACCTAAACAAGACATCATTCAAAAAAATGTCCTAAACTACTTCCAGTGTGCAGTAGATCAGAGTATACGTTATCTACAGTAAGCATAAATCAACAACAAAGGTACAAATTTTATACAAAATCAAAGAAACTCGTTGTAGAAATTACAAAGCAGCAGATTTTAAATCAAATCTCTATTTCTAACAGAAAAATTAAGTAATCTGAACAGAACCCAGATCTGTACAAAGTGAAAAGAAATCAAACCTGGAAGACAACAGAAGTAGGAGTAATCAATGAGAAGTTAGATTGAACGGCACCAGATGTATCATGAGAAAGAGCTTCTTGAACTAATTCCCTTTCTAAATCATAAAAACTTTCTAAAGTTAACACCCAAAACTATGCTAACAGATGACTTGAATACTAGTATTCTCAAGTGATGTAGCAGACAGTTCAAGATTACCAAGATGACTGGAATCAACAGCTTACATAAAACACATAAGTAAACCTAGAATAAAAAATCCCCTAAAGATAAAACTTAAACTGGAAATTAATCAAAACCCAATCTCCAAATAATATTTATCTATTCAGAAATACCGAAACAAATAAATTAAACCCTAGAAAATCGATGGAACCAGATATGAAGAAAACCTCAATTTCCTATTATTCATCAAAATCCACATCGTAATCAGAAAAAACCCCTAATTGAAACATACTAAAACCCCACTTTACAAACCAGTGAGAAATTGAAAATCCTTGATTTCTTTCTTTTGGATTTTCGGTTTCAAAAAGAAAGAAATCGAAGATGAAACTGAGAGATAGGTGAGGGATCAGGAGCTTAATTTTTTTAGAATAATTGGAACTGAAAAAGAAAGAGAAAGAGGTGAGATAGAAGTTGAAGTTTTCTTAAAGTCGAGGGTCTTTTTAGGGATCAAACGAGAGTTTCTGCCTCAGAGTTTCAATTTTAGAGATATACCGAACATGAACTTTAGATTTCACTCACACAAAAAAGCGCCAACAAACCCGCCAATTCATTCTCACTAAGATATATTTCGCGCCAACATTCCCGCCCATAAAGATTACAATTTTACTTCTTTTGATTTTGTATAAGAATGATAATCCGTATGAGTTTTTGTGTTTGCATTTATATCCGTTTGATTAAAGATCTAAATTTCTATTGGTTAAATAAACACCATATAAATAATTTATATCCATTCGATAAATTTTTTGGACCAAAGATAAAATAGTCATATTACAAATAAATGGTATAATAGTTATTTTCATCAACTTTCAGATTAGGGGTAAAACATTTATTTTATTAAAAAATGGGCAAAAGTTAAAATGATTATTTCAAAGTTTGCCTCAAGACTTATGACGTAGACCGATGTATGAGGAGATATTGATTCAATCCGAGCTAGAAAGACTCAATCCGGCCAGGAGAGGCGCGATCGGTTTCTATCGGAGGTCCTTGTCGATAAGCTGGAAAAAACCGATAAAATTCGATTGAATCTTAGTGAGGCGACCGAAATAAATAAAATTGATGGGTAACAAACAAATTTAAGTAAAATGGATGGAAATTCGATTTGTATTAATAGGTAACCATATAATTAAACCCACGGAATCCATGAGAAATTAAGTGAGGTCAGACGTTATTGGATAAATATACCTCGTCCCCTATCATATTACCCGGAAGATCTATAACGGATCTCTAAATACACAGTTGTATTAATAGGTAACCATATAATTAAATTCATGTATTTATACTCGTTGGATTAGATTCTCTTGGCTTTGATGGATATTGTCTGAAATTAAGTAAGTTCGGGTGAGACAAGTGAATATCATGTGAAATTCGCTTTGTTCCATATCTGGTTGATCGAAATATATATCGGAGGTCAATATCTAGTTGTGTGAACCAAAATATTCCTTTTGATCTAATTAGTCTGAATATCTATACCATAACTCTAAACCTAGCAATGAAACCGTGAGAGTAATTGAGTGAGGCTAACCGAAATTCTCAAGGTCGACGGGCACTCGGTCAAAATGATGGATAATGGGAGAAACCAATAGAATTTGATAGAACCATATAAACTAATTGAATCCAGGAGAAATTAGTGAGGTCGAGCGATATCGGGTATAATTGATGAATAAATAGTTAATTTTTTATAAGGCACTAATAAATTTCGAAACTCACAAATCTTTAATGTTACACTAATAAAAATTGTAATAAAACACTATTATATTAATTGGGCGACCTTTAATGACTTATATGTGATAATTTAACTGTAAAATGTCAATAACGATTTGGTATTTCTTAAAAATAAGTCAAAATCTTCACAAGAACTTCAATATTCCATTTTTTGTCATATTCTGATTAATGACCTTTTCCACTAAGTTGGAATCTTCATATGAACTACAAAACTACGGATGTTCGTCATATTATCATAAATGACCTCTTCGTCTAAGTCGAAATCTTCACCGGAATCCTAAACATACCGGTGCTCGTCATAATATCCTTAATGACCAGTTACCCTAAGTCGGAATCTCCATCGAAACCCTAAATCTACCATCATTGGACTTACAAACTTTGTCTAATCGAAAGTAAAAAACAATTCTCAATTTTTTTGAATAAAGTCGATAGATAACCGTAGAAATCAATGGGATCCCGAGAGAAATTGAGTAACCTAGTGTCATCCATATATTCAACCTAATTCGACATAGAACTTCACATGAGTTTATTCGTATATACGTATACAAATTCATTTGTCTCTAAAAATCGTTCAGTCTAATTGGATATTCTTACATGATTTAATTCCATAAATATTTTTGGATCAATCCTATTTAGGTTTGATGTTAATGTCCTGTTAGTTAGATTTTTTAGTTTGAACCCTAAATTTTCTTTGATTAATATTTGTTTGTGTGAATATGCAAGACTCAAGTTCATCATTTTCTAGAGGAAGATATCACTTTATTGATATCAAAATATAAGAATGGACCCTTAGATACGATTTTAATGTGTAATTCTGAAATTACCGTAACAATACAACTAAAGTTCATCTCATAAGATGACAATTAAAAAATTTAAGCAACATATTACCCATTCAGTGTTCCTTAATGTATCTTGATTTTGCAATCCAAAGTTAAATGTACATATGTTGGATATATTATACTTAATAACTTGGTTAATTGAGTATATAATTTGAGATTGATCAAAGTATGTGTAAGATTGATCTAAGTATATATTACTTAATAACTTATATGTAAGATTGACCTAAGTCTATGTTCGGTCATATCTGATGGTTATCCAAGAGAGTCCCTCTTGGCCAAACAACATAACTAATTATAACCGCAGAAAAGCCTGCAGTTACACCCAAAATGTATCTTATGTTATAAATCACTCTTAGCTTAACTACGTTGAAGTAAAATCAATTAAAATAAAAACAAAAACGATTAAATAAAAAATTAAAATTTGTAGAATATATAAAATTATACGTGCGTTGTTAGTTAAAGAGAACAAGTTTATTTATATGAAATTAATAACCGTTCATTGTTCTTTTGGTCGTTGGACCTGTATATATTGGGAGACGTATGTTTTATTGGACGTTCTGGTTGTGACCCATATAAAAGAATGCTAATCTTGATCCGTTAGATTGGTGATCCGTATGAGCATACGATATTAATTTTGAACCGTCAGATTGGTGATCCGTATGAGCATAAGATATTAATTTTGAACCGTCATATTAACGATCCGTAGTAGTAGAACATGTAAAACCTAGAACCGTCCGATCAGCTTAAAATGTTAATCTTGAACCGTCGGTTAAAACCCTATTCGTTTTACTTATTGACCATAAAGTTTCTATTATTTACGTTTAATACCCTTCTATATAAACACCCTAACCCTAAGTTTCATCACTTCTCACTTCTCCGCCTCCCTCATTGTTCTCACTTCTCCGCCTGACTCCCTAAATTTCTCCGCCTCCCTCACTGAATCTCTCTAAATCTCTCTGAAATCTCTCTCTCTCTTCCTATTATCACCAACACCATTACACAAACTACTTTACAATTTCATTCTTCATGCTTTTCAATTTTTGTCTAGTATTTTTTTGTTGGTTATAAAATGTTGTTATGATTTGTGGGTTTTCCTGCCTTTGCAAATTCTTTATTGATGCATTTTACTTCTTTCAGTGAATCAAAGGGTCCGACGACGACACTATTGTAGACTAGAGTTTCTAAATTGGGCTCTTCTCCTTCTCAATATTTGATGTCTGAGCACTATTAATCAAGATTTTTCATTTCTAGATTTCAATTGCATAGCAATAATTCTTCTGCTTTTTCTTTTGTTCCTTTTACTGTTTTAATTTGAATGTTTATTGTAGTGGTAAATATTGTTTTGTAATCTTTTGGTGTTATCTGATATTGCTTGTTTGTTGAAGTGTCATTGCTCAACTGTGGTGCAGTTGAGAACTATAGCTTTGTAATGAATTTCATCTTTTCTGACAAGCTTCTTTCTCTGGGTATCTAGGTTGCGAAATGTATAGAAATCGGACTACCTCAGCTAATATTGTTAATAATATTCTCACAGGTACTTTCTAATGTGTCCGTTTGTTTTCTGATTGTGAAACTGAAGTTATCGTCTTCTATCAGGATCTAAAATAGAATTTACCGTTAATGCTTGTAACAGTATTTACCCCATCTAATACACGCAAAAGATGTGTTTGACCGGTTTGCTGTTCTATTTTATGTGGCTATCAGATGGATTTATGCTCACCTCTTAACCGTTGGTGGTGCCTATAAGAATTCACCTCTGAAAACCCAATGTAGTTGTCGTACAGATCGTGGTGGACTTGTAGGCGCAGCTCCATGGTAAGGCTTTTAGAATTTCATCAAATTAGGTTATTGGGCTTAATGTGGACTGCTTTTGATTTGGTTTTCTTTGTTGGGATGTCATTATTATAGTGTTATACTGATCCTAATCATGTTCATCTTTATGCTCAGAATAAGAGTTCCATATCCGTTTCAATGGGGTGCTCCTACATTTGACGCAGGAGAAGTCTTTGCAATGATGATGGCTTCATTTGTAGCTCTTGTAGAGGTCTGACATCTTTTCACTTGATTTGTTCCAAAAGAACTTCATTAGACCAGACAATATTTTATATGCTTTTTCTTTGTGACGCCTCTTTTGATCTCCATTTCTATATCAGATTTTACTATGAGACCATCCAATACCATTTCCTTCACATTTGCCTTATTAATTCTTGCTCTTTCATGAGGCATTTGCCAAAAAATTAGTTTATTGTTTTAAACAAGTTGGAAAAACAACTCGGATGCATTTTTGCGGCTATCTTGCACTTTTACTGCTTATAAAACTACTGTTTGCAAAGCTTAATAGTTCATATATAATTCGGTTTGCTTTTCTGATTGCAGAATGTGAGGCCAAACGGAGAGAATCTCCCTAAGTAGTTCGTCTCGCTCATCAAGTATTGCTGGGATGAAGACCCAAGAACCCGACCAGAGTTCACAGAGATTAGCATCATTCTGTCACACTACCTAAATTCCACCACATCCACACCAACAGCAGCAGCAGCAACAACTACAACGAATCTCCAGTCAGGTAGAACCTAATTCCCCTGATACCCATCAACTGATAAAGGAACGGCTAGGTGAAAAGGTTATCTTGAAGAAGATGTTATTAATGAGGAAAAAGAGCATGTCCACCGGTAAATGTTCCTTGGGTTGATAGTCCAATTTCCTTTGGAGCAATGGACCAAAGTTTTGAAATCAGATATATATCTGTAAACAGTTCTATAGAAATTATTCCTTATTTGTTGTTGCTAAAGAGACGAATTTATAGGTTGTATACAGGCAGTGATTGTTCATCCACTTGGCTTACTATATCATTTGTTTTCATTTTAATTATATAATCTTAGTTATATTT
Organism: Papaver californicum; assembly: GCA_023531435.1. Taxonomy (NCBI): domain Eukaryota; kingdom Viridiplantae; phylum Streptophyta; class Magnoliopsida; order Ranunculales; family Papaveraceae; genus Papaver; species Papaver californicum. Next base: position 2,935,920 of record JAJJMC010010614.1, read on the forward strand.
TTTTTTAATTATAATTAGATTTTCGGATTATTTAAATCAAATGAGCAAAAAAAGTGAGTAGCTTAAATACTCCAGCAACCAACTTTAATCCAATTAAAATCTGAATTCTAAAATAATTTGGAAGCTTAAAAATTTAAACAATCAACTTGAGTAAAAACTTTGATACCTTAAAAGTTTAAGCAACCAACTTCAGGACAATCAAAAGTAAAAATCGCGTGTACCAAGCAAAATCATTTGATCGCTTAAAATTTTAACCAAGTAAAATCCGGTTAAGTTGTTCCATGTATCTTCCAACTAGGTAGTTTAATAGCTCCTAAGTCACAAGTTGCTTCTATAGAGTAAAAAATTTTGTACCTCAAAAGCTTGAACAACCAATTTCAGGCCAATCAAAATCAGAAATCACTTTTAGCAAGCAAAATCATTTGATCGCTTAAAACTTTAACCAAGCAATTTCAGAAAGAGTTGCTCCATGTATCTATCAACTAAGTAGTTTACTTTCTTTAGAATGATTGGTATATCTGAAGCGATTGATATTTTACTTGCTATATTGGTTGGTCTAGATGTTAAGCGATCACAATTTTACTTGCTCCATGTTAGTTGGTCTAAATGTTAAGCAATGAAAAAAGTACTCGCTTTACGTTAGTTGGTTTATTACTAGAGCGATTGCATGGTCGCTCAAGGCTTTGACATACATGGCTTTGGGCAACCAACGGAGCGAGTGCCACTTTTAGTCGCTATAACAGTTATAGCGACTTAAAAGGGGCATTAAGCGACTTAAAACGAGTAGTCGCTTAAAACCATTTTTTTTGTAGTGATAAGTTTTAATTATAAAAATAACCTATATCTAATTGAGGAAATTAATTTTGTTTTAAGAAAAAATCTTTAAGAAAAAGATTGTGATAAAATCTAATCCAAAGAAACTCCCTAAAAATCTCTTATAAAGTTCCTTATAAACTAGCTCTCATAAAATTATTCCTTAAGAAAATTCTACTTCTTCGTAGTAAAAAAAACTCCTTAAAAAACTCTAATAAATTAACTCCCCTAAGATTACTCCATAAAAAATCTTTAACAAATTTATCCCTATAAAAACTCTAATTCTAGATTTTGAATAAGTCTAGGTTTCACTAACCAATAAAAAATAGAACAATTTAGTTTTCACTTAATGTGAGAATTCCACCATAATTACTTGTGAAAATTCAAAAAATCACCTATCCTCTAGGTGAAAATTCGAATTATCGTCAATTTATAAGGTGAAAATATCAAACTCTCACTTTTTATCTCATGTAAAAATTCCAATAATCACCCAGTTCTCACATGAAAAAACAAAATATCATCTATTTCCAAAGTATGAAAGATCAAACTTCACGTCACAATATAACATAATACTCTCTTTGTCCCCTATATAAAGGTGGAATTTTGGATTTGATTGTCCCATTAGATAGGCGGAACTCCAATTTTAAGATGACTTTTTCCACATATAACCTTAATTATTATGCATGAGTACTATAATAAATAAATTAATGTTTCTTGTCTTGGGAATGTGAGAAAGGGTAAAATAGGAAAAGTGTTGGATATTTATAAAATCCTTATTTTTTCCTATTCTAAGAGAATTGGGAAATTCCTCCTATATACAGGGACAGTGTGAGTATAATAAAAACCATAATTATCACATGAACGATAACAACAACTATCATAAAAACGATGATTTCAATTAGTGATAGTGAGAAATATCACATGTACACATAAAAAAAATAACAAAGTAATTATTCTGTCATATCTAAATTAGAGACAAACAACACGCAAGAGGGCTAAATTAATTAGTAACCATAACATGCATTCAATGAAGTCCACCAATCACCTGTTGTCCTTCTGGAGGAAACCAAGTCTCATAGTCTGGATTATCATTCTCAAGAAATTTAGATCTCTTCGGGCCAACAATTCTTCTCGACTTTATTTCTTTTTTGGGGTGAGCAACAGTTTCGGTACTTCCAGATCTTCCAATGTCAAATACCATTTTTTATGCTTCAATAAGAAAGCCACAACAACGAGATGGAAGCACCACTGCGAAGAGAAAAAAATGGACTATGCCTTTCAAACAAACCCAAAATCAAAACCAACAAAACAAACACCACCAACAACCCAAAACCCTCAAGAAAAACCAAAAACTACTAGCTTTAAAACAAAAACAATCAATCGCATCAAGGTATGTTAGAAATTTTAGGGTATGGAATAAGAAACAATTGGGATTGAGGCGTGTAGACACGCTTTCTTTAAAGCGTTATTTGCTCCTACTCGATTAGAATTATTGAAGGGAAAGAATATAAATCGCTTCCAGGATACAACAAGCCTTTGCGTGATTGACGACCAACAATATCGGCAAATAACCCTTGAACTTTGTTGATATGATCACTCACTCTTTAACAAAACAAGAGAAAAACAAAGAAAATAACCATATTCACTTTTTGGGTTCTTTTATAGACTCCAAGTGATGTGTCTCTTGCGAACATACACGAGGAGACATCCCTTATGTTTAGTATCCTTATACTGTGAAAAGTCACACTTACTGACTTGAAAATTCAGGTTAATTCAAATTGTAACTAACCAGATTTGGTTACACGACCACTTTGGTTCTTATCTCTCGTCGATTCTCTATTCATAGATAACTTAGAAAATATTTAATCTATACTTTGAATGTTTGATCAGGATATTCAACACTCCCCTACTAGACTAAATATAAATGTGTTAATAATTTAAACGAGTAATATGATATCTTTATGCATATACAAATGTGACACTGAGATTAAACTTTTGCTTAGTATAAATGTTTCAAAGCTGTATCGAAGTTGATGGTGGCCTTGGATTTAAACCTACTACTCTTATACCCCTTTAGGGGGAAACCATTCTTCTTTGTAACATGAGTAGCTAAACCTTATGTTGATTAAAGATGAATTCAGTGTTTTAAGTTTAAAGCTTTATTAGTTAATACAAGTTTGTTTGAAGTTATTATCATTATCGTTTGTTTTCACTATATCTAGGGTTTATGATTGATTTCTTAGAGTTTAGAGTGCACGCTAGATTAATCTATTGATCATTCTATTGCTAGTAGAGAGTTAAGCGATCCATAATTTCGATCATTCCTACACAAGTAGAAAAGATGAGACCTTACAGAGGGATTCAATGGAGCAATCATGTGCGAAGGCAACACCAGTAAGTGGACCTTGCGCTAAGAGTCTAACTGTTAGGATCAACCTAAATTCACAAACCCTAAAGCATTTGATTGGGTTATGCCTTGAGTGCGCTACTACTTGGTGGCTCAGTTGGATGGAATCTGATGTTCGAGCGCTTTTCATCTTGTAAAAAATTGGATTACGAAGCCAATGGAAAAAGAACGAAGTCATTCCGAGGTCGTACGGGGAAGTTACAAGCAAAACAAAAACTAAAGACAAAATAGTCATTTTAAGATAAACTAGTAAAGGAACCCTTGTTTCTGATAGAGGATGTCATCTTCATATTCATTATAAAAAATTGTTAAAGGCAACTCGACTTCTACTCTGGCTGCCAAGATTCAGATGTTGTTAAGGGTGCCAGCAAGAACTGATAAGGGGCACCTTGTTCTTCCTCACTTCACGAACAGAGAAATTAGGTTGGTTTTGGTTTAATCACTCAAACCTGTGATTATCTACCGAGAGAGTTTATAACAAAACAGGGAAGTCAAAAGGATCAGTCTAGTTTGTGATTGACAGTGGAGGAGTTCGAGAGATGAAGAAACAATTAATCATTAGAGATGTTGATGATCATGGCAGGTGGAAGTCAGTATTGATAGAAAGAGGTATGAGAGATGGGCTTGATCTATATTGTGTCTAAGATGATTAGATGATGGGTTTGATGGTGGAGCAATGAATCTGTGAGGATGATGTTTAACTGCCATTAACGACCGAAGTTGAGTTCAATGGTGTTGTTGGTACTCGAGAACTTGTTGTGGTTTTGGGTGTTGTTACTTGAGTTGGTGATAAATCAACGGTTCATATGGTTGACGGGTCTGTGATGATGGTAGCGGTGAGAATGATGGTAGAACAAGAAGATATCAGTAGAGTCTGTGATGATGGTAATACTGGCTGCTTCCATTTTAGCTCGAGCCTGTGATGGTGCCATTGATAATCATGGCAGTGATTTATTCAGTTAATGGAGATAGCCGCTGACTGCGTTGGTGGCGGGTGATATTTGAAGGTTGAGAAGTTTATATTCTCAGCTGTGATCAATGGTGATGACGAGATGATGAAGCTGTTGCCATTGTCTTATGGCTTGCAGCGATGGTTGGAAGCTTGCTGGAAATAAAAGAAGTGATGGTTTGAGTTCGCTAAGTTGATGATGGTATGTGGAAGCAAATCAAGAACTCAAGCTCACAAATAAAAAGAGAAGAGAGTCTGTTAGAAAGGTTCGAGAGAGCAAAAACAGGAAAGGAAAAAGAATTTGAGTTCGATATGCAGACATGGTTTGGGAGAGAAGATTGGTATCGAGTGCGTGTGTGATATAATTAAGCAGTTGTATTCTGTTTACAGCTCATGTACGAGAATTTCAGCTGGTCGATGGTTGAATCCGTGTACAATCCGGGTTCAATAGTTTGTGGTTTAACAAGAGTTCTATTTAGGTTGAAACTCCAAAAGGGAGGCAGTGACTTGGTATCTATAAATAGAACCTGAGATATATAACTACATACAGAGAACTGGGTACAGACCGCGACGAACATAAAAAAAGGACGCAGAGTACTTTGACGCTGAAGTTGGAGAAACCGTGAACAGTTGATAATGGTTTAGATATTTCTTTTTCGTTTTCGATTTCAATTATATTTATTATTTTCTTAATCAATTTTTATGGCTTTCGAAAAAACCATGTCTAGCTAATTTTTTTTGTTAGGGTGAAAGGATAAACTTCTAGAGATAGATTTATTTGTGTTTTAAAACTAGGGTTTTCAACTATAAAAACTTAATGTTATGTTTTGTCTCTCTTTCAATGATTTACTTTCTCAATGATTTTTCATGTTTTATGTCATGCATATTCCATTGTTTGATTAGTAGAAGAACTCTTTGATCCTTTCGCGATGATCGTTTTATGAATATTCTTTGACTATTTATGCTACATATACCTAGTACTTAGAAATTTTACTTTAGGTTGAGAACAAACAATTCTTTTTGAAAATTCTTTTCTTCGATTCTTAAACGAAATATCTTCCGTTTATTAGTAGCTAGATTTGTTATTTTGCACGAGTAAAATCGATACCCTTTGTGATGAACGCAAGTAAACCCTAATCTACAATGGATTAGCGAAACCTTAACGCTTTTCTATTATTGATTGCAATCTTTACTAAATAGTTTTAATTCATTCATTAGTTTAATTCTTTACAAAATCGGAAAAACTTCTTTAGACTCAAAAGTTGCTTGAATTAATTAGTATAAGTAATACACACTCCTCGTGGGAACTAACCGTATTTGCTCTTGTTTACAACTTTCGACACTGTCCGCTTGCAGTAAAAAAAATTCGGTTTTCCGAGGCATCATCAACGAAAGGGAGTTGTTGTATGTTAGTTTAGTTTAGTTTAGTTTAGTTTAGATAGTAATTTGCTCGAGGACTAGCAAAAGCTAAGTGTGGGGCAATTTGATAAGTGCTTAATTAACATATTTATAGTGTCAAATCCATGCTTGTTTTACCTATAATTCTTGCATATTACTTGTTATTAATCTTGTTTTCTATCTTATGTGTCATATTAGGAGAATCATCCAAAAATGGGTTATAAAGAGCTAAATGAGCAAGGAAGTTGAAGTCTACAAGTGAAGAAAAGACAAAGAACAAATTATACTCGTTCAAATCCATAGTTTCTTATCATCATCTACAAAATAATTGAAAGACGAAGCCAAAGCAAAAAGAATGAGGTCATTCCGAGTTCGTATGAGGAAGTTATGAGCAAAACAACCGAAAGAAAAGAGCGAAACAGACAACAAAATATCGGGAGATAACATGGAAATTTAACTACCGACTATAGGCAGTTTCGGACACATAAAAAGTCATATTTTAAGCTCTAACAATAGGTAGATAAGGAGGGTGTCGTGACTACCGATTTTGGCATCAAAATTCTTGTTTTTGGACACCAACAATCAGTAGAATGAGGAGGATTGATACTACTGATTATGACTCGACGTAGGCCACTTATAAGACATGTTTTGGACTTATAAATCAAGGTAATATGGTATTGAAAGGATTCTAAACCCTAGAAGGAGAGGAGACCTGGGGGCCAAGCATTGAAGGTTATAAAAGAAGACATCTTAGGCTCAAACAATATTTATTCTACACCATACATAGATTCTAGATCTACTCTACCTCTCATATCACAAATTCTACATTTAAATATAGGGTTTACCCCTTTAGGAGGGAACCATTCTTCTTTGTAACATGAGTAGCTAAATTTTTTATTGATTAAGGATGAATTCAATGTTTTAAGCGTAAAGCTTTATTAGTTAATACAAGTTTGTTTGAAGTTACTATCATTACCATATGTGTTCACTACATCTAGGGTTTATGATTGATTTCTTAGATTGTTTGGAGTGAATGCTAGATTAATCTATTGATCATTCTATTTCTAGTAGAGAGTTGAGTGATCCGTAATTGTCGATCATCTCCTACACAAGTAGAAAACATGAGACATTATAGAGGGATTTTGTGGAATAATCGTGTGTGAAGGTAACACTAGCAATTGGACCTTACCCTAACAGTCTAACTGTTATGATCAACCTAAATTCACAAACCCTAAAGCATTTGATTGGGTTATACCTTGAGTGCGCTACTATTTGGTGGCTAAGTTGGATAAAATCTGGTGTTCGAGCGCTTCAACATTCAGTGATACAAGGGGTTTTGGGGATAGCACTGCGCTAGATGCTATGATACAGTTGGTGATGAATGATTCTAATGAAAGATAGATAAGTATACTAATTCAGTCAACGCTTGGTAACGGCGAAGGACTCCCTAATCATCTCTTTTTTATTATCTTTTTTTTGTTCTTTTTAGTTAATTAAATAACCAATCCTCATTAAGTATTTGTTTTTATTATAGTTTGCTAATCTAAATAACATCTCAATTACACAACTCTCTGTGGGAACGATCCTTACTACCGCTATATTACTAGTTAATTAGTGAAAAATATCTTGAGTAATTTGCTACACTTACGACATGCATCAATAGCACCACAAAACTATGATATGTTTCATAGTTTTAATAATTCCGGATTCAAGAGTCTTGGATTCAATAATCCCATGACCACGTATGTCACAGAATATATAGTGCTTTAAATGTACCAGTCCACCATAATATTCACATTCTATTTTCAAACTTCAAACATGCGACATATTATGTCATGCTAGTACAGACAAAGTATAAGATTACTAACTTAGATTTTGAAAGATGAACTCACCATAGTACCCCTACAATTTTATCACTTAAAGAAAGCCGTCAATTGAAAGTTCCGATACTTATAATTTCCACTACCAGAAGGTGGTAATTAAAGACCAAACCCAAAGCTTACATGCTTTAAACAAGCGACACACTGACTTGCAATTCTAACTAAAGAGTACAAAAATATTGTTTTGAAACTAGCAGGTTTAATTCTTTTATTTGTTTAAAATATATTAAGATCTACAGTCACACATTAACAGGCTATACTTTTTTTTGCAAACATTAAGTATGCTCAATACTAGAAGAACCTTATGTTTCTCTATTATACATTCATACTCAAATTCTAATTTGTTTGGATTTCAAAATTCAGGAACAAGGAGATCCTTCCATGATTCAATTCAATCAACAGAACCTTACAATGTCATGTAACTACATCCATCCATGTTGATTCATTCTTATAAGGATTACTAAAAATATAATAATCAATCTCCAATTATACGAAGCATGAATCAAAATCAAGTACACAAAATCAATCATCCATAATAAATTAACTAGGATGACATTAAAGGTTTGTGGTTCTTCATTCTATATTCCAATGCATATGTGGTTATCAGGATGAACCGGAAGAAGGTTACAACATTTATGTGTCATGTAAACATCCAAGTGTATGTATCATGCACTATGTATTTCATCCACCACAACAACACTAGAATTTCTTAAAGTCGCCAAATTTATCTTCCCAGAAAGTAAAATGATGTTCTGGTATGAAACTTCTAGATACAAAGATAATTTCATAAGTAAGGATATAAGTACTTCATTTCAAATTGTCAAAATAATCAGTGCATAGCAACGAAAAGATATTAACCCAATTCCTAAATTGACAGTAAAATACGTCCTTATGTCATATGATGGCATCAAGAAGAATATATGCACAATACCCATTTGATTGCTTATCCAAATAGCTCAATATTTGGTTGAGACAACTTTTCGAACACTTTATGTATGACCATTTCTTTCCCAATCTCAGCAAACAATAGTTGTTCATAATTCACATAACACACAACATGTAAATACTGAAAAGAACAATAAGGATCAGAAATACCGATCTAAAGCAAGATACTCCTCAGTCCAACTAAGATTTCATATACCAAATTCATGTCCTTCTTTCATCGTCTTGTATTCCCATTCAAATTTATCCAATATTTGTTTTGCTGATTTGATTTAAACTTTATTAAAAAAAAGCCACTATTGTTCCTGATTCCATTGCTTTGAAATAACGCTTTAAAAATTGTTAAGAAATTTTAGGGTATGGAATACGAAACAATTAGGCTTGAGGCGACATGCTCTCTTTAAAGAGTTATTTGCTCCCACTCGATTAGAATGAAGGTAAAGAATGCAAATCGCTTCCAGGATACAACAAGCCTTTGTGTGATTGACGATCAACAATATCGGCAAATCACCTTTGAACTCTGTTGATATTATCACTCTTTCTTTAACACAACAAGAGAAAAGAGAAGAGAATAACCATATTCTCTATGTACATTATTTTTGGATTATTTTATAGACTCCCAAGTGATGTGTCTCTTGCAAACATACACGAGAAGACATCCCTTAAGTCTATTATCCTTATACTGTGAAGACTCATACTTACTAACTTGAAAATTCAAGTTAATTCAAAATTGTAACTAACCATATTTGGTTACACGACCACTTTGGTTCTTATCTCTTGTCGATTCTCTATTCATAGATAACTTAGAAAATTATTTAATCTATATTTTAAATATTTGATCAGAATATTCAACAAGGTACACCCATCTTAATGCTTTGCACACTCACTTCATTTATTGCTCTTTCTCAAGTCTCAACCCTGTCTCTCTTTAATCCACTGATCTCGCTGATAATATTATCGAAAATACTAGTCTACCGCCAAAACATACCGAAAAAAATCCCGACTAAAATAAGTGGCTGGGTCCCGCTTTTGCGTATTGTCTATCCCAATGCTAGAGGGCAGCCCAGATACCTTCGTATCCCCTTTTGGAATTTTTTACGGGATATTTGATGGTAGGTGTAGCACTCATCTGGATCTCTTTAGATTTCCAGGTCAGCAGAGTACGGTCTCCCTCACACACAGACACTGACACACTCTTTCTCGCTGTCTCTCTCATACAACTGAGACGTTGATGATTATTCTTCAGTTTTATTATCGATCAGAAAAAAAAACATCTTCAACTTTATTGCATATACACATTGTACACAGTCATTAGAATGCGTCAATTTAATGCATTCAATAATTTAGATTTATATTCTAAACAAGATAATAATTTTTAACCCATTATCAGGAAAGTTACATTTTACATATTTTCTCCAAATCCTCGTTCATCATGTTAATCATTATTAAAGATTAATGAATCTGTATTCTTAATAACTAGAAAATTATTCAAAACTCTCCGGCATGTGAAATGATGTGCCCACTTATGAATCTAATTAGCAGCTATTGACCTACACCTATAAACACAAAACACAAAATCCTTAAGGGGATTGCATAAACAGTTTCTTGTAATTTGCTACGAAAATTCAGTAGTAAAGTAGGCAATATTTTCAAGAGAAGAAAAAGAAAGATCCAGAGACTAACCTCCCGGTATTAAGCTAAGTTCATAATAACCCTTAAAATAACAAGAAAAATTTATCTAACTAGAACCATATTTAGCAAACCTATGAATTTGGAAGATAAAATATGAAAAATGAAACAAAATCGAGTAAGAAACGAGATCAGAGAGAGTTTTGTTTGAACAGAGGAAACTAGGGATAAAGAGAAGAACGAGAGAAGGTATCTGAACTTACTCGATGCATTAAACTTTTAATAGGGAGAAACTGTCACCCATAAATAACGCCCATGACTAATTAACCGTGCAATAATATTTTTTTTAGATTTTTTTTTGTTAATAAAACGTAATTGATACAGGTCAGTTTAGTTATCCATAAAATATGAAAATATCTCATCAATCTAAAACGATTATTTTTAACCGTCCATTTTATAGATCGGGCTACATATATAAACCATTTAAATGATGAGTTTACAGAAAAAAGAGTAACTAAACTTGGATTTTTCGAGTATTTCCACATTGATAAACTATACCATATATTACAAAAATGATTAATTGACAATAATATTTGTAAATACTTTTTAGCCTTATTTATTAACAATTAAACTCCATATAATCAAACCAGTAAATAATATAAGTTGTGAACATTTAATACGACATAGTACTAGCCAGACCATTTTACCAAAACTAATTGGATACTAACTTAAATATCATCAGTGATTACCAATTCCTTTCGACAGAATACGACAGATATGTCACCTTCTCGTATACACTCTTACATACTCCATATATATCAAGTTGAGTGTCAGTATATACGTATAAATAATTAATTATAACTCATTAGACAATCCGTCATAATTATCAATACATCTTTATGATATTTTAGGATTTTTCTTTAAAAGCCTAATTTTATCCGCAACCATGCTCACTCGACCTTACCTTGCTAGCCTCTCAATCCACCTACCCTAAAAGAGATGTAATCTAATATGTATGCTATACTGCGGTACAATCATAGATGGTTTTTGCCCCAAATTCAATTTAATTGTTGTTGGTTCGTGTGTTTGTCGAAATTTTCTTTTTGGTTCTCTGCAACAATTGTACACGATGAAGTTTATTTCAATAGAGATGCTAAATATTCTTCTCAAGCCGTAACCTACTCTGATTCTATCATATAGGTCATATTTACATTGATACAAAGAAGATGTTGCTATGGCCTGCGCCCATGGTTCTTGGTCTTTAATTGCTTCTTACAACAATCGATGATGATATTTCTTCTTATTTCTTCTACTACAATCATATTCAAATTCATCTTCTAAGGTAACACTATCCCTATCTCAGTATGATATCATCTCTCTATTTTTCAGAAAATTTAGTTTTTTATTTTATTTACTCCGTGCTAGTTATTTCAATATGTGGATTATTTGGATGGTTCTAATTTAGCACCTGCTTCTTATCATATCTTTCTCCTACAAAATAAAAACTCTTATTTAATTTACAATCCAAGCAATGTTACAACCCCATGTTTCCTGCAGACTATGCAACAAGTCTACACCTTATACCCTCATTTAATGTTTATACTCGTGATATTCTTCTATCTCTTATTATATGTTCCTTGCTTCACTATAAAAGGACCTCTGATGTGGTCGTCTGCACGTCAAAATTATTTATTACTTTCTCACTACCTATGATTTATTATAAAGCAAGGGTAAGAAAGGATCGTTTCCACGAGGAGGTCTTGGTTGTTATATGTATTTGATTACTTAAATAAAACAAGGGGGGATTTTTAGATTTAATAAAAGTAAATTAAACTAATTAAGAAAGCAAAGAAATTGTAGAAAATAATCAATAAGTTGAGAATATTGGTCAAGGTTTCATTTTCATTCACAAAACATGTTCTCGAACTAATAATTAGAATTGATATTTAATCTCGTTTTATCAAAAGTCCTAGAATACCTTGATCGCAAGAATATCCCGTAAATTTTCTCAAATCATCAACAATCACATTAAAAGATGCGAATATGAATTATACCAAGAGAACAACCTAACGTGTAAAGCACTAAGCAAGTTTAATTCCCGATGAGCATTAAGAGTCATGAAATTAGGTTTATAAATGCAATTGAACGTGGAAAGTGCACTAATTCAATTTTACAGAGGTCATGATTCACATATGATTACTAGGATGTATCACTACAAGCAATAACCACACTATGCTACTTGTATTCTAGGAGTATCACTTTTCCGTATAATAAACCCTAAATTAGCTTTAGATATGAATGTGAGTTCAATCAATTTGCAACTTAACCAAATAAACAATCAATCAATGAGATATTTGTAGTGAATCATAATCGATAATATTGAGACAAAATTAATGTATTAATTCAAAGAACTATATTTGAGAAATCCAACTATTCCCTAACCAATAACAAAATTAACTACTCATAAATTGGAGTTTACACAATTGAATCCAAGAAGAAAAGAAATTGCAAACCCTAGATATGAAAAATCTTTCCCGCGTAAACCTACAAAAAGAAGTAAAAGAGGTGAGAAGAGAACTAGGTAGAAACCTAGATATCCCCCTCTCTTGTTGAAGTTGCTCTTATATAGCTTTCTCCTTTTGTAGAATCCCTTTTGAATACAAAATCCCTTTTGAAATAGAACCCTCTTCTCAATTATAACCCTAGCTCTTTTATGCCCAAAAATATGTCACGCCCAAAATAAACTTTGACCAAAAACAACCCTTAGTCCAAGTAAGTATTTTAGAGACAACTCACGAGTATAACAAGCCCGACAAACTATTAGGCATGTCAGTCGAAACTGACTGGCTACTTCAAATTCTTCCCTCCTCACGGCCAAGTCTATGAGGACTTTCATCGAACAGTTTATGGGCATGTTTGTTGGTAGCGTTTTGGTTCCAGTTTTAATCATGCCTTCTCCTTCCCTGCATAATTCATTACAATCATTCAACCGTTCATTCCCAAATACCACTTGCATCTCAAATTCAACTCAACAGTTCACGGCAAATAATTCAATCAGTACCAACAATAGCCTCATAACCCCTCCACACCATTTCTTCGTGTAATTAACTGCAAACCCACTCTCAATTCGAACGACAACTCATTCAGTTCTTCATCATGTTTACTTCTATCTTTATTTCCTTTTCTCTGTTGAATTCGAACCCCACCAGCGACCATCACTTCTTTACTCCCAGAAATTCTTCTCGCTCTTACAGACTCAGCTCATACTGTCTTCTTCGATTTCATCTCAGTTTCCATTCCAATCTGTCCAAATCACAACAAACCCATAACTCAGTTCTTCTCAGACAACACCACCAGACTCATTCGTTTCAACTCACCATTCTCTCCCTCCATTCATCACCATCTTCTTTATGCTTTCTTTCCAACAACGAGACTCAACCTGAACCAAGATTCAAATATACCCCAAGCAGCGACACCATCTCTCTTCTACTTCTCTGTCACAGGCTCGATTGAATCAACCAAAACCCATTATTCTATTCTTCCAACTTCTCTCAACCCATCACACAAATTCAGCCACAGTTAACTTCCTTTCTTTTCTTTCTCGAGCCCTGGTTCATTCCTTGCCTTACATCTAAGATCTTCCTTAGCCTCAACTGACTAACCACCGTGACCTAAGACTTGCCGACGTGAGCTCTTGGAGTAGCAACAGATTGCTATGGAACCGGTCGATTTCTAGTGACCTAGATTTTTTTTTTGTTATAAGTAAAGAAGATGCTGACTGCACCCCTATATGAGATATGGGGCAGCTGTATAGGTTAAAGAAAAATGACTGCCCCGTAGTAACTTCTATTTAAGACACAATTGTGACTTGTGTTCTTCCATGCTTTAATTCCGCCAACATCCAAACTTGTCAAACGATGTTGTGAGCCTCTAATTCTCTTCTTTTGCTTCAGGTGACTCCAAAAGACCTACAAAATATAAAACAAGCGTAATATACACAAAATACAAGAGAAATAACTTAGAAAAGCGTAAAAAATTGATATCCAAATTATGTAAATTATGCACTTATCAACCTTAATGCTTTCTTAATTTCCCCAACGCTTTGTTCTTCCATCTCTCTATACCTATTATCTCTGTAACACTTTGCACCTTTCATTTTCTACCATCCAGCCTTATCTTATGCAAAACCTTCAACACCATTATGTCCAATCCTTAGACTAATGATGTCAATCACATAACCTACTTCTTTAACCATTCCATGAACATCACCCCCTATAAGGCAAGTTTTTTTCTCAAATATACCACAAGATATCTTGCACTATGCTCAACAGTTCTGGAGCAACTGTACTGTTGGTGGGTTTTTAACTAAAATGATTAAAAATTTGTTTTTTCTTAAAAAAACCTTGATATATAGATTGAATCTTGATGGTGACCTATCTGTGAAGCAATATGGGTTTTATTACTATTTCATTAGGTATGAATTGTACCATGAAATGGTTAGAGTTCTTAGAAATGAAACTAAGGTGGTATGTGGAGACATTTTCATGATTTATTCATGGGTCCCTTCCATGAATACCTACAATATTTCACTAAACAATGATGATTTTGAGGTTGATTTACATAACCTTTACCATGAATAATCTGATATAGTCAATGTCATCAACTACATATATATACTAGGAGAACTCATAGCCTTCAACCCACCTATCCTAATATCAAATGGGATTAGAAACATGAGAGTAAGGCTCAAAACTAATCCCTTCCAACTTCTGAGGTTTGGTGTTCATGCTCCAAACAATGAATATGGAGTTAACTGGATTGAGTTCACTATACATGGCTTGCCTAGACTATTTCACTTACTGCCACAGGATAGGACGCACCAATGCAGAATGTTTTGATATTTTTCTTTTTAACCATCATGTGATGCAAACACCAATATCACTACTAAGTCTCAATTATGCTTCATCCTTATGAATACCCTGCCACTGATGAAGAAAGGTTTAATGTTGATAGAGATGATCCAGATATTGACTAGAGTTTAAACAAAATTCTTCTCTCTCACCAGTATAAATATGAACTTTCCTTCTCAGACTATGGTTTTTTTTTATGGAGAAGTTAGTCAATCAGTTTCTGAGCTTGATTCTGAATCTGGCATATCTATGGACTTGGATAAAAATTATTCTGTCTAGGTTCTAGTTGAATATCAACATGAAGCAGAAGTCGTGCATAACAAATAACACAACTCATTTCTTCATGTCCCAAGTCCTGACAGGTTCATTGACTCAGATATAGACCCTGAGTTAGTTTCTGATTTAGTTTATTCAATCCCCAAAAGTGTATTAAATAAACATAGAACCAAGAGGTAGTACCCAGAGTAGCAAATTTATTTGCTTAAGGAATAGTTACTATGGAGATGTCATTCGTGAAGATTTCTTGTAGTGGATTAAGAAATTGAAGGCATCATCAACATAGCATTAGGGTTTTTATATGAGAATTCTGGTGCAATGTGATAAGTGCTTAATTTACATGTTTTTATTGTCAATTCGATACTTGTTTTAGTTATATTTCTTGTATTTTACTCTTGTTTTCTATTCTATTTGTTTTATTAGTTGAATCATCCCAAGAAGAATGAAAATGGCTACAAAAGTGCTAATAAGTGAAGTACTCCAAGTATCTAAGTGTCTTATGCCAAGAGAAGTGGAAGGAACGCGACAAATAAGTAAAGAATGTCGGAACACATGAACAAACCAAAGTCAAGGATTTAAACCTCAAAAGTTATGAGTTCCTGAACACATATTGAAGAGCGAAGATATGAAGGCAACACAAAAATAATAAGGTGATTCCTAGGTCGGACGAAAAAGTTATGAATAAAGTCGTCAAGCTCTTAGAAAACGATCATGACGACTCTTGAAACTATTCAGATAGAGAATTTGAGTCGATTTGGTGTTTAAGGTCGTGGCAGAGGACCGTGACGACTGCGGCTAACATGAAAGACACGTTTTGACGCGTTTTTGACTTCTAAAAGGAGGAAACCAAATCCTGGAAAGATTCCAAGTGCTATATTTCTTGGATACTATATAAGGAGATCGCCAAGATATTAAGAATACATCTTTACACTATTTTGTGGGTCTTGGAGAGGAAAATCATTCACAAGGAGTTCACTATCGTAACGGCTTTTTTAAAATTTCTCATATGTAAAACGTGGGTGTTACTACATCCATGAGTAAATAAAAACCTAATTGATTAAGGATGAATTCTAAGTTATAAACATGATTTGATTTAATTAATGAATCTATTTTGAGTTTTTCACATGATTATTATCTGTTTCTATTAAGAGGAATGTTTATGATTGATTGATTGATTGTTCTAGGTGGCCAACTAAATCAACTTCTTGATTGATCTATTTCTAGTAAAGGGTTAGGATATCCGTAATTGTTGAATAACTCCTATACAATTAAAAAACGTAAAACCTTACAAAGGGATTCTGTGTAGAAACACTATAAAGTGGACCTTGCGCTAAGAATTTAACTACTAGAATCAACCTTTAAATTCACATAATATAAAAGATTTGAACAAATTATACTTAGAGTGTGCTACTTCAAGGTGGTTTAGACGAATAAAATCTGATATTCGAGCGCTTTGGTGACCAGTGACTAAAGGACCTACGGGGATATCACTGCTCTAGTTACTATCCTACGCTTGGTAACAATTTGTGATTAATGACAAATAAATGAGTATACTAATTCAATGAACGCTTTAACGAAGAAGGATTCCCTGATCATATCTCTCCCTATTGCGTACAACTTAATTTTTAATTGCTTTCTTATATACTTTGCTTAAAACCTAAACAAATCCCCTTTGTGACACTTCAAACAACTAAAAATCCTTGCTTTTCGTGGGAACGAACTTGACTTCTATTATAATACTTGTTAATTGAGTGGAATTAAGATCACTAATTTGTTGCACCTACGACACGCATCACAATGTTGCCGATGCTAGCAACATTGCACAAGGGTTTTGACATGAGCGTGCTAGGGTTTGACGCAATGTTGTTGGTGCAACCAACATTCACACTCTATTTTGTAGCAAAGTTGCTGGTACCAGCAACTTAAATCCAAAATTTTATTTTAGTTCTTTCTTCTATTGCTCCTTCCGAAAGATATCAGAGCTGGTGAATTGAAAAAAAAAGTTTTATTTTTTTATGGGACATGCATATCAATATGCATGGATCATACCTTTCGTTCCACTTCCGGTTCCTATGGAAATAGGGGTGGGGATTCTCCTTGTTCCAACGACAACAAAAAACCTCCACCGTCTCTGGGATTTTCTTAATGTTTTATTACTAAGTATAGTTATGCTTTTTTCAATCGATCTGTCTATTCAACAAATGAATGGTAGCTCCATCTATCAATATTTATGATCTTGGACCATAAATAATGATTTTTCTTTAGAGTTTGGCAACTTGATCGATCCACTTACTTCTATATGTTAATATTAATCACTACTATTGAAATTATGGTTCTTATTTATAGTGATAATTATATGTCTCATGATGAAGGATATTTGAGATTTTTTGCTTATATGAGTTTTTCCAATACTTCCATGTTAGGATTAGTTACTATTTCAAATTTAATACAATGTTTTTTTGGGGAGTTAGTTGGAATGTGCTCGTATCTATTAATAGGTTTTTGGTTCACACGACCACTTGCAGCAAATGCTTGTCAAAAAGCGTTTGTAACTAATCGTGTAGGGGATTTTGGTTTATTATTAGGAATCTTAGGTCTTTATTGGATAACAGGTAATTTCGAATTTCGAGATTTGTTTAAAATAATCACTAATTTGATTGAGAATAATGGTTTAAATTCTTTATTTCTTACTCTGTGTGCCGTCCTATTATTCCTTGGTGCAATTGCTAAATCTGCATAATTCCCCCTTTATATATGGTTACCTAATGCCATGGAGGGGCCTACCCCAATTTCATCTCTTATACACGCTGTTACTATGGTAGCAGCGGGAATTTTTCTTGTAGCTCGACTTTACCCTCTTTTCACAGTTATACCTTACATAATGAATCTTATTTCTTTGATAGGTATTATAACCGTACTTTTAGGAGCCACTTTGGCTCTTGGCCAAAAAGACATTAAGAGAAGCTTAGCGTATTCGACAATGTCGCAGTTGGGTTATATTATGTTAGCTTTAGGTATGGGATCATATCGAGATGCTTTATTTCATTTGATCACCCATGCCTATTCAAAAGCATTATTATTTTTAGGCTCTGGATCCATTATTCATTGTATGGAAAATATTGTTTGATATTCTCCAAATCAAAGTCAAAATATGGCTCTTATGGGCGGTTTAACAAAATATATGCCAATTACAAAAACTATTTTTTTGATAGGCACACCTTCTCTTTGTGGTATTCCGCCCCTTGCTTGCTTTTGGTCAAAAGATGAAATTCTTAACGACAGTTAGGTATATTCACCTATTTTTGCGATAATAGCTTATTTCAAAGCCAGATTAACTGCATTTTATATGTTTCAGATGTATTTACTTACTTTTGTGGGGCATTTAAACGTCTATTCTCAAAATTTCAGCGTTAAAAAAAACTCGTTTTATTCAATATCCATCTGGGGTAAAGAAGGACATAAAGGAATCAACAAGAATTTTTTTTTTTTTAACAGTAAAAAAGAAGCAAAAAGTTCTTTTTTTTCCGAAGAAAGCATATTCAATTTAGGAATGTAAAAAAAAGGAACACAACCCCTTATCACATTTACTCATTTTATAAATAAAGAAAATAATCCATATCCTTATGAATCGGAAAATACTATGCTTTTTCCCCTTCTTATATTAGGATTCGTTACGTTGTGTGTTGGGTTTATCGGAATTCCTTTTAATTATAGAGGAATGAATTTGAATATATTATCAAAATTGTTAACTCCATATATAAACCTTTTACATTCAAATTCGAGCAATTCCGTGGATTGGTATGAATTTCTTACAAATGCAATTTTGTCAGTCAGTATAGCTTATTTAGGAATCTTTTTT
>JAJJMC010010614.1:2979982-3066955 GCA_023531435.1 Papaver californicum
GTAATCGGACCTGCTTTTTACATATTTCTCGTTATTTGGGTACCATATTCACTTCTTTGGGCTTCTATTGAATCGAGAAGTAGGTTTGATTGTACATCTTTTTGATATATCTAAGCCATCCTATGGATAATTCAAATCAAAACAATTAGATGTCCGACTCGGGCCTATATGACATGACTGATCGATAGAAGCACTCCAACACTTCACCCTTGTCATATATTCCCATAAATTACACTAGATCGATATCATATTCATGGAATATGATTCACTTTCAAGATGCCTTGATGGTGAAATGGTAGACACGCGAGACTCAAAATCTCGTGCTGAAAAGCGTGGAGGTTCGAGTCCTCTTCAAGGCATAATATTGAGAATGCTCATTGAATGAGCAATTCAGTAAGAGATCTCGGATCGAATCGATATTGATAGACCGAGTTCCTGTTGATACGAAGTAGTCCGGCGATCCCTATGAGCCGAGTTTGCGCTGTTGGAATTGGAATAAGTTCGGCAGCGGATCACTAAATTTTGGAGATCTTTTCTATCTAATGAATGTGGAGTCCACTTTGAAATCATCCGCACTGCACCACCCCCCGAGTAGGTGCTTCAACAGGAATCACACAAGGGTAAATTGATACAATAGAAACCTCTGATAAAATGCCCGCCAGTAACCCAGTAGATAAAGTACATTACATAGTCCGTTTTGGGGATTGGCGACTTACCCATTCAGTGATTTTGGCACTGGACGTTCCCAAAATGGGTACTATCAGATCAGGTGAATTCGATAATAGATGTCTGTTGGCATTCCAACCTTCCTTCCCCTTTCACGGTAAAAAAATCCAGTACCTCTTGGTCGTGTGTATATCTGAATAGTACGAACCGAACTGGCCCCGTGGATATCTTTAATTCAGAACAAAACAATTAGAATTAGGCTCGTTCAACTAGAATGTGTATTAGCCATATATGAGATCTTTCAATTGATAATGAGACGAAGAGAAAGGTCTATCTATTTTAGTTAATTATTCAGCTAAACCAATAAAATGATTCATTATTGGAGCAAATAGAAAGAACTATTTCATCAGACATGCGTATTTTTTTTATTTTCCAATTGATTTATATGTTTCATAATGGAATTTTTTTGATATAGTGAGTAATAGGCTCTGGTTGTTCGTCGTTCAATAATTCTTGTTTAGGAAGTTCATACCATTCATACGTAGTGTTTTGATCTAAGATTTTAATTCTTCTATCTTTTAGCAGTAACATATTGTTCCATGTAGCTAAGGTCAAAAATATGGAAGAAACAAGTTTTTCCACGACTCTACCACCCGGTCAATTTTGTTCCACTTAATCCCTCTTTCATGGCCACATTCGCACTTTTATTTGACTTTAGGCGTTGGATATTGGCGTTACTGGTCGTTTCATGCCTATTCAAATGCCGATGATTACCAAGTCGTTCACTCAAAGTACATGCATAACTCTGAGTTGAGTAATGCATAGGCGTTAAATCCCAAGCTATGAAGAATATGAGAACAAATCCATTGAGCTCAGTGGAGAAAAGGTATGAATAAACACTATAATTCTCATTCAAGCTAATGAGTAACAATTTGTTAGATTTTATGTACTAAAAGTCTAAAATAGGTACTGTAAGCATAATAATGAATCACTATTGTTCAACAGAGAACATAAATATTGATAAACATATAAATTCAGTTGTAGAATATATAGCACTAGAACAGGTCCAAGAGGCTCCACACTAGTAAAAATCAATCTAGGAGCTCGCCATACAAGAACAAGTTCAAGGAATGGCGCAAGAACAAGCTCTGAATATTTTGCATGAGTCAGAGAACATCCGGGAGAAGTTCAATATGTGAACACTTAGGACTAGTGGCATTATGAGAATCTATTAGGTCTTTTCCCAGGTTTAGATCGGTGGCAAAGTAAGCAGATGTTGTTCAAAAGTCTGAATTTCCAAGTCCTGGAAGTTCCTGATGTTCGAAATCATACAATTCTAAGCTATGCAGTTTCCTGATGCTCCGATCGAAAACACTTGTATGAATGGGTCCATGCTTGTAGACAGAATATACGTTAGAAAGGATAATCCCTCTCCCAGGACACCAAAAAACAGGGCCGAACTTCAGGACCTATCGAATACTAAATCTTTGTACCGGTTATACCCCGTATTATCAGTTAAAGGTCTTTGGAGCGAGTTCCTCCAATCTTGGGGATTTATACATTTGTGTATTGATAAGACCG
The DNA here is from genome assembly GCA_023531435.1 of Papaver californicum. Classification (NCBI taxonomy): domain Eukaryota; kingdom Viridiplantae; phylum Streptophyta; class Magnoliopsida; order Ranunculales; family Papaveraceae; genus Papaver; species Papaver californicum. Next base: position 2,982,230 of record JAJJMC010010614.1, read on the forward strand.
TTCACTATTTCTTGAAGCTCGATCTCTCCCCTGGATGAACCTTGTCGTTCTTTTTCTCATGCTCTTTATGAACAAGAAGATCCCTACGGCTACAAGGTTATGATGTTTAGAGACACGACCCAAGGAAAGAAGAAGGAATAAAGGAAGCATCATATGCTCCACTTCTTGTGCAGGCCCCCGTCAATTCCTTTGAGTTTCGGTCTTGCGACCGTACTCCCCAGGCGGAGTATTTTCTTATTTCTCGCGAATGATTCCATCATGAAATAAAGTATGCCCTGCCCGAATCAACATCCTTTTTTTTACTACCCTCTTCCTCAGTCAGGCTTGGGATGACTAGCAGAGCAAGTACAGATGATAGCTCAAAGTTTACTCAGTTGACCAGAGATCCCATAATTAAATATAAACCTTTGCTCCCAAATCAAGGTCTGGAAAGAGTTTTCGACTGTCCCTCCGATGGCTATAAGGAAGAAAAGATAAGTGTTAGTGAACCTCCAAAAAAACTTTCTTAGCTCTGGACGTAGCCTCTTCCCTTCAGTCGAGATCTCCGGAAACTTAGATATCTTAGCTTTTCTCCTGTTCGTGAGACAGCTTAGTCGAAGGGTTCCCGTCGATTTCAATTGAAATATATCCTCTTTGCCATTTAAACCATCCCAAGAAAACGAATCTCGGTGCACGAGAGACTTGGATATATCGCCTTCTTTTTTCTTTTTGTTAAATCAAACTCCTTTCATTGGGCCAAGAGGATAAATAAAACTCCTTTCATTGGGCCTACTATACCCATTTGGCTCTATAAGTGAGACTGAATTTGATAATAGAATTAACTAATTCAATTGGGTACTCTTACTGAAATCTAAATAACATCAAAGTGTTGCAACTCGCAGAAAGAGACCCCCTAAAAAAGAAAGGAAGGCAAGCTCTTCCATACCAACTTAGCTTCCCGACGATGCTATTAACATAACAACCGATACACCATAGGTTGGCCCAACCCAGTCCTCTCGTACTAGGGTTGGATCCTTTCTGTTCTCCATTTAACACCAATGGTAGATAGGAAGTGAACTGTCTCACGACGTTCTAAACCCAACTCACGTACCACTTGAATCGGCGAACAACCGAACCCTTGGGACCTTATTCAACCCCAGGATGTGATGAGTCGACATCGAGGTGCCAAACGGGTATTGATATTTTCCCTCCGTCCTTATCAAAACAGTACAATTAGAGAGACTGGAAATGTTACTATTTGCGCCTTTAGGCCTCGTTGAATTCCATTCACGTGCTGCGCCCGACTCTTTCCTAGGGTTTGAGTTAGAAAGGCCCTCCTTTTATAGCATCATTAGTTAAAAATGACTACGCTCATGAGCTCATAGCAAGGAAGGCATAATAAGAGTAGATAAACAATAGGAGGGCGGAGGGCACTTGAACCACCCGAAAACAGCTCTTCAATGAGAGTTGCACATTAAGGCTCGAATGACTAAGCTGTGGATGTACTGGATTTTCTACTCCCCTTAATTGGATATTTAATATATAATTAAATACTAAGTGATATAATACGAAGATATACAAATATTAAATTATCCAGTATATATACATAAATAACTAGAGTCAGTTAGTGAGGCTCTATTATATATCTAGGCTTTATGGATCAATATAAATGCACCTAGAAGCGTCAATAGAGTTTGTAGGCCTCAATTCCTTGTGAAACTAAGACCTTATGTATAGAATCATATAATTCTGTTACAGGACCAGAGGTAAATTTACGATTTTTTCCCGTCATAGAAAACCACCATTAACAACTTTCGATTGTTCCGACGATGACATATGAAGAATGAAAAAAACATACAATCCTTATTTTGATAACAAGGTTGAAATCAATAATGATGATTAGGATGGTGGTAATTAGGAAACAAGTTTTGTCACGATGAGGAGGGTGTGCAATATCAAGGTATCAACAACAAAACCAAATCGGAAAAATACTCGTAATTAGCTTGCTTAACTTTTTAAATTTTAACTTAAAAATCTTAGTTTAATTATCTAAAATTTTAAAACTTTATATCTTTAATATGTATGTGTTTTGCAATTCATTTCAATTCTAATTTTAAATCTTGTATTTAAAAAAAAGACTTAAAAGAATTTTTTTAGACACTTAACTGCCAGTATAAAGTAAACATGACCTTAAATATTGGTTGTTAAAGCGAAATAGGAGAAAAAACTTTAAAATATTATTTAAAATCTAGATTGATGTCCGTGCTACACACTGGGTATAGTTGTTGTTATTTTTGAAAATTAATTGATGTCCGTAAGTTTTTGTTATACCTTTCAACAAAGCTTTTCTAATTTCATTATGAGAAATCCCACCATTTTCGAAAGCTTCCTTATCATTTTTTGGATATCACCACAATATGAAACTAACTTAACCAAACATAACTCTTTGGTAAGAGATAAAGTCAGTCTACTGGGATGGAGATGATTATTCAGACTTCTAACCGACATGTTTACCGCGTGTTTAGGTTTGCATTGATGGGTTAATTTGAAAAGAGAGAAATGTGAGAGCCAATGGCCGGACCTAGGCAAGCTAGGCGTCGCCTAGGGTTCCCAATTTTTAAAGACCCCAAATTTGAACCCTCACAACATATTGGCTTATACTACTTACTTTTGTGGGAAAACACCGGTAAAGTATCTTAATAATTAAGAGTCTACTTACCTGCTGCCAAGAAGTTTTTGCATTCGGATGATGAGATCTACTTCATCTGATTCAAACTCTCCTCTTTTGTTACTTGGTTGCAGATAATTCAACCACCTCAACCTACAACTTTTTCGACATCGATTCAACCCTGATCAAAACATCGATACATCAGTAAAATAAATATAAGGAGAATGCAGATAAATGTGTTAACAGATTTAAAATGTCTTGTAGCATTTACGTAAGATATTAGTTCAAAAAAAGCCTCCAGCACACCATAAGTTTACATCTGATGCCTTTCTTGTGAAAAGATATAGCATACACGTACGGTATACCTTCTCCAGGGGGAACTCGAGCCCAATTTCTGGGACCATATTTTCGATATATCTCGTAAGCAGTAGGTCTTCATCTTCAGACCAAGGACCTTTTTTCAGAGGTACTCTTGGTGATAGCATAGTTAAAGAAGAACTAAGCTCCATATCCGGGTGATGCATCAGCAGCAGCACCAAGTACGTGATATTACAATCAATCAAAATAAAAATAAATAAAAATAATGGTCCGTGTGACACGTTAATATTAACAATGTTATTACACGTAGTGTAATGTTTAATATTTAAAATAAAAATAATATAGACGTAATATAAAGATGAGATTCTAATTTTAAAATTTAATTAAAATAAAAATAAAAATTATAAATAAATAAAATAGAAAATGTATATATTAATATTATAAAGAATTTAAGCGATAAATAAATATCTAAAAAATAATATTTTTTATAAAAATATTTTTTTGAAAAGACTAATAAAATTCAAAAAGACAAAATTTTTAAAAATATAAATTAAAATAATAATAATAATAATAAACTAAAAATTAAAAATTAAATAATAATAATAAAGAAATCAAAAAAAAAAATGAAAATCAAGTTGAACATTTAATAATAAATAAAATGACGCTTATGCTTGAGAAAAGTGATGTTTAAGAATATGAGAATACATCTAATTATGTAAAATAATAAAAACTAAAAAGGCCAAATATTATATATAATAATAACAATAATAAATTACATTTTTTTTAAGAAAGTAATAAATAAACCAAAAATAAATACAAATTGAATATGTAATAATAAAAAAAATAATATTTAAAAGAATAAAATGAAAATATATCTGGTTATTTAATAAAAGAAACTAAAAAGACTAAAAAATATACAAAAATAATAATAACCACAAAAATAAGTTAGAAACAATAAAAAATATAATTTTAAAATAGTAAAAACAATAAATGTAGCAAACACAATAATAATAAAAGAAACCAATAAATAAATAAATAAAAATTGGATATTTAATAATAAAAGATGATTTTTGAATAGAATAAAATAAAAATATATCTGATTATGTAATAATAAAAACTAAAAAGACTAAAGATTATATAATAATAATAAGTCAAAAATAATTTTAAAAATATTATAATAAAAGAAACAAAAAGTAAAACTAAAAATTGAAATTAAAAATTTAATAATAAAAAATGATGTTTAAAAAGAATAAATGAAAATATATTTAAATATATAAATAAAATTAAATGGTTAATATTTATCATCGATATAATTGGAGGGTATAATACATGATCGCATTCAGTGCACACCTCAAAAGGTGATTATTCAATATAGTTCTTTGGAGGTAATAGGAACTATATGTAATTGATATGTCGTGAAGTTGGGTCTGTACCAAATATCCAATATTTAAATATATCATTTGGCTACTTTCTTTAACTGCACTATACCTCCAAATACCTCATATTTAAATATGTCAGACGGACCCTAACAGGTACGTACTACAAGTGCAAACAGTGATATACATACAACCACTGGGAAAGGTAGTGTATTTGCAGGAAGTACCTAAAGAATGGAAATCCATATATAAGGCAATTCACCACTTGCATGAACATAAATTCATGTACAGTACTATTTTTTGTTTTATAATAACCAAGAGATATATATACCATCCGATAATGTGCACCACTTGCAGCATTCAGCGGTGCCCTGGCTATACACGTATCATTGCTCACTTTCTGGTTCAAAATAAGAGCTTATACTGTGATAAGTTATATCATGGTAGAGTAGATTATACGATGTAGCAAGAAAAAGATAGTTTCCATTTATTTTTAGTTTTTTGTTTTAAAAAAAATTAAAAAAAAAAGAGTTATATAGAGTTTAGTAATATTTGTGGTTTACCATCAATATTTTTTTTAATCTGATATTTTTTTTAGTTAAAAATATACAATGAACCATAGCCGTTTTATTGTAAACGATTAAACGTAGATCGTCGATATAAGGTATTCCACCCACTGTAGATGACACTAATCCGGTACATTTAAATATGAGGTGTAAACAAAGTGTAATAATTTTTAAACTTAATAGTCAATAAGAGAGTGGATTTCCTTTATCCCAGAAAATTCGTACCAATAAAACTTCACCAAGTGTCCTCTCCAAAATAACCACATTATAAAAGGTTTATTTTGGAATAAAAAATAAAAAATTCATTATCGTTCAACGTAAAAGCTTTATTTATCTAAGTCTTTTAGTATAACAATCGTTATAAGATGCAAACGACCCTAAATTTTAACGTTGTTTTTAAGAGGGGTGTAACGTCGACCCTCACAACCACGACAATGTCGGTCCCCATTTTAACGGCCTTTTTTCAAAATTTAGGTTGAACCTCCGATCTTAAATACGAGAGTCAGGTGTGTTATCTTTAGTTAATTTCTCCAAAGCCGAACTTGTTTACAACTTCGACTGAAAAGTGTTGTTTCTGTAACAATGGAAAAGACTAAACAGAAGAAAACTGTTATCGTTAGAAAAATAATAAACACTCTGATGATGATGCACACACTTGGACAGAGCCACCTTCTCAGCAAATTGTTCTTAAAACAATAGTTCTCGGGTACTCCTCAATAATGAGAGATGCTATACCCAAACAGAGAAGTTGTGTCCATGATAGAACTGCCCGTTATGGTTTGAATTAGCACAACTCAAACCACCCTCTAGAACTTAACAACAATTTAGATAGAAGAAGGGAAAAAAACAAACAAAGTCGTAAGCAAAGCGAGAAGGGGGGAAAAGAGCTAGGGATAGTAGCCTGCTCTGGAGTGAGTTGAAATGGAGAAGAATGATTTTCTTTTATAGGCAAAACTTTGAGAAGAAAATTAAAACGCATTAATGAGAATTGATTTTGCATTGATGAAGATTAATTTCGTGAATTAATCACGTTAATTAAACCGTTAAGAATATTTTCATTTTAGGAAATTATTTTCAAAAAAAGGTAAGTCTTGATTGGACCGTATCCAAGCACACGCAAGCTCACGCAAGCACCGCAAACCGACAAACCCGCGTGCGTGCTTCGGTGCGAAGCACCGTACATATGTGAAAAGCAAGTGTGAATCAACTAGCCCATTGCCTTAGTCCTCCCCCAACCAAAAAAGCTTCTAAACCCTAAGGGCCCTCCCTTAGTTGCAAATTTTGTGGTAATAAAGGGAGAACACATCTCTAGTTTGTCCAATGTGGGACTAACTAAAGGTTCTTCATTCACAAAATAGTGAAAATGAAAATGATGTTTCCACCCAACAAATGAGCTAGTGTCTGTTAGTGACCCATTGGTCCTAAGATCCATTTCTACCAAGACCAATAGTTTAATTTAACAAATAATTTCAAATTTATTTTCTCCAACAATCCCCTACATGAATGAAAAACCCGATAAAAATCAGAAATCAGAAAACGAGAAATACCTCTTAGGCAATAGGTATCCATAAGGTCTTGAACCTTTGCTTAGTGAGAAATTACCGGAACTACTTGATGGACAGTGAACGCGATGTCTTGAACTTCCATTGTTTGGTTGTAGTTCATCAATAGCTTCCACGCGAAATATCTCTCTAGGTGCTGTTAAGTTCGTGCCGTTGTGTCCATTTTGGCCCTGGACGTATCCCGTTTCTCAAAATGCTCTAGAGAATCAGCTCAGTTCTCATAAGAAGCGGCCCACTTCCTCATTCAGATAGGTGAGTTTTATCAAGAGTGTTTACTGCTACACCCCACTTCAATCTTAAATTGAAACTATAGATTAAGACTTAATAAAAGGTCATCCTCACATGCAGTCACACTATCACGTCTACACCATAGGGAAGGGACAGATAATGAAATTCTCTGATAGTGTTTCCTTTAACCCACCACAAATTAGTTGTCTCATTTGAAACCTTGATCTTGGGATCTCCAGTCAACAAGGTTGATTCTCCTTCATGGCAAGTTTATTTGATGAGCTTAAGCCCCATCCCCCTCGATGCATTACTAACTATCTCCTTGGACAAACCTTTCGTCAAAGGGTCCGCGATATTCTCCTTAGACCTCACAAAGTCAACAGAAATAATGCCAGTTGAGATTAGTTGTTTTAGGGAATTGTGTCTTCTACGAATGTGTATAGACTTCCCATTATAGTTGTTGTTTTTAGCATTAGCTATTGCAGCTTGACTATCACAATGTATATTATAGCTGGCACAGGCCTATGCCAAAGAGGAATATCTTCTAGAAAGCATCTTAGCCAAGCGGCTTCCTCTCCTGCTTTATCTAACGCAATAAACTCTGATTCCATAGTGGATCGAGATATACATGTCTGTTTGGAACTCTTCCAAGATACAAACCCACAACCTAGAGTGAAAACGTATCCACTCATAGACTTAGACTCCTATGAGTCCGCTATCCAGTTTGTGTCACAATATCCTTCAAGGACCGCAGGGTATCTCTCTTAGTTTAAACAAAAGTTTAAAGTGTATTTCGAGTACCTTAACACTCTAATAAGTACATCTCAATGCTCTTGTCCAGGATTACATGTATACCTACTTAATCTACTCACAGCATAAGTAATGTCTGGTCTCGTATAGTTCATTAAATACATCAGACTTCCTATGACACGTGAATATTCAAGTTGTGAAACTCCATTACCCTTGTTCTTCTTGAGTTTACAACAAGGATCATACGGAGTACAAGCAGGTTTACTATCAAACTGGTTATATTTCTAAGTACAGATTCAACATAATGAGATTGACTAAGACTATATCCATTAGACTCTCTTCTAATTTTCATCCCTAAGATTACATCAGCGGGGCCTAAGTCTTTCATGTCAAAGTTCTCATTTAGCATGTTCTTAGTGGAGTTAATTACATCCATGTTTGTACCAAGTATAAGCATATCATAAACATACAAGCATACAATCACACATGCATCATTCACAAGTTTAGTATAAACACACTTGTCAGATTCATTTATTTTAAAACCACTAGAAATCATTACATGATCAAATTTTTCATGTCATTGTTTAGGTGCTTGTTTCAAGCCATACAAAGATTTTTTCAGTTTAAAAACTTTGTTTTCACAACCTTTCACTACAAATCCCTCAGGATGGTCCATATATATTTCTTCATCTAAGTCACCATTTAGAAAAGTTGTTTTTACATCCATTTGATGTATTTCTAAGTTATGAATGGAAGCGATAACAATTAACATCCTAATGGAAGTAATTCTCGTAACAGGTGAATAAGTGTCAAAAAAATCTACACCTTCTATTTGTTTATAGCCTTTAGCTACTAGTCTAGCTTTTATATTTTTCCACAGTTCCATCTACTTTACGTTTTCTTTTGAAGATCCATTTACAAACTATGGGTTTACACCCTAGAGGTAAATCTACAATATCCCAAGTATCATTCTGTAGAATGGAATCCATTTCACTAATAGTGGATTCTTTCCACCATGGGGCTTCAGAAGAAGTCATGGCTTCTCTAAAAGTCTGTGGATCAGTCTCAGCTAAACAAGTTATGAAGTCTGGGCCAAAAGATTTTTCAACTCTTAGTCTTTTGCCTCTTCTAGGCTCAAATTCTTATACATGTAGTGTCTGACTAGTAGAAGGGACCTCTAGGGGATCAACACATATCATGCGAGATTCAGATTTCAAAGGAAAAACATTTTCAAAAAACACAGCATCCCTAGATTCCATAATGGTGTTCACACCAATTTCAGAAATATCAGAACTCACAACCATAAATCTATACGCGGTAGTGTGTTCAGGATACCCTATGAAGACACAATCAACAGTTTTGGGTCTTATCTTGGTCCTCTTAGGTGGAGGGATAGAAACCTTAGCCAAACATCCCCACACTTTGAAGTATGCACAAGAAGGTTGCCTACCTTTCCATAACTCATATGGAGATTAGTCTGATCCTTTAAAGGGTACTCTGTTCAGGACATAACAAGCTGAGAGGACGGCCTCCCCCCACAAGTTCGCAGGTAGTCCTGAACTAATTAACATGGCATTCATCATCTCCTTAAGGGTTCGATTTTTCCGTTCAGCCACACCATTAAATTGTGGTGAATAAGGAGGGGTTACTTCATGAATAATACCATGTTCCATGCAAAAATCTCCTATAGGGATTACATATTCACCACCACGGTCAAACTTAACGGTTTTAATGGTAGTACTCATTTGGTTTTCAACTTCTAATTTATATATCTTAAAGGCTTCTAAGGCATCATCCTTACCTTTAAGTAAATAAATATGACAGTACCTCGTACAGTCATCTATGAATGTGATAAACCATTTTTTACCACCTCTAGTTTGAACTGATTTCATGTCAACTAGGTCTGTGTGAATTAATTCTAAGGATTTAGAATTTCTCTGAATATTTTTCTTATAAGACTTTTTAGCATATTTTGATTCTACGCATATTTCACATTTATGTTCATTTTCCAAAGTAAATTTTGGAATGCATCCTATGCTTGCTATTTTGTTCATTGATTTATAATTAACATGACCAAGTCTACCATGCCAAACATTCAATGACACACAAACATAAGAAGAATCATTTTTATTCATTTCAATAGAGGTTACATTCAATTTATATAAACCTTCAGTTTTATAGCCCTTTCCTACATAATCTTTGCCCTTAGTTATAATAAGTTTCCCAGATTCAAATACAAGTTTAAATCCCTTATCATCTAACACACCACTAGATACAAGATTCTTGCAGATGTCCGGAACATGTAGAACTTCATTCAATGTGAGAGTTTTTCCAGAAGTGAGCTTCAGCCTAACTTTTCCTTTTCCCGCAACCTGTGCTGCGGAAGAGTTACCCATATAGAGATTTTTTCCTTCCCCTACCTTATGATAGGAGGTGAACATATATTTGTTTACGCAGACATGTTTGGTAGCACCAGAGTCTACCCACCAGTCTCTCACATTGGTCAACAAATTTACTTCAGACACAGTGCCAGAAAACTCGTTCTTGTTGCTTTCAACTAAATTGGCATTGGGATTCTTATTATTATTAAAGTCTTTAAGCTTCCTACAGTGTATTTCCATATGGCCAGGAATACCACAAACATAACATGCACCTTTAATTTTACCATTGCCAGATTTTGGTTTCGGGAAAGTACCTTTTCTGCGGTCCAGGCTTAAGTTTGCTGTGGTCCAGACTTGCGGAAGACTTGTGTTCGCTGACATGAGATTTTTTGGACATGTCCCTTGCAGAAGACACATTTTTGTCTTTTGAACACAACAACTCTTCCACTTGAATCTTTTTATCCAATTCTACCATACTGACTTCACCAGTTTCAAGTCTCAGTCTTCGTTTGTATTCAGCCCATGAAGAAGGTAATTTCTCAATCACCGCAGACACTTGAAATGTTTCATCAATCACCATAACTTTAGCAATAATTTTGTTAATAATTTGCTGAAGTTCTAGAAATTGGTCTACCAAAGATTTTTCACTAACCATTTTGTATTCCAGGAACCGAGCAACTAAAAACTTCTTACTACCAGCAGTTTCTGCTTCATACTTAGCTTCTAAGGCAGCCCATAAATCAAATGCAGTAAAGTTTTCTTTTGCATTATAGAAGTCATACAAAGCATCTTCTAAACAGTTAAGGATATAGTTTTTGGCCATATAGTTCTGTCTACTCCAACCTTCTAACTCTCCTTCATTTTCGGTTCATTCAAGTTTTCATCAAAAGGCTTCAGAACTAATTCATCCAACATGTGGTAACTCAGGAAAAATAACATTTTTGATTGCCATCTTTTGAAGTCTTTCCCAGAGAACTTCTGAGGTCTGTCAACATCACTCTTGGCTATTGAAACAGAAGTAATAAAACTATTGTGTTAAGATTTGTTTATGTAACAATGGAAAAGACTAAACAGAAGAAAACTGTTATCGTTAGAAAAATAATAAACACTCTGATGATGATGCACACACTTGGACAGAGCCACCTGCTCAGCAAATTGTTCTTAACACAATAGTTCTCGGGTGCTCCTCAATAATGAGAGATGATGTACCCGAACAGAGAAGTTGTGTCCAGGATAGAACTGCCCGTTATGGTTTGAATTAGCACAAATCAAACCACCCTCTAGAACTTAAAAGCAATTTAGATAGAAGAAGGGAAATAAACAAACAAAGTGCGCAAGCAAAGCGAGAAGAGGGGAAAGAGCTAGGGATAGTATCCTGCTCTGGAGTGAGTTGATTTTGCATTGATGAAGATTAATTTCGTGAATTAATCACGTTAATTAAACCGTTAAGAATATTTTCATTTTAGGAAATTATTTTCAAAAAACGCTAAGTCTTGATTGGACCGTAGCCAAGCACCGCAAGCCCGCAAGCCGCGTGCGTGCTTCGGTGCGAAGCACCGCACATGTGTGAAAAGCAAGTGTGAATCAACTAGCCCATTGCCTTAGTCCTCCCCCAACCACAAAAGCTTCTAAACCCTAAGGGCCCTCCCTTAGTTACAAATTTTGTGGTAATAAAGGGAGAACACATCTCTAGTTTGTCCAATGTGGAACTAACTAAAGGTTCTTCATTCACAAAATAGTGAAAATGGAAATGATGTTTCCACCCAACAAATGAGCTAGTGTCTCTTAGTGACCCATTGGTCCTAAGATCCATTTCTACCAAGACCAATAGTTTAATTTAACAAATCATTTCAAATTTATTTTCTCCAACAATAAGCTGAGTAAATTCACAACAACTGGAGGAGGATATACAATCAACCATTTACCTTTTGTAAAAGCTAAAATATTTTAAAACCACGCAAACCAATCTGTTTTTTTTTTTTCTTTTTTTTGCCAGCCATAATCTATTATATAATTGTTTTATTGAATCTCATAGCCCATATATATATTTTTAATTTACTGCTTTCGTATCTTCATTCGTTTATCAACCTTTCTTAGCTTTATGCCGTCAATATTGTGCCATGTTTATTCCCTAACTAACTAAACGAAATGTGTCATTACCCACTAATTAATCTTTCTATAAATACTTCTTGTAACTGATCAAGCTTTTATCGCAAATCAAAACACAAGCAACAAACTCACCGCAGGAAGCTGTTGGAAATCAAGTCTAACCAAGACTAGCAGTGAGATAATTAAATGAGAATTCTATAGATTTATATAGATTTTTTATTTGAGTGACTCCCACAGATTTTCTGGAATCTAGAGATTTTCAGTGATTCTATCAGAATATTTTAGAGAGTATATGTGACTTATCGATACAAATCTAGTGGATTTCTAGAAAGTTTTTGTGATTTGTATAGACAAAAAATGTATAACATTTAAAAAGAAATTAAAATATCTACCAATTTTTTTTTATTATGCACGTTACAACTTTAACAAAAGTATCATAAATACCTAGTAAAATATTTGTCCATGTCCATTGTCAAAATAAATTTCATTGTCGTCATATGCTATGTTTTCATTAATCTATTTATTTCACTCATCCCACCACTAAATAGAACATTTCGTAGGAGCAGACAGTTCACTTACGTATATCTATATATATGTATGCAATCTTTTTAAGTATACATGTCACACCATCTGTGTTTTTTTTTCTCTTTTTTTTGGTTTTTTTTCAATTAATATATTCAATAACAAGGGTGTTTAAGAGACTCTTTTAAAGTCTCTAACGAATAACAAGAAATTTAAGATCTCTCTGAAACTCTCTATAATTCTCAATTCACTAACCCCCTGTAGATTTGTAATCTGAGTTATAATAGGATTTATGTTTGCCTAGTTTAGAGTTTGCTTAGTTTAAGAGTTTTCTTATTCTAGAGTCTGTTTAGATTAGGAAATCAGACTTGTTATGGAAGTGTTTTGCTTTGGTAGTTTTAGGACTCTGATTGTATGGAACCACTATATAAAAACTGTTAAGCCATAGATAATTACATATCAAAGAATTATCGTTTGATCAATAAAATTCTTGGTTTAAATATTTCTTCTTTTAAGTCTTTGAATATTCAGATATCTACAGAAGAGGCAATCACAATATGAAATTAGCTATTTTTGTTAGCTTTTTCTTACTCGGATCATTTGTTTCTACTGATGCTTCGACGTCCCATGTTGTTGGTGGTGCTAAGGGGTGGGATATTGTTGTTTCATTTTCTACTTGGGATGATAGTGAAAGCGCCTTTCTTGCAGGAGATACTCTTGGTACATATTTTCTCTCATTGATTGACTTTTATTAATTAAACTATTTAAGTTAATAATAGCTAATGTTTCATGTATGTTGTGTGGCAGTTTTTAACAACCAAAATAGTGCTCACAACGTTGTTCCCGTTAGCGCTGGTGGATATAAGTGTTGTAAGGCGTTAGGTTCAGACTTAACGAAGGCAAAGGCATCCGATAACGATAAGCTTACCTTAAGAAAAAGGGTTAATTACTTCATATGTAGTTATGCAGGACATTGTTCTGTTGGGATGAAAATTAAAGTTGTTGCTAAGTAAAGTTAATAATAATAGATTTCATCGCCTCTACTAAGCTTAGAACTAAGTCGTTGTATTTAAGGTATACGAGATTTATGCGCGTAACTTCTCCTAATAACGTATTGTTACGATTTTCTACACCAATTCATTCACGTGTTTCCATAAAGTTAACTTCGTCGAATATTCACGACACATATTGTTTAAAGATTAATATTAACCCGGCGGAATATGTTTTTCTCACTGCACTAGATTTTTACAAAATAAAAACCCACATAAGTCAATCAACGATAGGAGCTCAATGCTTTTTTTCTTTTTAACAAAAATGATGATAAAATTTGATAATAGCCCGTATCTTTTTTTATAAGCTATTCCAATTTCACAATGAGAAATTCCATCATTTTTCCAAACTTTCATTCTCCAATATAGATATAATGTTATCCCTTGCGCCATCAACTAAAACGTAATCAAAATGACTATTGGTGAATATTATAGGAGTTGAACATGGCAAATAGTAAGCTATGGGTAGAGGTATAAATTGGGCCGTGCCAGCACGTTTACATCACAATATATCACGTTAAAATTAAAGCACAATACAACACCGCACGTGATCTGGCACGACACAACGCAACACATTAGCTTAATCGTGTTGTGTTGTGCCAGACTGATAGGTATATTGGTATGCCACAACACGCGGCCTGGATAAGCACAATACACGGTACAACACGACACATTAAAAAACACGTTATAACTTGCATAAAATACAACACAAAACGGTATAATACATCACATTTCATGTATATTTCACCAAAGAGTCTTTATTCTAGTACATATATGACACTTTATATTCGTTATGTTGACGGAGTTCTACAATAATATATGAAATACCTAAATATCTGAAAAATATTTCCATTTGAAAAACATAAAATAAGCGGGCTGGCACAACACGGCATAACACGGTTAGTTTTCTGACACAACATAACACAACACGTCGTCTAGCACGGTACATCACATCCCGCATAAATATCTGACACATCACAACATGGTACGTAACATGCTAAGCACGTGATTTCATGGTTGTGTTGTGCCGGGTCGGTATGTTTTACACCTCTAACTATTGGTGTATTAAACCTGGTAGTTTATTTGGCCCATGCTGCTTAAAAATGAGGTTGAGGACATCATATAAAACTTAAGAATATATGTATATTTGGTGATTGTTTTGGGGAAAGTCACTTTTACTAAATCAGATCGATTTCAGGGTGGATTTAGACAAAGTTTTCCGCCTGTCAATAATCATTTTTAACTTGGAGTTTTGACGCTCTAGTTTGAACATTTTAATAGGCCTAGTGATGGGATGAACCCAAAGCTCACCTAGTCATCTGTTAATCGTAAATCATATGGGTTCGGTTCAATTTTAGGAAGCTTAGTCGGATCAACTTCAATAAGAGCTAAACTTATACAACTAGATTTAAATTAATATAAGATTACCAACATTAGCCACAATTATTAAAGTTTGAGAAAGAATCCAGTATTAGTAGATTTATTTATTTATTTATTTTAACATTGATTCAAGCGTTCATCCATCTTCATGGCCATGTGGGCGTCATAAATACAACACGTACAATTATTGCGCGGGATTCATTCAATGCCCAGAATTCATTCCTCTTACAGTTTCTGAAACCTCTCACTTGGACGGAAGAAGATGAATCTAATGGTTTTTTATCCATCTACCATTCTCTCTGAAAGTTTGTACGATTTGGAACAAAGTCAGTATCATTAAAACCCCAGTCATCCACCGTTGACCGTTCTCTCTGAAGTTTTTTATCCCTATACGATTTGAAAGATTGTTGTCTCTGAAATTAACTCACATAAACCCAGTTTCTCCAATTTATTTACGAAGTCAGTATTACTAAAACCCCCGAAAAGTCTAGTCTGTTAGACCCTCATTCAATCAAACACGTTCTTGATGAAACTGTCAATGAGGTAAAACAATCTTGATTCTCTTTCAGAAAGCCTGCATCTCTCTTTTTCAATTTCTAATTATTGTAGGGTTTTGATTGTTGAAAATGTTTGAATTTTGCTGATCGTACTTGCTCGAAAGATTAATGGGGTTTCTTGGTAATTAACCCTAGATATGTTTGTCCAAACTACTGATTAGTGGGGTTACCAGCCAAGCAAAACCCCCACACCCAATTCCACGATTCTCAATTTCCTTCAAATAATTTCGGTATTTTCTCAATTCTATTTAGTGATTTAATTTCTTTGATTTCGATTTTTAAGGTTTTCGCTAATTTAGTTGTGTTATTAATTTGTTATTGTTTCTCTATAGTATAAATTAGAGCTGGAGATAATCGTGTTTATTTGGAGGACTCTTTTTATTTATTTGATTCGAAAGCAAGTACTGCTGAACACAATGCTGATTCTTTTTGACAAGCAAACGGAAAAGGAATTTAAGGATTGAACACGAAAAATTACATGGATGCTTGGTTCTCAGAACTCTGGCTACAAAGTGAGAGTTGCTGGAACCCAATCTTCTTCAGTTAGTATTAACCACTGTCCATTTAATCAATCTTCTCCATGGTTTATTTCTATCCATTTTTTCTTTCTTTCGGATTCTTACCAAAATTACTCATGATTGTAATTGTTATCTTTTTGCAGGAAACATCAAAAAGAAAGCTTAGTATGAGGTGCCCTTGGTTTTACACTTGATGGATACGATAACTTCCTTACAGGCAAGTTTAATACTCTTCATAAATAATTGCAATGATAGTCATCAGATGGTTTGTTTAACAGGCTGTCTACTCAAGCAAAGTTGTTGTTTGTCTACTCTGCATTTTGCTTTACATATTAGGCTGAAAATTAGCTGTTAAGAAAGTAGGAACTGAGATTTCTTCTCAGTAATGTGTTCAATGTTCATTATACATGAACTTTTAATGCAGGCTTAGGACTAGCAAAAGTGAAACCTGTCATGATACCTGTCCTGCTCTTTTGATTCGGAAAATAAGTTATGTTCCATCTAAATTAGTCCAAAGGTATAAATGACCATGCTAGCTGAACTAAGTTGGTTTGGCTACTGGTGTCTAAATTATGATTATTTTCTTACATATATTGTGTAGGGATACAGTATCTGGTGTTAGTATCTGGTGGTGGTAGTCGCAGTAGAAACTTTAGTGGTCGATGCTGTAGAACGGCTTCTAATCAATAAGACCAAAATAACAATTGAACTGCTTTTATCTGTCAGAGAGAGAGAGAGAGAGAGGTATGTTTTCTAGCTAGAAATCTACCTGATAGACTTCCATTCTTCTAAGTCTCTTCTGTATCTAATTAATCCATACCTATTGGTCTTAAGTGGGGAGATAGAAATTCTGAGATCAGTTCTTTGTTGGCTATGCGAAGTCTATCTGTCTAATCTCTACTCTCTATCTCTACAATTTCTAATCTCTATTTCTTTATTCATGTGATGATCTAAAGCTGCAAACAAACACTTCTTCACATCTTTTTCTCCTCTTCCTCTCTGTATAACCCATACTTCTTTCTCTAAAACCATTTTTCTTCTTCAAATCTCAAAAAACATCACTTACAATGAATATGATGGGACAATTTGGTTATACAACTTACAAAAGTATTTGTAGGAGGATTGGCATGGGAGACACCCAAAGAAGCATTAAGAGATCATTTCGAGAAGTACGGTGATATTTTAGAAGCTGTTGTTATCTGTGATAAACTCACTTATAGATCCAAAGATTATGGATTTGTAATTATATAGCTTCACTTGCAATCGTCCTAGGGTTCTTTCTACAAACATAGAAACAAACGAATTTTAGACATATTTTAAATCGCTTTGGGTTGAATATATTTAATCTACTCTTAAGAAATCATAGCTTGTTACTTTGTTATGTAAAATTGACAGTACAGAGAGTTTCACAATGTTGGGGTGAAATGAAACTGTGTTATTGGTAGATGCAGTGAAAATTTCTAGATCATAATATTCTGTTGTTTATTTGAATATTGATAATATGAGGATCAAACAATGGAAGTAGGTCCGCTACATCACCAGTACCAGCAGCAAATCAGGTGCAATGGTACTACCCAACTGCAACACCAGCTTCTCCTTATCACCATGCTGTTCCACTGCACTATGGGTATGTCCTAATTTTGAGCTGTTCTTTGATGTAGTGATACATCTACATAACATGATCAATAAGTTTGAGCCGTTCTGCGATATGGGTATGTCCTAATTTCGGAACTTCGACCAACATGGCATTGAGCATACACCGGTTGTAGTTGTGGTGACGGGCACCTACATTAAAAAATATCAAGGTTAGCTCGCACTATTATGTTATATTTCCTAAGCTAACAACTTACATTAAGTTATAAAGCCACACTTGAAACTAACTCCCCATGCCCGTTTAACAGGGAAGTTATCTTTATCATCTACCAATTCCACCAAGATATACTTTAACATGGATCTTCCTGAGGTGATGGATATGCGGCAAAGGTAAGCGAAGAACCCTCTCATACTTTGCAGTCAACATCTAACTATACTTTGGAGTCTTAGATGTTTAATGCCCAGGACATAGACTGTAGAGTAAAATGTAATCATACTGTGAAAGCCATTACTTTTTCTTGGTGGAAATTTGACTTTATAGTCTTGCCTATATCGGAGTTTATGTTACGAAATGTAAAATACAGTTGGCGTTATAGAGAGCAAAATTGAAAGCAAAGACAAACTTTTTTCCGTATATTATCAGGAATAACTGTTCTTGATAATGTGTACCACTTGGGGCATTTTCTGTCATGATGTTGGTTTCCTGGGATTGCCGCACTGACAGCATGAGTGCCTGCAAAGTTCAGGTATACATGCACCATTACTTAAATCTGTATTATATTGAAGTCCTCTAGGTTGTGAATACAAGGGTGTGATGTTTGTGTTTACCCCCATCATTTTTTACATCAGGAACTAGCTTTTGAATGCTGCTCACTAATGTTACAACACTAAAAGTTGATTTTAATCAGTGAGACGACCACAAACTGGATTCTACAGTGTATAGCGACTTCTATCATGTAATGATGAGGAATTGCCGACCAATGTGTTAGTATATCAAGTGCATTATACCAACAAAAAAACTAATCAAGGAGTTTTTTGGTTTTTGGTGACCAATGTGTTATTAAGAAGCTAATGTTCGGCACTAACAAGAATTTTCTGAGTACAATGTGGACACAATTTAAACCCAAGATGTAAGATTGGTGAACCTTTTTAAGGAAGGTGAGTTTCGCACAAAATTAAGCAATGTATAACTGATGTTGATCCCCATGTATTGGATTGGGCTATGGAGTGGCACGCCGAAAGTGTTTTCGAGGTGTAAAGCGGGAAATCTGCTAGCCTGTCTTGCCTTACGGATATACTTGAAAAAAGTCGAGAACAAGTGCTTTGTCATAAGTTTTTAATATATTCAGTAGGGCAATCAAATTTATCAAAATATGTTTATTTAAATACTACGCCTAACCTCAACAGTTATTCTGAAAAAATATGAAATTCATACATGTCAACCGGATATCGCGTTATGATTTCCATCCTATAGGTTTTATTGGGTAATTAATTTAATCTAGTAATTTGGTTGACATTATCTGAGCAGAAGGAATGGATCGACGTTTAGAAGATTGGAATTAATATGCGTATGTGGAGATACTTATAATATCAGAATTTAGGAAGATGATGCGGTAATAGCTTATAAGAATCTATGTTATTTGGCAACTTATGTCCAATCCTCTAATGGACCTCTGAAGTTAACATTGGAAAATCTAGACCCCAACAAAGGGTTTGTCATGTTATTTCGACCTTAGTTGAAATTACACTTCAATGAGGATTAGCCGTTGCTTTTTGTTTGAAGCCTGATATAGGGGCTCCAACATCAATAGAGGGGCTCCACTAATAAGACGAAATAGGACATTATGAAGTAAAACTCAAAAACCCCTTATCCATAATATTTTCACAATGCCTAAACCACCTCTGATTAGTTAATCTTAATTACACTAACTAATTAAAAAATTAAGCTAATCATGATTAATTAAACATAATCTTTTACTTAATCAAATGATTTGAATTTTTTTTTCTTTTGAATTTGTGTTTGGTGGGAAGAAAAACTAGATGAAATTTAAGAAAATTTTGTTTTTTTTTAAACCCTAGATTTTGATTCAATAAACCATAGTAGCATTTAGTATACCTCTAACTTATACTCTTGATCTTTTTATGGCTCAAATTTGATGAAATCACGATTTGAAAGATTGATTTTTTGTTGGTCAGAGAAACTTACGGTTGGGTTTCATGTCGAACCCAACCGTAACACCAAGAACACCGAAGAACACCATTTTTGCCCAGATTTACGGTTGGGTTTTCAACCAAACCCAACCGTAACTAATTTGTTCTTCATATTACGGTTGGGTTATTAAACAAATCCAACCGTAACTTCAAATGTAGGAGATGAAGATTCAATTAAGATTTACGGTTAGGTTTTCAACCAAACCCAACCGTAACTAATCTTTAAACCCCAATCGTAAAATTAGATAAATATATTTTAAGATTTTTAAATTTCTGTCATGTAGAGAATTGAAAAACGAAGCTAACCCAAAAAAAATGAGGTCAATCGGACATCGTATGAAGTAGTTATGATCAAAACGGTGAAATCTATTTGTATCCAGGAATAGTTACGGTTGGGTTCGCCAATAAACCCAACCGTAAATTTGGGCTCAATGAAGCCCAAAAATCTCAAATTTACGGTTGGGTTTATTGGCGAACCCATCCGTTAATATTCCTGGATACATTTCATCGTTTTGATCATAACTCCTTCATACGATGTCCGATTGACCTCATTTTTTTTGGGTTAACTTCGTCTTTCAATTATATACAAGATAGAAATGAAAAATCTTAAAATCTATTTATCTAATTTTACGATTGAGGTTTAAAGATTAGTTACGGTTGAGTTTGGTTGAAAACCTAACCGTAAATCTTAATTGAATCTTCATCTCATACATTTGAAGTTACGGTTGGGTTTGTTTAATAACCCAACCGTAATATAAAGAACAAATTAGTTACGATTGGGTTTGGTTGAAAACCCAACCGTAAATCTGGGTAAAACTGGTGTTCTTCGGTGTTCTTGGTGTTACGGTTGGGTTCGACATGAAACCCAACCGTAAGTTTCTCTGAATAACGAAAAATCAATCTTTCAAATCGTGATTTCATCAAATTAGTTAGTGTAATTTAGTTTTATCCGGATTGTCATCACTACTACTTTCTACACATTTATTAGTATTCTTCATCACGAAATTGGGAGTTTAATCGGCGATAAAATTTTGATTCGATGGAGAAATTTGATTAAAATGGAGAAGGAGAAGATATGGAGGAGATGGAAAGATTTTAATTAAAGGACAAATTTGTCTTTTTTTTATTGGGTAAAGGGTAAAATGGATATTTAACTTTACCCCCTAGGACATCCCTTAACGGAAAATTGGGTCACCTCGCCTCATAGAGGAGCCCCTCTATTGATATTGGAGCCCCTATATCAGGCTTCTTTTGTTTTTTTTGGGACAAGATAGATGTTTCTTTTACATTATGTCTATAATGTTTAGGACAAAAGAAAAATATACCTCACGTCACGACTATTTTGTTTTTTGGATGCAATGCTACGATGTTACAATGTTTACAAGATTAAGTGAAAAGCTATGAATATAGAAACTTAATGTAATTATGATGATTTTTAGTAATGCAGTGGTGTTATCTTTATGTGCTTAACAGTTCAGGAACCATCCCGGTTTTTTTTCTTAATATTTGACGAAAATATTATGGTTTGTCTACGATGAATAATAATAACATGATTGGTAGTGATTTTTATTGGTTACAGGTCTACACACGTCTACCGTGTGGATCTGCAATTCTCTGTGTTGAAATCTTGAGAAAAAAATATAATGTGTGAGAATGTTTATATTAGACATACTGAGCCCTTAAATGTTTAGCAATCTATCATTTGAATTCTTTTTCATTTTTATTTTTTCTGGAATATCTCTTATATGATTCTTTTTTTTTCCCACCAATATATATGGTCCAAAATAGTTCGAAAAAAATATGGGTTGCTTCAGATTCACAAGCAGTTGGTCGGATTCAGATGAAAGTGGAACTGAGCAAAAGAAGGTAAGTCAGGAGAACGTATTGTAAATTTGTAATTCAAACTATCAAATGTTTTTATTCGCCGGGTAGCTGGACCTAAAATGCAAGGACAGTGACAAATTATTGGTGGAAAATAAAGTTTGCACTTGTACAAGTGGCTACGAACTTATAACCATACAATAATTCAACAATCTCTGCTCAGTATCCTATTAATCTGACAATGTGCCTGTGCTGAATGTTAAGAAAATTCCTATTTAGGATTCGAATTGTAGGCCATTACTGTAGATGATACTATTAGCATAATCACGGTAGAATATGATTAGTAACAACGAACACGGTTACAAAATAATTTTAATACATGAGAACCCATTAAAAATATATCATCTATAATGATAATTATAAATCAAAATACCCATTATTAAAAAATATAATAAATAATCCCATAAAATATCCCGTACCGACTAGACAGGGGTGCTACCGTAGCATAAGAATAAAACGACAGATTTATAAAACAATTAAGAATTTAGCGTATAATATAAAACAAAAGAAAATGTAGGGGTTTCCATTTTATATGAGTGCCATCACCACTCACCAAAGGTGAGCTATTGACTCTAAAAATCATAATATCGAAATTATTAGAGGACCTAACTCCACGGTAGGTATAGCATGTTATTTTTGAGACTGATAATTGACACACAGAGAAGAAGATGATCGAAATCAAGGTGTGTCTTATTGATTGACACTCACTACTTTTTATATGCATTACAACGCAACTGAAAGGAAATAAACTAGGAAGCAAAGTGTGCTATTCTCTAGATGATCATGCGCAACAACCCATGATCCTATTCTACTGCTAGACTAGCATTATTTGCGCACAAGACTAAACAGAAAATGAACGGTTCTATAAGCCAGTTAAACACGTGATGAAGAGCACGTATATGTATATGCCAACAGTCCTCCCTTAAACTGAAAGATATCCCTTTTCAGTTTACTTCTGATGTATCTACCATTCCAAGTAGCCTTCGCAACTTCTCAAATTGCTCTAGCTTGAGTGGCTTGGTCATTATATCAGCAACTTGCTCTTGAGAGCTGCAGAAACGCATCTCAATCACTCCATCTTTCACCAAGTCACGCAGAAAATGGAATCTGACATCTATGTGTTTACTCTTGCCATGGAATACTGGATTCTTGGCAAGTTGTATGGCTGAGCTACTATCACACTGTATTGCAATACTCCCATGGTTCTCTTCTTCAAGCTGCTTCAGAACCCTCTTGATCCATATGCATTGACATGCGCAAAATGCAGCAGCAATGTATTCAGCTTCAGTAGTTGACAAGGCCACCACAGGTTGCTTCTTTGAAGACCAAGCCACAGCTCCTTCTCCTATTAGAAATACATATCCTGATGTGCTTCTTCTATCATTCATATCTTCTGCATATCCACTGTCAGTAAAGGCAGCAAGTTGAAGTGTTTTGCTGCCTCTTTTGTAGTGAATTCCAAGCTCCATTGTCCCCTTCACATACCTTAGGATCCTTTTGGCTGCCAACCAATGTGCCATGGTTGGCTTGGACATGAATCTACTGATGAGACTCACAACAAACATAAGATCTGGGCGTGTTGCAGTTAAATACATTAAACTTCCAACAACTTGATGAAATAAAGTTGTATCAACTCTTGTACCTTCCTCATCCTTTGCTAGATGTGTGCTAGGAACCATTGGATTCTTGACTGCATTACTATTAGTCATTTCAAACCTTGCTAGAATCTCTTGCGCATACTTCTTATGACAGATGAAGATACCTTTAGAATTTTGAAGTACTTCAATTCCAAGGAAGTATCTCATCCTTCCAAGATCAGTCATATCAAAATGCTGCATCATTGCTCTCTTGAATTCCTTGCACAAGTTTGCATCATTCCCTGTAAAGATTAATTCATCAACATAAAGACTTACTATGAGAATTTTACCTCCTTCTGATCTTGTGAGGTAAAATTGTTGTACCAAGCTCACTGGAACATTTTTCAAGACCTTCTCTTTGGAAATATGCTTCAATATTGCTGTACCAAAGTCTTGGAGATTGCTTGAGACCATATAAAGCTTTCTTCAACTTGTAGGCCTTCTCTTCTTCTCCCTTCCTGATGAAGCCCTCAGGTTGATACACAAAGACCTCCTCCTTAAGCTCACCATGAAGGAATGCACTCTTGACATCAAGCTGAAGAACATCCCATCCATAGTGTGCAGCCACTGCAAGAATGATTCTGATGGTGTCAAGCCTTGCTACTGGCGCAAACACCTCAGTGTAGTCCACTCCATAACGCTGAGCATATCCTTTTGCCACAAGCCTTGCCTAAATACTACCTCCCCATTCTCATTAAGCTTGGTTTTGTAGACCCACTTCACCCCAATGGGTTTGACACCTTTTGGTAACTCCATCAGCTCCCAAGTTTCATTCTTCTCTATTGCTTCTATCTCTGCAGCCATTGCATCTCTCCATTTCTTGCTTTTAGCTGCTTCTTCATATTTGACTGGATCATCCAATGTTGCCATTATCATTGCGCACATATCTTCTTCATCAGCAAATACCACCTCATTTGCTTCATAATCAACCATCCAAGATGGTCTTCTTCTCACTCTTCCACTTCTCCCTGCAGTTTCTTCATGATTTGTTGTTTGTAGGGGCATATCCCTCCCTACAACTGCAGCAGCTTCTCTTGTGGTTTGTAGAGGCACATCCCTCCCTACATCTGCAGCTTCCTCATCTCTAGTGGTCATCTCTTCCACTTCATTGCTGCCTCTTGGACCATTCTCAATGGTCTCTTCAACACTTTCTGTGTCATCGTCCATCTTCAACTCTTCCTTGGTTGGTTCCCAATCCCAACTTTCTTCTTCTTCAAATGTCACATCTCTACTGATCACAATTTTCTTAGAGATTGGATCATACAATCTATATGCTTTGGACTCATCACTAACTCCCAAGAATATGCATTTCTTGCTCTTGGAGTCTAGTTTAATTCTCTTCTGATCTGGTATGTGCACATGAGCTACACAACCAAATACTCTAAAGTAGCTCACCTTAGGCTTCATGCCACTCCATGCTTCTTCTGGTGTTCTCTCTTTGACAGCTGAAGTTGGACTTCTGTTTTGAATATGTGTGCACCATCTCACAACTTCTAGCCAAAAAACCTTGGGTACCTTCTTCTCAGCTAGCATTGCTCTTACTGAATTCATGATGGTTCTGTTCTTCCTTTCAGCAACTCCATTTTGTTGTGGTGTGTAAGCAGCTGTTAATTGTCTCCTTATGCCATGAGTTTTGCAAAATTCTGCAAACTCATTTGAAGTATATTCTCCTCCTCTATCTGTTCTCAGACACACAATGTATGCATCTACCTCCTTCTCAACAAGAGCTTTGAAATGTTTGAATGTAACAAAAGCCTCTGATTTTTCATGTAAGAAATATACCCATGTTTTACGTGAGTAATCATCAATGAAGCTCATAATGTATCTTTTGTTGCTATTGGAAGCAGGCTTGATTGGTCCACACAAGTCAGAGTGCACAAGCTGGAGTGGCTTTGATGCTCTCCAAGATGCATGCCTTGGTACGGAGGCTTTGTGCTGTTTTCCCACCAAGCAATTCTCACGTATCTTGTCTGGAATTGTGATTGAGGGTACACCATCCACCATCTTCTTATTTGCAAGCATTTGAAGTCCTGCATAATTCAAATGACCAAACCTACGATGCCATAAGTATGATTCTTTGTCAGATGCATCTTGCGTTTGATGACACATTGAATCATTCTTAGGGCAAGGTGAGGCCAAGATGCAGAACATTCTATTTCCACTCATATAAGTTTGAATAATTAGCCCCTTAGATGGATGAAACACTTGACACTTGCCTTGCTTGATTTGGACCTCCAAGCCTTTCTCTTGAAGCTTTCCAATACTCAACAAGTTATTCTTTAGCTCAGGTATATAAAAAACATTGGTTATTACCTGCACATCACCGTTGACTTGAAGACGCACGCTTCCTTTT
This sequence comes from Papaver californicum, assembly GCA_023531435.1. Taxonomy (NCBI): domain Eukaryota; kingdom Viridiplantae; phylum Streptophyta; class Magnoliopsida; order Ranunculales; family Papaveraceae; genus Papaver; species Papaver californicum. Next base: position 3,007,868 of record JAJJMC010010614.1, read on the forward strand.
CCCACCACAGCCATCTTGGTGTCATTGCCTAGCTTCACGGTATGCTTGAATTCCTCCTCCAGACTTGAGAACCAAGCTCTGTTGCCTGTCATGTGGTTTGAGCATCCTGAGTCAGGAAACCAACTCTCCTCTCTTTTGGCTTGAGGAGAGTCAACATAAGACATTAACACTAGCTCCTCTTCTTCCTCCATGTACTCAGCATAATGTGCATTTCTCTCCCATTCTGGACAATCAACTTGATAATGTCCTGCCTTATGACACTTGAAGCATTCTACTGATCCTCTTCCTCCATATGAACGTCCTCTTCCTCTATACCTTCCTCATCTGTATGGACTCCTTCCTCTTCCTCTTCCTGATCTATCATCATAGACAACCTTTAAAGCTTGTTCTTCCTCTTGAGAGCCCTGCATTCTTTGTTCTTGAACAAGCAAGCTTCCATGAAGTTCATCAATGGACATTGTGTCTAGATTATTTGATTCTTCAATTGCACATACTACATAATTGAATTTAGGAGTTAGAGATCGTAAAATCTTACTCACAACTGTGCTAGATAGCACAGTTTCACCATTGGTCTTCATCTTGTCTATCACTGTCAGAGTGCGTGCCATGAAGACATCAATTTTCTCTCCGTCTTTCATTTGCAGCATCTCAAATTCTTTTCGTAAGGCTTGCAATTGTGCTCTCTTGACCTTGGAGGATCCCTGATATTTTTGCTTCATGGAGTCCCATATTGATTTAGATGTGCTTTTATCAAGAATAGTCTCTAGGATTTCTCTGTCAATTACTTGAAAGAGATAATTTTTGACCTTCAAATCCTTAAGTTTGGCTTCATCAACATTCTTTCTCTGCAGCTCATTTGTTGCTATTGGGATCCCCTCACTCACCAAGCTCCACAACTCCTTGCTACGCATGAAGTTCTCCATCAACATTGACCAATGATTGTAATGGCCATCAAATTTTGGTGTCACAAATTTTTCTGAAGAAGAAGACATATTTTGAACTCACAGATTTGAATAGCTCAGATTTGCTCTGATACCAATTGTTATTTTTGAGACTGATAATTGACACAGAGAAGAAGATGATCGAAATCAAGGTGTGTCTTATTGATTGACACTCACTACTTTTTATATGCATTACAACGCAACTGAAAGGAAATAAACTAGGAAACAAAGTGTGTTATTCTCTAGCTGATCATGCGCAACAACCCATGATCCTATTCTACTGCTAGACTAGCATTATTTGCGCACAAGACTAAACCAAAAATGAACGGTTCTATAAGCCAGTTAAACACGTGATGAAGAGAACGTATATGTATATGCCAACATAGCAGCCATAATCGGAGAAATATGTTCATGAGACACTTTAGTTACATATTCTAAGGCTAAGCCATAAACCCACATGAATAGTAATAATTAAATGAGTTTGACGAAGATTTTTATTTGGATATACGAAGAGGAGGTTTTTAGTTAGATATTCTAAGGCTGATTCAAAGACAGACATACAGTACAATACCAACAGAAGCCCGTGCTCTCTTTCCGACATTAACCATTTCCGTGCATGACTTTTCTATATCGTGCACCGTGCACCGTGCACCGTTAATGGAATCAAATTCTTTTTCGAATCATCCTAAAGAGACAACACAATAAATAAAACCCATTCCACTCATATATATAGATGGGATCTGCCTTCCCAAGAAAAACTGGGGTCCTATTTTTAGGTTGGGTTGTGAAGGAAACGATTTCTTGATGTTTCTCCCTATAATTTTTGTTCTTTTCCATAGCCTTGTTATGCCCAAAATTCTATAGATATTTTTTATTCTTATATTCAATTACGCTCTTGTATATTCATATGCATAATCAAATAGAAATATATAAATAAATAGCAAAACACATTATTGGATCAAATAATGTCATCGATTTTTTTCCTTTAGTGCAGGTATTTGTTGCATATCTAAATTAGCTCTGTACGAACTTCGTGTACCTGTCCAATTAATACAAAAGTATATGATAAGTGTATTTTCTCAATATTTAATTTTTGTGTCAATTTATGTACTTATTTGTTTGATCTCTTGTAAATTATTGTATATTAAATTTGTTCTTGTTTATTTGTTTTTAATTAGATTAAATCATCCAAAAGAAGTGAATTGGCACTAAATTATACAAGACAAGAAGTGTTACAAAAGAATAAGGACCCAAGAATAAGTGGAACTCGTCCAAATCCAAGATTTATTCTCATCAACTTGCAGAGTACAAAGAAAAGAAGCCAACAACGAAAGAATGAGGTCATTCCGACGTCGTATGAAGAAGTTATTGGCAAAACAAAAGAGTAAGCTTGTCGGTTTCCCAGAACTAACAGTTCAATAGTATGCAAAACTGAATTATTAAAGGCACCCACGACTTTTACTCAAGGATACAATTTTTCAAATAGTACTAAAGGCGCCTGAGGTTTTACTCAGGGCAACCATCTTCTCCCCAAAATTCAAATCGTGAATTTTTTTTAGGGTTCTTAATATGGACGTGATGATGTGAGTTATGATTGAAAGTAATGGAGTCCAGGAGAGTGAGACAACAACTATTAATGGCAGTGAGTCAATGATGGAAGTTAATGGCTTAGTGGTGGTAATGGAATTGTAACAATGAGATAGTGAAGCTTTCCATAATTAATCATGGCTGATGTGATTAATGATGGGTTGAAAAGATTATCGGTTTTGAATAGGTCACTGGGTTCTCAGGATTATTATAGGACATGGATTGTTCTCGAGAGATAGTTTTAAACCGAGGTTGGTGGTGGTTGACAATGAATTGGTGATAGTAATGAGTTGTTAGTGATAGAATCACAATAATTCTACATTGGAGCTAAAAACGATTTGATCAAAAGATTTGATTGAATGGGAAAGTTATTTTCAGTTACAGGACACATTCGTTTATGTAGGAAACACACTTTTGTGTACTGCACACTTCTCACACACATATCTCACACACACACACTTCACACACTCACATGCTATTACCCTCCCTCAAGCTCAAGGAGGTTCGAAGAACATACTTGAGATTGCTCAAGATGTGAAGTAGTGTGTACCTGCATCACCAAAGGAACCACCATATGATAAATGCGTAATAGCAACATCATCAATTTGCTGAACACGCAATGAAAGATAGCCATAAATTTAACTTCCAAGACACCATTGCAAGAAATGACATCTAGGATGAAGAACAGCATCAAATTTGTCAAATGAGTCTTTAATTGCTACAGTTGACTGATCCACTTGAACACAGCATAGAAGCTCGCAGAAGAAACATGGGAAAAACAGAAGTAGGAAGTCTCTCAATAAGAAGGCCACCAAAGAATGAGTAGAAAACCAATCAGAGACATACATGAGGAAGACTAGAGAAAGAGTTGTAGCTTTGCTTCTTTGGTTGACAGCTGAACTCATGAATGAACACACACTCACATAAAGCTGAGTCAAACAATACCAACACACACCTCACACAAGAACAGAGTCAAAATATCTGCCACTACCAACAAATCTGAGAACACCAACAAAACCGCCAACAAATCTGAGATTGGAAGTGCACACATGTGAACAAGACAACTCTGAGAAAATCCACATATTCACACAGGAGGTTTATTATTCACCAACAAGAATTGGTTCAAGAATTGAATCCTTTATTTTGAACAAAAAAATGAAACACCTAACTAAGATAGAATAAGAACAATAGGGTGTATACTGAGTATATAAAAACTCAACAAAGAAGACTCCAAAATGTATGTCAGTACACACACCAACTCCAATTCGACATCCAAACATAAAAACATCATTAGAAATCGCAAAATACTTCAACACTGTAGTGAGGACTGCCTTGAAATAAGATGTGAGATTGAAGTATGAAGAATGAACCATAAGCACGATGTGCAGTCTCAATTTTCACCCACAAACTCTCAATCTACTTCTGAATCCAATTGAGTGGAACAATATTAAGTTTTCACCTAACTAGACCTTGGTGTAGCAGATTAGAACATGCTCAAACCCATTCGACATCAGGAAACAAGAACTATAGATCTGATCAATAAATTAGAGTTAAAAAAAAACAACCTAATTATGATGTAAATCGGTGATTGAAGATGAAACCGGATGTTGTTGAAGAGTGACATAGAAATTGAACACATGTTGTCAAATTTGAAGTAAGCAAAAAATGGGATTCGAGATTACCAACATTGATTTGATTTAAGCAGTTGAGGTAGAATAATCAAGTTTCAATGAAGAAGAAACTGCAAACCTGTATTCCCAAGAGCTCAAGTGTTTTAAAATCAAATTCCAAATTCGAGAATCAGGCTTGATCCTGTTTGAAGACGTTGCAGCAGATATCAGGATCAAATCCAACTTGCAAAACAAATCTTCAAGAACTTCATTTTTCTTCAAGAACTGTGTGTTGAATCAAGAACAACTGAGATGAAGAAATTGATGTTTTAGAATCAATGTGATGATGAAGAAGGATCGATACCCTCAGATAAATCTGAGACTGAAGCTCTGATACCATGATAGAATCACAATAATTCTACATTGGAGCTACAGACGATTTGATCAAAAGATTTGATTGAATGGGAAAGTTATTTTCAGTTACAGGACACATTCGTTTATATAGGCAACACACTTGTGTGTACTGCACACTTCTCACACACACACTTCACACACTCACATGCTATTAGTTAGTTCGGACGATGGCTCGAGTGATGGAAGTAAGGTTTTTTTAATAGTTGATGGAAATGTGTTGGGATCTTAGTCCCATATTGCTTAGATGATTTAGAATTGGGTAGTTTATAAGTCTATGGGCTCCCTCAACTTATAAACCGGTTTAGAGATGAGTTCTATCTATGAGATTATGACTAGTTAGAGTTGGTACCCTAACATTTGGTATCAGAGTCAACCACCACGACCCATGCCCCTCCATGAAAGGGGTGACCTATAATGCTGGATTAAGGTGTGTAGGCACTGTTGTATGGGCATAGTTGTCACCACATTCAATACTGGTAGTCGGGTGGAGCCGCCAAAAAGGAAAGGGATATCGTCGGGTCATTGTTGGGATTTTAGTCCCACATTACTTAGATGGTCTAGAATTAGAAGTTTATAAGTCTATGAGTTCCCTCAACTTATAGACCGGTTTTAGAGATGAGTTCTATCTATGGGATTACGACGAGTTAGGGTTGGTACCCTAACACAATGAGAAGACGAGAAGATGAGTGGCAGAGAGTTTATGTATTAAACTCGAGGAAAACAGTTAATAGAGATGAAATCGAGTTATCTGCCATTGATGTGTTTGAGGAAGTAAATAGTGATGCTGCTGGTGATTAATGTAGGGGACAAGGATTTATGTTTGAGTCTGTAATGTTGACAGTGAATCGATGATGGAGAAAATTATTGATATGAAGATGGGTTGGCAGTCGGACGCTGTGTGCAGTTTTGAGATGGTGGATGTTGCTTTAATGGAGCTCGAGAGTAGCAATGGATTCGAGGTGATGGAAATGATGGTTGATGATGGAAAGATAAGAGCTGTTAGTTTTTGCCAGTGATTGGAGAGAATCGTTTGCTCCTCGATGTTGTTGGATAGTTTGGTTCTGTCGATGGTGAAGTTGGAAGTAAAAACAGGGAACAATGGCTGTTGATGTGAAAAAGAACACGAGTGAGAAGGAAATGATTATGCTAGTGCTCGATCTAGACTTGAGTTGTTATAGAAGCGAGTTCGCTGAGTTACAATCGAGCATAAACAAGAGAAAGACGTTGAGCGTAACAAGTTTACGACCGAGAGAAACAGCTTGCTCATTTGGGAATGAACGAAAATCCATATTACTGCTTGGTAAGGATTGATCGAGCAAATTGAAAATCATTCACAGTAATTCTGTGTAACTGAGGTGTAAGAAAAAATAAAAGTTTTTTAAACAGACATTTAGCCACAATTTCTATTATGAACTCTGGAAAGCTTCAGAAAACCGTGGCCGTTTTCTTTAAGGGGAATTCTTATTTTCTTTGGGCTTTGCTATTTTTGGGCTATTTGACGGCCGTTTGCACGGGATTCGAGGCAAGGATTCTTGTACAATTCGTAGATTATTTAAGAGACTTCCCTATTGGGATTTTAGGGCACCATTTATATTGATTTTCATCAAGCTTTTGGTAGAAAGACACAAAAGAAAAAACTAAGGTTTTTGAGCATTTTTACCACCGTAACTATATATTTTTGATTATCTTTTTAACTCATGAATTTTACTAATTCTATGAGTATATAAACTTTTTACGAATTCTAAATTCTAATATATAATTCAGTTTAGCATATATATCCATTTTTCTAATATATCACATGATTATCATTTGGTTTCATTATAATTAATGTTTAAATGTTTATGATATATTGATAAATTATTTAGGTGGCCAACTAAATTAGTTTATTTGTAATCTAATGCTAGTAAATAGTTAGGATATCCGTAATTATTGAATAACTCTTACACAAGTAGAAATTGTGAGACCTTACAGAGCGATTTTGTGGAGCAATCACAAGTAAAAACAAGGGATATTTAGACTTTGGGTCCTAACTTTATGACCAGAGTTGCATTTGGGTCCTAGAAAATTCAATATTAGAGTTTGGGTCCCAGGACCGTGGTTGACCGTCTTGACAGTTAGGAAAATATTTTTTTAAAAATAAATCCTATTTACTTAACGCCGTAATTACCACCATTTAGACTGTGAGTACGTGAATCACACGTGGTACTTTATAATCTTCTGAAACATATCTTAAAATCAGACCGAACAAAACCATTAAACCAATACTCCACCTTCTCTTTTTCTTTCTCTGAGTTCGAGTTCTCTTTACAATTAGATTTGTTTGAGTTCTTTTTTTCTTTCTTCATTCTCTTCACAACTAGTTTTGTTTTCTCAATTATGTTTTGCTCATGACTCGGGAGGAGTTGCCAGACCGGAATTAGAATAGTAGGATTCAATTCAGTAGAAATCTTTTAAAAATTTTTATTAGAAAACCCCAACTGAAAACAGAAGTAGAGCACGAGAAGAAGAAAAAAATAGGATTTTTGTTTTTGTATAACAACATAATAATAAGAATAAGAATAAGAAGAAGATGAATGGATATTTAACTGTTGGTTTGAATTTATCTTTGTAACAACATGGTAAATTCTAGTTTTGTTTCTCTTAACCTAATTGTTTTATAATTAATGGATTAAATTCGTAACTGTTGCTTTGAAATTTTGTCAAGGCAATGGGTTTGGGTTAGTTTATCTGATTCATGTTTGTTTGAACTTAAATTGTTAAATTAAGGTTTTTGAATGTTAATTTGGGAATTTTCTTTAATTAGGGTTCTTGAGAAATTTGGAAGTTTTGTCATATTTCAGTATTTTTTTGCTAATTAATGAAGTGAGTAGTTGATTTTTCATTCGAATTGATGGTTCTGTATTTTTAATTGATGTAATTTGGAAGTGGGGTTTTTAATTCAAAAGGTTTAGGGTTATTCATGGGTTTAATTAGGGTTCTGATTTAGGTTATCTACCGTTCATCCATAAAAACTAGTGAAACAGATGATGTTGAAGGTACAGGGGCTATGTCTTAGATGCGAAAATCTCAGCCCTTCAAAAATGAGTGATTCTAAATCATACACGTGTCTGACAGAAAATGCAATGGCCGGGTTAGTAAATAAATTAAAACTTAATATTGTATTTGTCATTTTCGTATCTAACTAAATTTTGTAACTGTCAACGCATTCAACTACGGTTATGGGATCCAAAATCTAATTTGAAATTTCCTAGAACCCAAATCAACTCTGGACATAAAGTTAGGACCCAAAGTCTAAATAACCCTAAAAAACAATAATAGTAAGTGAACCGAGCGTACTGAGTTTAACGACTAGGATCAAACCTAAATTCACAAAACCTAAAGAACTCGACTGAGTTACACCTTGAGAGCATACTTCATGGTGTCTCAGATGGATATAATCTGGTGACTTAGCGTACCTGTTACTCAGTTATATAAGGAATTTTGGGGATAACTAAGCGTACATGTTATCATACGGTTGGTGATAATATATGATTAATAAACAATAGATAAATATAACAATATACTAATTTAATGATTGTTTAGTAACGAACAAGGATTCCTTAATCATATTTCTCTCCATTGCTTACAACTTAATTACTTTTAATCGCTTTGTTAGTTATTATTAATCTAAACAAACTCCTTTGTAACGTTTGACAACTTAAACACCTTGCTCTTCATGAGAACGAATCTTATTTATTATTATATTATTCATTAGTAAAGTAGAAGATAAATAAAATAATTTGTGTACTTACGACACGTATCAGTATGGGTGTACAACGGATCATAGTTGAAATAAAAATCCCCAACTTAATAAATAAAATATACTACTTAATTTCAATTTATTTCAAAATCCGAGGAAATTATCACCTTGCAAATATGGATATATTTAATTAACCTAGAGGCCCTATAATGAACAAAACATTTTTCATAATTTTTTATACAAAATATATATTGAAAAAAAATGTTAGCATAAAAGATTAATTATCTTAATTATTACGTTGGTGTATTTGTATCTTATGATTCTTGGAGGTACAAAAACAACGAAAAACGACATGTAAGTGTGTAACATAAAAACTTAATTATCATGCTGATGAAGTCATTTAAAAAAAACTCTTTTTTGACGGGTTACCATTATTTTTATTTTGCATTACCAAATGCTTCCAAGGGCGCATTTGACTGGTATTAAACCACTAATATATAAAAGGAAGTGGAAAAACATAATCTGAACTCAATTTCCCTAAGAGATTCCCTTTCTTCGGGATTTATTAATGTTATAGCTGATGGGTAACACCTTCCTTACTTCTTCAATCCTGGATTTCATGTTGAGCATAGAGCCAATACCTGTTTCGTTATCTAGATGCTTCACATGATTAATATACAACTTAATTGCTTTTATTCACCAAATGGATAAATAGTGGTCGGCTATATAAACTCAGACACTCAGTTGTTGGCAAGAAAAAAATATTCTTATATGGATGATTAGTATCATTACTTGAAAAACCAAAATACACATTGAACAGAATAAGGGTCATAATATCTATTTTATATAAATGTAAGAATAACTTTATACCATTACTTCCACGTTCGAGATACTCATAACCCAAGCGACGATTTCCCCCCTCAATGCAACACCCATGTAATTTTACAGGGTTGTGGGTTTGAACATAAGTTATGGTAGTAACGTCTGCCACAAACTAATTTTTCCTTGATGAGAAGCTATAAGATGTTGCTTAACAACAACTGTTCGTATATCAAAAAATGTGCCATGCAAGTACCATAATTTAATAAATGATGGACATCGTTGCTAATTTTTTCTAATTAAAAACAGAAACCGGTGCTTAAGAAAATAACATGTACAACTCTCTATCACTCAATTTTGACAAAATATAACACACATATGGACTTTTTTTTTTATCCCACCCAAGGAAGAGAATAATATGGTGTTAGATCTGTAATGATATGACCTTCCATCGGTACTGTTCCCACTTATCCACTGTGGTCATCCGGTAGTGTGGGGTTTATAACGGGCACCACTATTGTCATCCAGCAATAAGTTTCCGGGAGGTCACCCATCCTGGATTGCTTCCATTCCGAGCACATTAACTGCAGAGTTTTATCTCTAACTCTGGAGCCAATTGTGCTAAAAAGGCATCGGTGTTAGTTTAGGGTGTATCATTACTTATATTCCATTCGGCAAAGCCTACATGCTGAATTGGGGTATTATAACACCACCACCTAAAATTGGAGCCGACCTCGGCCCTGGAATAAACAATCCCAGATCTCCGACGTTCCCTGCCACTCATGAGACAAATACCTGGCACAATCCGTCTAGCGTACTCTCTCACCCTCGGAAGGTGACCCGTCATCGGTTATGATACCATTTGTAATGACCCGACACTCCATCGGTACTGTTCCCACTTAGGCATTGTGGTTATCCGGCAGCGTGGGGTTTTCCACAGGAACCACTATGGTCATCCAACAGTAGATTTCCAGGAAGCCACCAATTCTGGATTGCTCCCATCCCAAACACGCTTAACTGGAGAGATTTTTTCTAACCATGGAGACAATTGTGTTGAAAAAGCCTCGTTGTTAGTTTAGGGTGTATCATTACTTATATTTCATTCAGCAAACTCTACCTGTCGAATTGCGGTATCACAATATCACCATCTTAAATTGGAGCCATCCTCGGCTCAGGAATATACAAGCCCAGATCTCCAGTGTTCCCTTCCACTCATGAGACCAGTACCTGGCACACCCTGTCCAATTGTGCTGAAAAGGCCTCGGTGTTAGGGAAGGACAAACCATTACCTATATTCGATTCAACGAACCCTACCTGCTGATGTAATACTTTTATCGTAGACCGTAAGAGCACGGATGTCGATTAGGCAATATGCAAGCACGGGTCGTCCACAAGGATTTCAAAATCGTAATTACTAACTTTTAATTAATTGATGTGTTAATGACAAATCGATTGTTGATTATATTTTAAATTCTAAAAATGATATACAAATGAAAGAAAACCTAAGATTCAAAATTTCATCACAATAAAGCAAACTAGATGATTTTAACCATTCACTATAATTTTCTCAAATTACTACTCAAGACGACTGAGGAAAATTAACGATTAACATCTCGGAAAATACATCGTTCCGATTAATTCATTTTTCTCAAAGGATTAACAATTTTCTTCAATAGAAAATGCTAGTTTCTAACAAAGAATAAATGAATCAATTGATCAAGCATTATAGGACACATGAAAAAAATCATTATCGTGACAAATCAAGAATAAGGACAAAGAGAAATTTTTATAGAAAATAATCACAACAAGCTAGAAAACATAGTAGGACTTTCTCTTGATTTCTAGAACAAATATTTAGCTACTCATGGAAATTGTAGCACAAGAAAGTAGAGAAGAAATAATTTTGTTCGTAATACAAAAAAGAACTGACCACTCGTGTCTTGAACGATTAAATACTTGTTGAATCAATTAACGATTTAGCGACACCTTATATGCGTTTTAAACTCAGAATTGTCGTTGAACTGTTGAAGAAAACCTTAGCTGAAACATAGGAAATAATCACGGTTCGAACGACAGTTCTGTTCAACCTTTTTCTTTTTCTTCTTCAACCTCTCGCCCAACAACCCTGTTTTTCTGATTTTCTTTGGATTGATTTCTGTAGCTTCCTGACGGAAGCCAGCTCCCCCCCCCCTTCTTCTGTTCGAACCCCTATTTTTAAAAAAGCAACCAATAACCAAATCTTGTCAAAAAATCTTCACGGCAAACCTCTTTTAATGAAATATATTTTCGGAACAAAATCTTCTTCCTCTCGCTTATTGTTCTTGCTTTATTCAGGCTCGTTGTTTCCTAGTCAAAGCTCAAGGATAATATTTCTAATTTTGTTTACTAATCGAATCCAAGATAATATCTCAAGGAATTTTTGCTTTTAACTCAAACTGCCGAGAATATCTCTTCCCATCTTTATTTTGACGCAGACAACTTTTAGAGAGATTTTTTAGTGATTTCACGTGTTCAAGTTGAGTAGAAATTCGTTCTTAGTAGGCAAGAAGATATTCTTGTGATAAAAATCTTCCTATCTTTCCAAAATCACGTTAATGAATTCACGCAAATGAGATTTGAAAATTCCCTCCGAATTTTTGGTTTGAATTTAAAGAAGGTGGGTGCCTTTATCAAAGCATGGGTTCCTTTATCAATTTCTCTGGGTGCCTTTAACACTTGTTAAGCAAAAATTTCCACAATTATCAATTCTTCAAAAATACCTATAAATTAATAAACTAACAATATTAGTGCAAAAACTGAGTAATAACAATAATATGAGATCAAATCAGACACAAAAATATGTCTATCACCTGCCGAATCGGGGTATACAAGATCAGATGAAATAAAGAGAAAAGAAGTTAATAGTACATTCTTAGGTTTGAATTGATGCTATAGCCGTTGGATGGATGAAAATAAATCATTGGTCGTCGAGATAAAGTGAACATCACCCATTGTAGGTGAGCCTAACACGTTACAGTTAAGGATTTGATGTAAACGTAGAGTAACTATTTTTAGTTGAACAACCACTCATATAACAAGTTCCCATGACCCTAAAATATTAGTACCAATCAGATTCTTTCCAAGTGTCTTCACCAAAGCTCCCGATTCACAAAAGATCTATTTCGGCTAGTAAAAAGCGAGGTTCCATCACCGTTCAACGCAGGAGTTTATATTTTCTAGGATTTTAAATGTTAAGATAATATGCTCTAGTTCATAATATGATACTTTAAATAAACTATAAAGTATGATATAATACTACACATATAATGTACGAATTTACTGTTTTATAATTATCAAGTTCCAAATGCAATACCCATTGGGGAGTACATTTGTTGTTGCACTACTCAAAGTTATAATATTGACATCAACTAAAATCTGTATGTGTTTTACGAAAATGATCATCTCTTTCTCTTCAAATTAATACCTTTTTCTTTTCTCGATTTTTTTTTATAAGAAAATGGTTGAAAACGTAACAACCCAAAAGAAAAAAAAAAAAGACCAAAGAGGTGTATCCAGGTTGTGAATTTTCTTGGAAATATGATAGGTGCATTATTTGCATTAATTTGATACGCTAACTCATTGCTTTCTTGTTAGTTTTCATATTATTATGCTTTGATTTCATTTGTTTATGAATTTCTTAGGATTTTTGAAGTATATTCAACCAAAGAAGAAGAAATGAGTTCATTACAACACGAAATGAACAAGGAAGTCAAGTAATACCTATGGGAAGGGCCAAAGACCAAATTCATCTTATTCAAATCCAGGAGTTCCTAATACCATCTTGAAGATAACGAGAATACGAGGTAAGCGCAAAAAGAATGAGGTCATTCCGAGTTCGGATGAAGAAGTTATGGACAAAACAGCCGAAGCAAGAAAAAATCATCTACATCATTTCAGTCGGCGCAGTTCCCAACTATGCTGACTGGGACATTTTTCATTCAGAAAAATTATATTTTTAATCCTAAAGGCACGGTTCATCGGGAATTAACCATGCCGACTGGAGCAAGTCTTGGGACAGAGAATTGGTGCTATTTTGGTCCTAAAGTCGGCACGGTTCTTGGGAATCGACCATGCCGACTATGGAAAACCTATGTGGTCTTTTTTGACGCGTTTTAGAATTCTGAAGCAAGAAAACATGGTTAGGGAAGGATTCTAAACCCTACAATGATAGGAGACTTGAGGTCCAAGTATTGAAGGCTATAAAAGAAGACATCTAAGCCTCAAAAAAGGAGATCCTAATTCTTCTACCTTTCATATCACACCTTCTACATCAAAAAACTAGGATTTTCCCCTTAGGGGGAACCATTCTTCTTATTTGTATATTTTTATGGGTTTTAGTAAATCCATGAGTAGGTAATTTTGTTCTATTGGTTGGGGATGTAGTTGGAAATCCTAGACATGTAAATCAATCTGGTTGGTTAGTTTTAATGTTAATGATCTCTTTTATCGCTTATGTTCTTTTATATCGCCATGTATGATTGAAGACTTGCTCGTTTAAGTTGCAAATTGAATGGTCATGTATTCATATCTAAAATTTAGACTAGTGTTTGAGATCCGTAATTGTCGAAGAACTCTAATCACAAGTAGTACAACATAGTTGTTAACGACGGGATGTTTCCATGCGATTATGTGTAGAAGCGTAACCTAAGTTAAATCTGTGTGGCACTTATGCTGGATTGCTTAGAATAACCTCAAATCACGAAGACCATTGCTTTCGTTGGGTTAAAATTGAGTGGATCTTGCACCAAGTTATTCACAAAGAAGAATTCAAAGAGTGTCTCTTGCGCCTTTGATGATATAAGGAGTTTTACCGGAGTATGCCTGTGATAGGGTGCTTTAGTGTTATTGATATGAGAAGGATTGAACGTTATCTCTAATCGATTAAAGAGCTTGTTTGGTTATGGAAGATGAAACCTCTAACCAGTATTTTCTCACCTTGATCTTAATATTTATTTACTTTGCTTTTACATTCATTAGTTTACTTTAGTTTAATTACCTACAATCCTCCCTTGGTTACATAAGAAGTCAAAGATAAATAACAATTCACATCTCCTCGTGGGAACGATCCTTACTACTCTTATACTACTTATTAGTATTAGTGGGTAATATCTTACTTAATTTGTGCGCAAACAACACGCATCAAAATCCCAAATTGAGACTTGTTTCTCCAAATCGATCATTAAAATATATATAAGGGTAAAAACTATAAAGTGTAAAATGAGGGGTAAATTGAAGTTTGTATGAGTATGTGAGATCAAAATCGTACAAGACTTGCCTAAAACAATAAATGGTTGTTCGAGTATTACTTCAGTCACAAAGGAGGAGAAAGATTGCTCTTAGGGAAGAAAACAGATAATGAGTGAGATTAGAGTATGATGTGTTTGTAGTGTATGATGTCCTTGAACTATGATATGAAGGTCTTAGACTTTTGTTGTGAAACTATTATGTTGAGAATTCTTTGTGTAAGACTGAGAGAAAACTTCTGTAAAATCGAGATAAGACTTGTCTGTGTAAGTCTGTCGTGATTTTGTGAATAGGTTGAGTGACCTATTTATAGTAGTTGTGCATACAATGATCATATAAAAAGCGTAATAAGTGGAAGAGTGGAGGAGTAGAGGACGTGGATGAAGTCATATCCGTAATTATAAGGAAGACTGAGAGTCACAAGCCCATTACTCCCTCATCCTAGCAACGTTCTCACGACTTGGTTTCTTTCTCTTTATGGGTGTTCTGTTACACTACATGTGTCGTAAACCGCCAGAACAAAACCCTGGTGAATATCCCTCCATGTGACATATTTGATGTTTCGTAGAAATTAATGAGTATAGATAAGCGCTGCTACTGTTAAGTTGATTAAGTCATCTATGAGAGACTACTTGGTCAAGTGGTTCAACCAAGGGAAGTCAGTCAATTCATCTGTGAGAGACTACTTAGTCAAGTAGTTGATCCAAGACTCCTCATGAAAATGAGTTGATCAGACTAACTGATGAGTACACTGAGAATAATAAGTCTCGTAGAGACTTGGTGAACTTGATGAGTCGATTAGAATAGACCACTAGTACTAATGAGCATTGAGTTCAAACGATGCCACCCGTGGGCATTAGTTTGTACAGTGATACCACTGCTAGTGATTGATGATAATTCATAATATATTGGAAGTACAAGCTGGCAGCGTCTCTGCGTGAGTAATATGAGCTAGTGGCATTTCTCTGTGAGAGATGGCGTCAAGATGCAAGCTTGTGCAATGATTCGTTAGTGATGAAGCATGAAAATAGTTAGAATACTTTGATTATTGACTGCTCGTATCTAGCTCATGGCATCAAGTGGGGAATCAGAAGTTCCCAGTGATGCACATGATGCATCGAGAAGTTGGCACGGTGCTAGTGATGCATCATGAAGTATGATTGACGCACAAAGACCCGAAGGTGTAGCTGGGAGAGAAACTGTTTCCAACACTCACTTGTGAGTTGAAGTGGTGGTGAAGATGGAAAAGGCCTAAAACAGGTAGGGTGTTGCCAGCGCCATAAAGAATCAAGGGATGACGCTTAGAATGATAGCGCTGGAAATTATCGTCGCCGTGGAAACAATGGATACTAGCGTCGTAAGCCCCCAACGAGGATGATGGCGTTGTAAGCGCCAATAAATACGCCAACGAAGATAGTTGATGGCGTTGGCAATTGCCAATGCCGTGAAAATAGAGGATGCATTGTAATCGCCAGCAAAAGTAATGACGTTGGAAATTACGACTGTCGTGGAAACAATGGATGTTGGTGCTATAAGCGCCAACGAGGGTGATGGCTCTGGGAACTGCCATCGTCGTAAAGTAATGTATGATAACGCTTTGAAAGAAGAATATTGGCGCTGTAAGCACCAAAAAAAATAGTTGATGGCTCTGGCAATTGCCAACGCCAGGAAGGTGTATGCTGGTGCTATGAGCACCATTGACAATGATTAACGATGCTGGCAATTTCCAGCGTCGTAAAGATATGATGTTGTTGTTGTGATTCATCAACCATGGGTTTTCCATGCTAAGGTGTGCTTTAGCTATTTCGTAGAATTGCATTCATTTTAAGGAAAATATTATGGCAGATCTATGTAACTCAGCTGAGAGTAGACATGGATAAATTCAGTAATTTATTTGGGGAATAAATATATATAACTAAATTTTATGTAGCAGACTTGCTAGCTAGGTGTGCTTTAACAGACTTGTTAGCTGAGTGTTCTATAGTAGACTTGTTAGCAGCGTGTTATGTGGTAGATCTGCTAGCAGTTGTATTCATCGTAAATATTAGACAATGAAATTATTGTGAATCCATATGTCTTAGCTAAGAACACATATGAATGTGCTTAGCAATCTCATTCTAGCGAATGAGTATAAAGTTGATCAATAGACTTCAAGTAATAAAAGCTAGAATATGTGTACTATGATACAATATTAAATCAATATTTCTTAGGTTTAGGTTCGCATTTAGTAATATGTTCCTAAAACGGGCAAGAAAGATACGGTGATGAAATCCGAACCCTTATCTTGTATGGCCAGTTTTTTACCTTTACTAGAAAATAAATTCCATTTTCAGGTCATCAGCGCATATGCAAACGAAAGAATATAGTAAAGCCACTAGTAGAAGATTCGTGGGTTGATAGAGATTTACCTCCCGTTCCAGACGGACGATGAACCGCTGAAGTCGACTCGGGCCATTGACTCCTATGTAAGTGTACGAACCCAAGGGGCCGAGACAATATCGTAATTATCGTCCTTCCCTGTGCAGTTTACATCTAATACTACCCTTCCGTAGGGTTTAAAAAAATAATAAATTCCAAAAATGTCCCAAAGTGTCCAAAAAAAATAAAGATAAAGTCCAAAAAAAAGATTACAAATATGAAAAAACCTAATACAATTTCTAAAATTAAAAGAAATAAAACCCTAGAAATAAAATAACATTAAAAATAAAATTTCTGTTTTTCTTTTTCCATTCTTTTCGCTTTATCTTTGACTACAAGTATTTAATTAGTCACCAAAATCTTTGGCTTAACTTTCTTTTCGATCCAAAACCTCTAGAAAAAAGATAAATACCCAAAAACGTAAAATATAAGAAAAGAATAAAAATCTAAAAATAAAACTACTACTAAAAACAAAAACTAAACCTAAAAAAAAAAAAAAAATTTAAAACTCTAACATAAAAAAAAAAGTCTCCGGCAGTTCGCCCAATGTAGTCAATATCGGATTTCGGTTTGTACCGGTCGAGAGCGATACACTGATACACCTTTGTATCGGGGATATTTCGGTTCTAAATATCGGCAAATATTGGTACACATATTTTATACCTATAATTATTATATCAAACGTTTTTTCCATATTGGACCTATTAAGATATAAAACTAGTACTCATTTTTCTAAAATACCATAAAAAATATGAGTACAATTGAAAACCCTAGAACAATGATAAGGGAATTTATTTATTTATTTATTTTTGGATTTTGTTTTAATTAAAAACCCTAGTTTTGGCCGTACCGGTCCATTTCGGCCATTTCGGTTAAACCGTATCGGTCAATATCAGCCGATATTTTCGGGCAAAAGCCGTTCTACCGGTATAGGCTGTTTCATATCGGGTGAGGCCCGATACCGGTGAAACCGGCGATATTTCGGTCGTACCGGACGAAATTAACTACACTGGTGGCACCAAAAATTGATCGTTTTAGAAAAATGGTAAAAGTTGTTCGTTCACTGAGATTTGTGAAGATTCGTTTTAGACCTAATTATGATTGAAACTAGTAATTATGTAAATAATGATAACAATATTAAGAGAAACTAGAACTCTGAATTCCACCATTAATCATATTCAAGTGATGCATATAATGATTCTTAACAATTCTAGCTCTTTTATTGACTCTGTTTTTTTTTGTTGCCAAAAATAGATTTCTAAAACATTAACCGTAAATCATAAGCATGACGCATTAAAATCTTTAAGTTTAAGCATACACCATCAAATAAAATCATAACTAATTAAGAAAAATCATAAATCAATTAAAATTAATTCAAAAAGTCATAAAGAATCTAATATAATTACCATTCAATTGTGAAATATGACTTCCTCCATTGTCCCATTGTTTGGGTTTAGGTCATCATGTTCAAAACACTCTCAAAAGATAGAAACATGGCTCAAAAGTGCTTAAAAAGAAGAAAAGAAACAAAAAAAAATAACAGAGAAAAACTGCTATGCTTATATCTGTTGCAAACAGAATTTTGCTACGGTTCTGGAGTGATTTCTATGTTGCTAAAGGACATAGTAAAGAACATCAGTTCTTCGGAGTTGTAAAGAATAAGGTTAAAGTGACGGTTATTTGCGACTCTCTTCTTCTGTTGTATCTCCTTCTTCTTCCCTCGAACAGGCAGCTTCTCTGCAATTTTTCTTGACCTCCATCTGACCTTCTTTCAGTTTCTTTTATCTTTATATAGGTTTAAGAAAACTTATTGATCCCTCCTTATACGATAAGGATTCAAAACTACTTCCAAAATATATCCAAACTCGAGATTGTTAAATCCGAGAATAATTTTTTTTCCTCCCACCATTTTTATCGGCATGTTATATTCTTATTGACATGTTTGAATATGTTTAAATTGTTTCTTCTTGTTGACATATCGAATACTCGTTTCAATTCCATAAAAATAGGAAACCAAATAAATCTGAAAACTCTTCATGCGTGTTTGAAAGTTCTCGCCATTTTTATTTTTTGAACTAAAGAAGAAGGGTGCCCTTATCACATTGCTGGGTGTCTTTGTCGATTTCTCTGGGTGACTTTATCAATTTTTGAGCCAATTTTTCCATAATTTTATTTCTCAAAAACACCTACAAACACATAAAATACCAAAATAAGTACAAAATCAAGCACTAACAATGCAGAGAATTGAGAACAAATCAGACACAAAAATGTGTCTCTCAAATATAAACTTGACTGTCAAATTATACATATTTCTTATATTAATAATAATTAATCAAAAGGATAATTATAGAAATATTGCCTTGTTTAATAAAAATAATAATTATAGAAATATTGCCTTGTTTAATGAAATAGTTCAAATTTTTAGAACAAAATTTTAAAATAAATAGCTCAATTTTTGAGAAACGGAGGAGTAATAGAAGTTAAGCTTAATAATAAAAGAATAAATACTTAGCTTTTTTCCTGTAGATTTTCTCAGCGCAGTCTTAGGCATTAGTAGACTCTTCGGTAAGCAAGCAATAGACGCTAGTGCTCGGGATTTTAGTCGCACCAAGTGCTAGTAGTGATGACAGTACGCCCGGTTAACCAGGTTCTACCAATAGTAAAATGTGGTAGTGGTTGCTAGAAGCTGGAACACCAGTGACGTTGAGATGATTTGTTTCGTAACAGGTAGCATCAAGGTTGGAAACTACAAACGTCAGCAGGAGAAGCTAGTGGTAAACCGAGCTGGCGGTAGACTCCTGATGTTCTCGACGTAGCCCTGGGCGTATCACTCCTAAGTGTAGAATGTTCACTAGCCTCCTCTCGTATCAACGAGAGCATCAAACAACAATGCTGGTAAAGCGCTTCCGAAGTTGGAGCAGCATCAGGTCACAATAGCCTAGCGGCAGGGAGCTAAGTCGATGTCTTATTCCGACTTGACATAGTGGAGTCTATTCGTTTTGATGCTTGGATGTCAATCTCCACTTTTGTGTTGGTTTCACCGTTGCATATGTACATTATTTGCATAATGTCAACTAAAATTTGAGTCCCTTAGTTGTAGCCGCAAGATATCTCCGCTAACAACATGGTTGGTAAAGGTTTTTATCCACATAATCTTTAGCCACAAAGCGTATTTGTTGCTATATTAATTGGTAGATCTCCAACCCCTAAAAACAACCCGTAGCAACTGAATACGACTTGCTAAATTCCAGTTTTCTTGTAGTGTGTGCTGATCTAGCTTGTTCTGCCTGATGCTCGTGTTCCATGTACTCGACCATGTTAAACTCGGTTGATGAAGATCATGAACTTTCTTGGGATTCTTTCCTCGCTATTTTCGATTTCCTTTGACCCTTGCCCCTTCGTGTTTTGGCAGTGTTATTAACTCTGAGATTGGAATTTGAATGATCTTGATTTTAATATTCTTGGGATGAAGTTGTTTCAGGTGAAGAATATGATGCGCTATTTTGAAATGCTTGTGAAATAGGGGAATATGAAGATCTAATAGGCACTTGATTACCCTTTAATAAATATAGGTTAAATATGTTTCATCTCCCTCAGAATGTTGAAACAACTTTCGTATTAGAAACCTTTTTGTGCGATCTTTACCGTTCTTCCCACGTCAATTAAATTTAAAGATCACAACAATTTAACAAATTGATTTTTCATTCAAAATTTGAATTGTTCTTACCATATCAGCTTTAGTTTTACCGTTTCTTTTGTATCAATTAATTAGCATGATCACAAATACATATTCACCAACTTTTTGTTCATACAATGAAAACGATGAGACATTCCATCTCTATCTCGATGATTGAAGTTTCCAAGTCTTCATAGAATTTATCAAATTTTTCTATAATGTTGTAGCCTGTTATTGTGCATCATTGATAGTATCATTTGCAAAATATACAAAATTCCTACAAATAGATTCATCTTCATCCAATAAATACTTTGGATCTTGAACTATATTGGAAGTTTGGGATGATTTTTGTTGCGAGCTTAATGCCATTTTTGAAAGAATTTGAATTGGAAGAAACCTAAAAATGATTAGAAAATGTGTGAAAATTTAGAATAGATGAAGTAATAATAATAAACATTTATAAAGAATTCAAATAGATCATTGAATATAGCCAGTGAGCTACACATTTTGTGTTGCGCAATAGAACATTAGTTTCGCGACCAAACATTTGTCGCGCAACTAATATTGTCTCGGTGTACAAACTCTCATATCGGAGGGTTTAGCCATCCAACTTGGCCATTTGTTGAGCCCACAGTGGATTCAAAATTAGCAAATCTCATATTTGCCAATCTTATAGGATGCCCTTACATGCTATAAATTAATTTGTAGGACGTGAGTTGTTATTACACTAGCTCGAGGCATGATCTATAAACATTCAATACCCTTCTTATCAAATCACAAACCCTAATTGTTGTTACCCCAAACGATAACAATTAAACCCTAATTGTTATTTTGCTGATTGATACCAATTAAAACCTAATTGTAAACATAACTTAGGTTTTGGAGTAGGATAATTGATCATTCTTTTTCTTCCAATTCACATCATTTTCATTATGGTAAGTTGTGAAACTATGGCATATCTGTATCATTCTAGTTTGGAAGATTTTATTAATACAATGCTTCAACAAAAACCCGGAAGAATTTATTCATATCGAGTTGGAAAAAGGAGAAAGGTAGCTGCTGACCATAATTGTGAAGAAAGGGGGATAATGGAAAGGAAAAAGGTTGCTGAATCGGCATTCATAGAATCGGGTATAATTCAACGTCTATTACAGTTTCCTCATCATGTAGAATATATAGATAGAAGTTTAAAAGACAGAAACTTAGAATATAATCTATTGCATGGTAAAGATATGAAGTCCGAGTTGTTACGTAATAAGAAACTATGTTTAGTTCTTGACTTAGATCACACCTAACTTCATTCGGTTTCAATTCGTAATGTCCCATCCAATGAGCAAGAGTACCTAGATGGCGAAGCACGTGTAATTTCTTCAATGCATGATAAGCAAAACTTATACAGACTTATGGGAAGGTATATAAAGTTGAGGCCTTCCATCAGAAATTTTCTCAAACAAGCTAGTAATATGTTTGAATTGTACGTATACACGATGGCGCCATATGATTATGCCATTAACATGGCTAGATTACTTGATCCTGAGAATGTCTTCTTCGACTACTCTAAGGTATTATCGAGGGATGAGTGTACTAAAAAGGGACAAAAGAGTCTTGATGTGGTGTTGGGGGGAGATGAGAGTAACACTATAATTATCGATGATACAGAGTCTGTTTGGAGAAAGCATAGTGAAAACTTGATTCTCATGGATCGATTTAACTATTTTTCCATACAGAGCAGCGGGCATAAATTGAAAATGGATGATGAGATTAGTTACGAGTTCGTTGATGATGCTCTTAAAACTGTTCTAGGAGTTCTAAGACGTGTTCACAAGAATTTTTTTGAGGACTTCAAGACTGGAGATGCTAGAGAGGTACTGCAAGCGACTCGAAAGGAAGTTCTGAAAGGGTGCAACTTATTATTTATTTATAGTGGTGAACTGGAGATTGGAAATACAGTTATTGATAATCAGAAGTTGTGTGAGATGGCAAAGAAGTTGGGAGCTACATGTTGTACAGATCTTGATGCATCTGTCACACACATCATTTCAACAGATATTGGCACAGGGGTGTATCATTGGGCCATTAAGTATCACAAATTTTTTGTTCACACTAGCTGGATTGCGACTAGTAATTTCTTATGGGAGCGTCAACCAGAAGCAAATTTTCCAGCTTATGACATTGATCAATAACTAAGTCGACTAAATGCTAATAGTATTGTTTGTTTATATATATGAATTCCATCAACGATAAAAACAAGTATTATTCGTTATTATGACTTTTGATTTTGCTAGATAGGCACGACAACTTTAATTCTTTATATGATATATTAACTTAGTCAGGAAGCACTTTACTGTTCTAGCACAACTGTACTTAATGACAGACAGGTGAAGCATCAAGTTACTAAAGAAGTCAGTTGGAGGCAACTCTAATTTGTTTTTGTCAAATTCTGATGGGACTTCACGCTGCAACCCAGGTATATGTCTGGCTCAGGGGTGCATGGTCGCTAGAACTAGTGATGGTGGCGCTATCCAGGCTATAGCTAGCGCATATGTACAAACTACTTGCCAGAAGGTGCTGGCTGTTTTAATTGGTCTAGAATGGACAAAAGAGAAGGAAATCCTACAGTACCGGTGTGTGCTTAGATTCTTTACGAGTAGTCTTTACATTTTGTTGATGTATTTTCATTAAATGCGAATTGCTCCTCAGTTCTGTTTTCTGGTTGTTGTAGTTCAAACCTAGTCTAAGCTGTTTGAAAGTACTGAACCAAAAATAAATCTTGATTTCAAATTGGTTGTAATGTTAAAACCGTTTTTCCTTTGTAGACATCTTCAATTGTAATCATTAGACATGGTTAATTTCAAGTTGTTTTTCAGCTCCTTTTAAAAACTGCAGTTAGATAAGGATCTGAGTACACTATCTTCTTCTCTAAACTTCTATTCTGTTATCTTTTTGTATTTGGTTTTCCTAGGCAACTTACAAAGTGGCGTTCTTGTTCTCAGTTTGTGTGGAAACTAGAGAACCTCAGGTTACTAGGTTGTTGTATCGTGGAGGGTGTCATAGTTGGTAATTTGATGCACCGGAACATAGTTCTACTGAGGCGTGAATAACCTTAAAGAAAGCGACTTAGTCTGTGCAACAACCCATACATTTTCAATCGTGTTTTCCATTCATAAGTTTGATATTTTACAAACACATTGTGTAGGGATAAAATTCTTTGGTTTGTTGAGCAAAAATGGGAAAGAGTTGGAGAACCGATTACTCTTTCGAAGCAGATCTACAGATAAAGGGTTTTGACAAAAGAAAATGACAAATCATCACAGCCATATCTTTGTATCATCTAAGGGTTAATATTGTAGATGATATGCCACTTTAATTTAACTCATATCCTTAATTATATGGCTCAAGCTTAGCCGAGCTATAAAAAGAGTTTAAATCCCTAATCATATCTAGATATATTTTTCTACCAAAATATTTCGCTTGAGTACAGTTCATCTTTTTTCGCTTAATGCTTAAAAAAAAAAAAAAAACTTCCTCCGCTTTAGTTATCATCTTCTATTATGCAATTGTAAATCGTCAGCTACTGGGCACCAAAGGTATTTTATACTTTTCAACTATA
This sequence comes from Papaver californicum, assembly GCA_023531435.1. Taxonomy (NCBI): domain Eukaryota; kingdom Viridiplantae; phylum Streptophyta; class Magnoliopsida; order Ranunculales; family Papaveraceae; genus Papaver; species Papaver californicum. The sequence goes on from JAJJMC010010614.1 coordinate 3,031,965, forward strand.
TAATATTTACTTGTATTGAAGTTAACTACGACCATCTAATAATTAATTTGATATATATATAAAAAACCACTGCTAGTAATCAAATACAGTATAATTTATAATTTCTATTAGATGGTCCGGTTTTTTTTATCGGTAAATAAAGATTACCGATCCTTTACGGAAGCCTTAATAGTCTCATTGACTTACTTTTGCTATTTCGAATGATGGTTTTCCAATAGAAATACAATGCTTAGTTCCTGTTGCAATAAGTGTTATGTTGTTCACATTTAAAGCTGCATGATTAACCACTGAGGGTATTCCTTTACTACCATTAATACCGTTGTTGGAACCCATGCGACAATTGAAACCCATGATGCTTTGTTCTGATTTTGAAAGATGTACCCATGGTGGGTGAACCTTGAATGAACAAAAAGATTCCTCTCTCCTGTATGTACGTACACTCCTCTCTCCTGCCACAATACTATGAGAACTTTTAGACACTGCACATTACATGGTCCGTTTTTAGTGAACAACACATGTACGATTTGATATTATTGAACAACAATATTAGTATTCTGATTAGTACTTGTTTTTTTTCTTGGTGATTCTATATATACTTGTTTGATATCTACAGGAGATATGGATGAGTTCTCTATTTTATCAAAAGAAGATTCGGACTTGGATGTAGATAACACAAATGAACTCGCATATAATATTTTGCAAGAAGAAGAAAATACTAATGATAATTTGGCTACCCCAAGTAAGAACAACAACAATATGATAATGCCACATGAAAGAATGAAATTCATCAGTTATAAAGATGCAAAAGAGTATTATGAAGAGTATGGGCGATGGAACGGTTTCACAATACGCATTCGATCAACAAATAAAACTCGTGTAGGTGTTGGGGAAGTGACAACATCTTATATGGTATGCTCACGAGAAGGTAAACACGAAAAAAAAGGATAACATTGAAGAAATAGACAAAAAAAGTCGACGTTCAATACTATAAAATGTGGTTGTAACGCTAAAATGCATATTCTTTTCAACGACGAAAATAACATTTGCACGGTGATGGCATTGTCAGATGATCATAATCATAGATTTATATCACCGTCAAAAAGAATGCGTATGCGGTCTAACAGATACATGCCTGAAGGAGTGAAAGATATGGCAGAGGTATTCAATAGGGAAAACATTCAAGTTGGAAAAGTTCCATCGGTCTTTGACGGTGCAACGATTGGGTTTAACAAGAGAGATTGTTGGAATCACTTGCCTAATGTTAGGTACAAAAATATGGAAGTTGGTGATGCCCAATTTGTCATGTATTATTTGCATATGAAAGAAAGTGAGAATCCATAGTTCTTTTATCGAGTTCAAGTTGATGAACATGGTAGACCATAAATTTTTTCTGGATAGATGCACGGTCGCATATGTCATATGAAAAATTTGGGGAAGTAGTCTTCTTTCACACTACTTTTACTAGGGTAAATCATCATTACATGAGTACACAATTTGGGTGTGCATTGTTACAAGATGAAACTGAAACTACTTTTTTATGGTTGTTTCACGTTTGGATTGAAGCTATGGGAGAACAACATCCAGCAACGATCATAACTGACCAAGACGCTGCCATGGCTGCTGCAATAAAGAAGGTTTTCCCGAATAGTCGTCATCGTCTTTGTCTATGGCACATAAAGAGAAAATCTGGGAAGAAATTATCCCACGTATATTTTAAAAAGTAAAAGTTCAAAGGAGAGATGAAAGGATGTATTCATCATACATGTAAAATATAAGAATTCGAAGAGAAGTGACACAAGATGATTGTAGAATTTGATTTAACCGGCAATGATTGGTTAAACCATTTATATGTCATTCGAGAATTATGGGTACCTGTATATCATAGAAATACATTTTATGCAGGTATGAGTACAACGGGTCGCAATGAGGGAGTCAATGTCTTTTTCAAAGCATTTGTTTCATCAAAAACTAATTTCAAATAATTTGTGGTTCGGTATGAGCAAGCATATAGATTGTCGATAAAGAAAATCAGGAAGATTTTGTATCAGAGCATATTAACCGCCTTATGGAAGAAAATAATTTGACACTTAAGCACGCTGCTAAAATCTATACTCGCAATATCTTTAACAAGTTCAGCGACCAATTATTAGCTGCATTGCGATTCAAGGCTGAAGAGGAAGAAAAAGATGATAGTTTTAGCACTTATTTGGTAATTTCTAAGATTGGTTTTCCGTAAAAATTCACTATAAAGATAAATCCAGGTACATATGAAGGATATTGCGAGTGTCAATATTTTGAATTTAAAGGTTTACCGTGCAAACATGTGCTAAAAGTTTTAACAAAGCTTGATGTAGATACAATCCCTCACATTTCATTCTGAAAAGATGGTTGAAAGGCGCCAACTCATTTAGGATAATGGATGAATCATCAATCTCCAATGATTATGAGAATTCAGAAGCATTCAGACTTAGTCATCTTTGTCGCAGATCAACTCATATGTCATGTTTTGCTTCTAAATCAAGTAAATTATATAAAATGGCGATTGACGGTATTGAAGAACGTTTTGCTCGAATCATTGATGATCATAATAAATTGGTTGAATGTGATAAAAATTCTAAAATTCAACATGATGTTGGGCCTGAAAAATTGTGCCCACCATTTATGAAAACCCCCTTGTATCAATTCTAAAATTCTAAAATTCAACATGATGTTGGGCCTAAAGAACTTTGTATACCGACCGCACCTGTTGTTCTGTGGTGTGACAATCTGGGTGCCACATACTTAACTGCGAATCCAGTCTTTCATGCTCGCACTAAGCACATTGAAATAGACTATCACTTTGTCCGTGAAAGAGTTGTTGCGAAGGAACTTCAGGTCAGATTCATTTCGTCAAAAGACCAACTGGCTTATATTTTCACTAAAGGACTGCCATCTCAGAGGTTCCAATTCTTAAGAAGCAAGTTGAATATTCGCCAGCTACCCTTCAACTTGAGGGGAAGTGTTGAACCATCCAACCTCAAGTCTGAATCTAGTCAAAATCCTAATCCTAATACAAGTGTCAACTAATAGTATTTAGGGTTTGCTTTCCATATTCTGTTAGGATTTGAATAGATTTCCTTCTCAGTTTAGTATTTGTCTAGATTTGGAACTATGTAATATGTAAGCTATATATAGAGCACTTGCTCACATCTAAAATTATAAGAAAAACAATAAAGGCATACAGCCGTTTCTGTGAGTATACATTGGAGTCTCAAAATTGTCTTCTCAACTTTGTATCAGACGCCTTGAAAGATCCAAAACCACGCGCCAATGGCTACAAACACAACAACAATGCTTCAAAACCTTCACATCAACCATATTATCAATATAAAACTCACAGAAACAAATTACTTACTATGGAAAACACAATTCAAACCCTTGTTAAAGGGTTATAACCTATCCGGTTATGTTGATGGAAGCTTTCAAAAACCACAAAAACATCTACCAAATCAAACTGATGTTAATCCTGAATTTATCAAATATGAAGAACAAGACAACATTCTAATGGGTTGGCTCTTGTCATCTTTAACAGAAGCCGTTATGACTGATGTTGTTGGTCTCAACACATCTCAAGAAGTCTGGGAAGCACTTGAAGACCGATTTGCTCCAAACAACCAAGCTCATCAGATGCATCTAAAAAGAGAACTACACAATCTGCACAAAGGTAACTTGTCTATGCACGAGTATATTTCCAAAGCAAAAACTCTTTTTAATTCTTTAACAGCCTCTGGAGTCACAGTTACAGAAGAAGATAAGAAACAATCAATCATGAATGGATTGAATCAGGCTTATGATGCAATAGTAACTTCTCTAAGTACTATTGACAATCTAAGCTTGAAAACAATGCTTGCACATCTCCTGAGTATGATATGCGTCTGGAGCAACAACTTGCTGTTTTACAGGAACCTGTTGCTAATGTTGCGTCATCTAGCAACCCACGAAACCAAACAAGGCCACCACAGAGACGATACTTCAATTCAAATCGCCGGGCTCGGAACAACAACAATACTTCTCTAAGATTTGAATCAACAGAAGAACTGTGTCAGATTTGTCAGAAACCGGGACACAAAGCAATCAGGTGCTGGTTCAGATACAAAGAGGACCGATCAAACCAATGGCCCAACAAACAAGCTTACATAGCATTACCTGGAAGAAACTTGAATGAGAACTGGGTTACTGATACAGGTGCTACTCACCATATTACTGCAGATATGAACAATCTTTGTATTCAACATATGAATATGATGATACTGAAACGGTTCATGTAGGTAATGGTAATTCTCTACCCATCTCAAACATTGGTAAAGGTTTTTTCACTCATAATAATAGAGACTTTTACCTCAATAAAATACTCCATGTTCCTTCTATTAAAGCTAATCTATTGTCAGTATCAAAATTTTGTTCTGAAAATCATGTGTGCTTTGTTTTTCATTCTATCTACTTTCTGGTAAAGGACCTGCACACCGGGAGAACTCTTCTACAAGACAAGAATAGGAATGGACTCTATGTGCTCAACAATCTTCCCAAAATCCAACAATCGACACCAACTTCATATCTCACTGCATCAGTTCCCATCTGGTACCAGCGTCTAGGACATCCAATGTTGCACACAGTAAATCGAGTCATCAAGAATTACTCTCTACCAGTCTCTAATAAAGCATTTCAGTTTTGTGAGTCTTGCCATGTTAGTAAGAGTTGCAAACTTCCTTTTCGTATCAGTAATACAATAATAGACGAACCTTTACGTCTAATAGTTTCTGATCTCTGGGTCTCTCCAACTTTGTCTAGAAATGGATATAAATATTATCTTTTGTTAATGGATGCATATTCTCATTATACATGGGTTTACCCATTGGTTAAGAAATCTGATGTTTTACATGTTTTCATGCAGTTCAAATTACAGATAGAAAATCAACTGAACAGAACCATTAAAGTCTTCCAATCCGACAACGGTGGAGAATTCAAAAAGTTAACAAAATTCTTAAACGACACGGGTGTTATCCATCGTTTTTCATGTCCACACACTTCATCTCAAAATGGCTTAGCTGAACGTAGGATTCGACATGTTACTGAGTCCGGTCTTGCTCTACTATTTCATGCATCTATGCCAACGTCTTACTGGTCTGATGCTTCCACTACTGCTTGTTATCTAATCAACAGATGTCCATCCACTCAAACTCAAATAAAGACACCATTAGAACTATTATTTAACAAAACACCGGATTTCTCATTTCTTAGGCTTTTTGGTTGTCTGTGCTATCCAAGTCTTAGGTCATACAATTCTAATAAACTCCAACCAAGGTTTGTTTTGTGTGTTTTTGTTGGTTACAGTTCCGCGCATAAAAGCTACTTGTGCTTGCATCTACACACAAGAAGAATATATATATCCAGGCATATCAGGTTTTGAAGAGAGTTCATTCCCTTTCGAAGCCAACCAGAAAGTTCAAACTGTGCAACCAATACCAGAGGTAAGCTCATCCACAAACACCTTTAATACTCCTACTTTTAGAAAAATTTATGTTCAAACACCACAACACAGATCCCATAGCCACAGTTCCTCACAATATATGCTCAGCAACCGGACATTGACAGTCAAACAGCAACTACAACAGCTGACCCTGACCTCCATACATGTTCACGTCCGCACCAGCAGCACCTGCTCATCCAACAGGTACCAAACGACACACTACAGGAGCACCATTAAGACGTCATGGAACAGCAGCAGCTTCCAGACGAAGGCCTACTACAGCAACAATCTTCAACGGGTCAACAACCACAAACATGTTCAGGTCAGCACCAACATTTTATGTTCAGTCAAAAGGTCCTAGTCGTCAGCCCAGATCAGCAACATACAGCCGTCAGTCCACAACAGCAGCTTCAACCTTCATCAGGTCCAGACTTCCTTACTTATTCACGTCGCCGCCAACAGCCGTTGTTCAGTCAATAGGTTCCACACGTCAGCACTTATCAGCATCATACAACCGATAACCCACTGCAGCAACACCAGCTTCCACGTCAGCACCATCAACACCATTTGATGAGCACTCATCTGCGACAATAACACTTCAGCAGCCATAGAACTCCAGCGTCAGTTCTGGACACACAGCAACAACGGCAACAGAACCTGAGCAAACATCCAGCACCATCTCTGGACACACAACTACGGGAACAAACCAAACTGTTCTTGTACACCCAATGGTAACAAAAATTAAATCAGGCATCTCGAAACCCATCGATAAACTCTGTCTTACCGTCACCAAACATCCACTACAGACACCGGATTATATGGCTCCCACATGTTTTAGCAAAGTAACTCAACATCCTTCCCGGCGTCAGTCAATGGATGATGAATACAATGCTCACATCCGTAATGGCACATGGTCCTTAGCTCGATACAAACCTGGTATGAATGTCATTGGATCGAAATGGGTCTTCCGGGTTAAACAAAATTCAGATGGAACTATTGCCAAATACAAATCCAGGTTGGTTGCTAAAGAGTTTCACCAACGAGAAGGTGTGGACTATGGCGACACCTTCAGCCCGGTTGTAAAACCATGTACTATCAAGTTAGTTCTTTCCATTACAATTATAAACAAATGGCATATGCGACAGTTAGATGTGCAGAACGCATTTTTACATGGTGAACTTGAAGAAGATGTGTATATGCAGCAACCAGCAGGGTACGTGGATCAGAATTTCCCACAACATGTTTGTAAGCTACACAAAGCCTTATATGGGATAAAACAAGCACCCAGAGTATGGTTTGGTCGCTTCAGTCAATACTTGATATCACAAGTGTTCAAAGGATCAATATCTGACACTTCTTTGTTTGTCCGACAACAAGATACTCAAATTATTTATGTCCTGATCTATGTAGATGATATAGTCATTACAGGTTCTGACCCTTCTCTTATCAAAAATTAATATCTTCCCTTGGAAAAGCATTTGCGGTCAAAGACATGGGGTCCTTGTCTTATTTCTTGGGTATAGAAGTTGTCCGTCAGGGAAATTCGATTATTCTAAGTCAACAGAAGTATACATCAGACTTGCTCCAGCGCACAAAACTGGATGGATCTAAACCGATTACGACTCCATTGGATGCCCAGTTGAAATTACAAAAGGTAGGCTCCACAAAATTTCATGCTCCATCTCTATATCGCAGTGTGGTAGGAGCCTTGCAATATCTACTTCTCACAAGGCCGAAAATATCTGTAGCACTAAACAAAGCATGCCAGTACATGCAAGATCCTTATGAAGAACATTGGGAACTACTAAAGCGCATTCTACGCTATTTGAAGCACACAATAAGCTATGGTTTACATATTCGACCATCCTTCGGCTTCAATATTCAAGCGTATTCTGATGCAGATTGGGCAGGTAATCTGGAAGATCGACGCTCTACCAGTGGCTACTGTATCTATTTTGGTGGAAATCTTATTTCCTGGAGTGTAAGGAAACAGAAGACTGTTTCTAAGTCCAGTACAGAGGCGGAGTATAGAGGGTTAGCAATCGCCACTTCCGAAATTCTTTGGATTCAGTCCTTATTAAAAGAACTTTGTATACCGACCACACCTGTTGTTCTGTGGTGTGACAATCTGGGTGCCACATACTTAACTGCGAATCCAGTCTTTCATGCTCGCACTAAGCACATTGAAATAGACTACCACTTTTTCCGTGAAAGAGTTGCTGCGAAGGAACTTCAGGTCAGATTCATTTCGTCAAAAGACCAACTGGATTATATTTTCACTAAAGGACTGCCATCTCAGAGGTTCCAATTCTTAAGAAGCAAGTTGAATATTCGCCAGCTACCCTTCAACTTGAGGGGAAGTGTTGAACCATCCAACCTCAAGTCTGAATCTAGTCAAAATCCTAATCCTAATACAAGTGTCAACTAATAGTATTTAGGGTTTCCTTTCCATATTCTGTTAGGATTTGAATAGATTTCCTTCTCAGTTTAGTATTTGTCTAGATCTGGAACTATGTAATGTGTATATATATAGAGCACTTGCTCACATCCAAAATAATAAGAAAAACAATAAAGACATACAGCCGTTTCTGTGAGTATACAATGGAGTCTCAAAATTGCCTTCTCAACTCTAAGTTTTATTAAATGTGCTAACAGGAAAAGGAAGTGTTCTTTATGTAGGAATGAAGGCCATGACAAAAGAAAGTACCCAAAACAAACAGATCAAGAGCAGCTAAATATCATCTAACCATGTAAGTAGTATCTCTCTAATATCTTATTTTTATTATTCAATAATGTCCATTTATTGAATTTCATCTATGTGCAGATTTAAGCAGCCAAGATACCACAATGCTTGGTGTATCATGATGATTGAGCATATATAAGCAGGAGAAGTGAAGTTAGTGTGTTTAATGATAAAGCTTATAAATGTTCTGTACTTGTGAATGTGATATTATTATATTCAGGTACTTCTATATATTGGGAAGCTTATAAATCTTCTTGTTTTTAAGTGCAGGATTAAGGAGTTACAGGCATCTTTCGAGTTTCAGCCATGGAGAAGAGGGGGAAGGTGCCAAAGACGGTAAACACTGAGCACAAGGAGTGCAGAAAACTAACACACTTTGCACAAAGTTACTCAGTACAAGAAGGGAAAGGGAACCTCATTTTTTTTTGAAGCTGGAATCATCTTCTTATTTCCTGTCCTTTTCATGTTTTAGTATTAGATATGCCATTGAAACATACTTTAGTTGGTGTAATTTTGACTTGTTTGTTTTAGAAAGGATATGCTACATAGAACAACTTTGATTATTTCCCCCCCGCAGTGACTAGTTTTGATTGCAAATAACACTAAATGGTAACAAGTTATGGAATAAAATTTCTATTGTTATTTTCTGAAGTTTATCGTTGGCAGTGTATTTTCTGAAGTTAATCTTGCCTCTGCCCCCGGGTAATCATTTCTGACTAGCGATCGGAAAATTCCCTGCGACTGCTTTGATATTATTGCAGTTCATCTCTTTCTCTTGTGGGTCGATGTGAACCCATCACCTCTCAAGGCACTACCACTCCAGAGACAGGAATTTTGAACCTCAATGGAACACATTTCTGCCTTTTAGGGGTTTCTTCTATGTAAGCCTCTGATGCTTCCTCACTCACCATTGATTCATCATCTTTTCTTGATTCTGATATCCCCTTGCATTTAAACCGGTTGCCTCGGGAGCAAGAGTTTCTCTCCTTTTGCTTCTTGATGTAAGTTTTGTCAAATCTTCTCCATTTTCTACAACTTTCATCCATTCTATGTCACTCAAGATGTCAGCATAAATAACTTCTTTTCTCTGTCGCTTGCCGGTAAAGAAGCCACTATCAGGTTTTGGCTCTTTTGCCCTTGCAGCAGAATGTACCCACTCGGGGACTTCATAGTCCTCCATTAACCTTGATCTGTAATTCTTCCTTTGTCTTCTCTCTTCATCCCTTTTTGTATGCGTTGTAACCAATTTCCCTAAATATTCCAAAGAATCAAATAAAAAAAAATGATATAGGCGTTGCATGATCCCAGACTATTGGAAAGAACATAATGAAAGAAAAAAAAGGAAAAATAATATTCAAGCAATATGATAAGCTACCTACACTAATGTCATTTACGGACCTGTAAGCCGTACTTCTTTTTGGTAATCAATCCCCATGATGCTAGTGTGAGAACCAATACCATCAACAAAACGTTTCCTATTTACCACTACAAGGGAAGATAGCACAGTCTGCAAACAAGAACATTTCACAAGATAGTGTGAAAACAAAGGTTTACTTCAAATTTTTCTTCTCGTCTATCTATCGTGGTGGTTGTTTTGGTGATAGTTAGATTATCTTTTTTTTTTCATATGATGTTCTTGGGTTCATTTTTCTAGTTTTGTTTTTGATTTATGGATTCGGTCATTTTGGTAAACGAATAGCTTAATCACGGATTCTACTTGAACAATCCTTTCTTCTTGTATCTCTCGGAGTCTACCAAAACATTTTGGTAAACCAGTAACTCAATCACGGAGCCTACTTGGATCATTTCCATGGTGTTAATGTAGTAGTACCAAAAAAATCCTCGAAGATTAACCAACCCGTTCAACAAAGGCCATCCAGATATCGTAGGTTTCTTAAAATCTAAAGATCAAACAGTTTTCGGAGAAGAAAGAAAAAATTTCCGGAGATACGGTTAGAATTTTGTTTAAATGGTTTTCCTTAATTTAAGACTGGCTCGGCTAAGCTTGAGCCATATAAGGATATGAGTTAAAATAAAGCGCTATATCATCTACGATATTAACCCTTGGATATATATAAACATGTGGTTGTGATGATTTGTCATTTTTTTTTGTAGAAACCCTTTGTCTATAGATCCGCTTAGTTTTTTTTTTTTCAGACCGTGGGTTATAAGCCCAAGTGTGTCACTATCATATAACAAAAAACCCAACAAAACAAAAAGTTAACAAAAACTCAATTTGTTGGCAACTCTCTAAACTACCCTTGACCCACTTCACCCACTTTCTACGTTACGAAACTGTCGATTATTCAACTGATGTTCATCATCTGCATCACATCTTCATCTTCATCATTCAACTGTCCATCAATTTCATCTTCATCTTCATCATCAGTAAATCCGAAAACCCACGGTTTTCGTCAGTAGCTTCATCACCATCATCTGCATCATCTACATAACCAGCTTTCACAACTAGAATCAGAATCAGAACAATTTCAACATTTTGACGAAACGGTTGTTCATCATCATCAGTAACAATTTCAACCTAAAATCAAAACAAAATCTAAATGGTGAAGAAACAAGACAAAAAGAAAGATGGAAAGATCGAAAAAAAACTTAATAAAACAGTGAAGAAACAAGACCCTACAAAAGGTAAAATCAAAGTTTCATTGTTCTTCAGTGATTATTTATGTTTCAAAATCAACATGCATCAATGATTTTAGGTTTCGCAATTTTGGTTTCATTAATGAATTGGCAGTTTTATTTCCTATCATCTGTTAGGTTTAGGTTTCATCTGTTTCGAAATCAATGGTTTCATACCTAGGTTGAAAGATAGAAAGGTTCAATTCCATTTGTTTTCACCCTTTTTTTAATTCACGATTCAATTATGTTCAGTTTTGGTTTCATAAATTTTCACTGTATGTCAGAAACCAACTATGTTGGTGTTTTTCACTTAATGTCTGTTTTAGTGAAACCGAAATTGGTTTCATAATTTTCACTGTATGCTTGAAATCAACTCTGTTGGTGTTTTTCACTTAATGTTTGTTTTAATGAAACCGAAATTGGTTTCATAAATTTTCACTGTATGTTTGAAACCAACTTTGTTGGTGTTTTTCACTTAATGTCTATTTTAATGAAACCGAAATTGGTTTCATCATTTTCATTGTTGGTGCTTGAAAACCAACTTTGTTTGTGTTTTTCACTTATGGTTTACTTCTGCTTTCACAGGGAAAAAATAGAATCGTATAGGTGCTCGTTGCATAATTTGTGTGCAGAGGCACCTGCCATAAAGGCTTTAATACAAAACAAGGAACAACACATGAAGGCCCTTGTTGCTTGTCCATTTTGAATAGATTGGAGACTTGGGTTTGCGTTGGATGTATACCTGGTAGCAGGTCTGGTGTTGTTTCAATGGAAAGCGGCTGTTGAGTTGAGCAAGAAGGAAAGAAGTACAAGGAAGAATGATCTGTTGCTGCCATGAGTTTGAGTTAGAGTTCAAATTGGACTTCAATTTGTATGTTTTTAAAACATCTCAGTTTGTATGTTTAAAATATCTCATTTGATAAAAAAGTTTCATCATTTTCCTGGTTCAATAAAAATTCCAGATGAAAATAAATGATGGAACCAGAAAAAGGTTCCATCATTTTCTTGGTTCAATAAAAATTACAGATAAAAAAAAACGATGGAACCAAAAAAGGTTCCATCATTTTCTTCGTTCAATAAAATTACAGATGAAAAAAAAACGATGGAACCAAAAAAGGTTTCATCATTTTCCTCGTTCAATAAAATTACAGATGAAAAAAAATGATGGAACCAAAAAAGGTTCCATCATATCAGAGATGAAAAAAAAACTGAAGCATGTGATAAACTATAAAAACTATTTTGGTTCAAAAAATTAAGAAAAGCCTGTAACTCTGACAAACTTAATCTAAAAATAAAAGAAAAACATGAAACTCCTGCAACAAATTAACATGTTTTACTGAAAAAAAAATATAAAAAAAGAATAAATCGAAACATATATTAGTCTAAACGAAAACTGAAAATGAATTGTAGTCGAAATGATTTCAAATCTGATGTGCAGGGCATGTCCTTCGGTTATGGATAGTCAAAACATGGCAGCTACCACAAGTTCTTATCTTCTTATTTGGAACAGAACCTGTATTAGGAATTCTCTTCTTCTTTCTTGGACGACCTGGTTGTGGTAGAGCATCAGGACCAAGAACAACAGATTTTGGAGATAAGATCGCAGGCTTTTCAACTGTAGGGACAGGATTAATTGCTCTTGCATACGATTCACGGTAGAACTTTACTGTAAAGTAGAATTCGACATACTTATACGGATCTTCTTCATTTATCATGATACAACGGATAGCGTGGGCACAAGGGTAACCATTAATTCTCCAGCGATTGCAAGAACATGTTCTTCTTTGCAAATCAACCTTTTATGTTAATGTCGAATGAACTTCAAACATATATTGCGACGACTTGGTGACATTGTATTCACGACCGTGCATCTTGTTGTTGTAGAGCTCAATTTCAAATTCTGGACATAAAGTTTCTCGCCACTTCAATAAGGTTGCACATTCCTCAAGATGTACACACATTTGATTCATAAGCTTCACTCTGATTTCATCAACCATGATGGCTATAGGCTTCTCTCTCTCTTCAAGGATCCAACTATTGAAACTCTCATCTATATTTGAAAACAACCTACCATAACGACGACCCGGGAAATAAACACTTGCCCATTTATCAACAGGAGCTCTAATCAAATAATCTTGTAACTTCTGATTTTTAACCTGCAACAACTTCTCCCAGTTCTCTGAAAATTCTGTATGTGTATTAGCATATGCACATTTTTCAAACAGTCCCATCACATAATTATTATAAACCTTATTGGCCTTTGGAAAGTATGTATTGATATTGTTCTTCATATGCCAATAACACAAACCAAAAAAAATTTCATCATTTTTTTGGTTCAATAAATATTCCAGATGAAAAAAAATGATGGAACCAAAAAAGGTTCCATCATATCAGAGATGAAAAAAATACTGAAGCAAAAAGAATGTTTAAGAAAACTTACCGTCATTACCGGTTAAACCTGTTGCTGCCATGATATGATCAAGGTATTTGCTCTTCAGATGGGTTGCATCAAGGAATAATAAAGGACGACAGTAATCGAATCCACGAATACATGCACCGAAAGAGATAAACAATCTCTGAAATTTTTGAGTCCCATTTTCAACTTCCAAAACAACAAAAGATCCAGGATTGGTTTCATCCAATTTATTACTCAAGAGATGGAAGCTTATTAAAAAGAGTAAATATAACAACCGATTGGAGATCAAAATCACAATTGATAACCATTTAATGATCACCAACTATATGAAAAATTTCTATAGAAAGAACAGAGAATTGACACCACCTTGAACATATACTACCCTTCAAATCAAAAACAGATGCTTGTAGACCAATAAAAAACGATAACGTATCCACTTTGTGAGATATAACCACAAGAACAGATTCCATAATCTACAAGACAAAGTATGAAACCAGAAAAAGTTTCACTGGTATGAATATAAACAACAACAACAATAAATTTTGATTAAGAACATAAACAATAAGAACAGATTTTTTAATTTACAGGACAAAAGTATGAAACCAAAAAAGGTTTCAGTAGTACGAATATCAACAACAACAACATCATAAGAATTTTCAATTGAATTGAATAAGAAGATCAACAAAAATAAATCATAAAAATAAATAGATCAGAGTTTCATAATCAACATAAACTCTAAAATTAAAATTGAATTTTGGTATCAGATGAATGATACAACTAAAACAAAAGCTTGATCCGAATAAGAATATGATCAAATTAACAATATAAACTCAAAAATTAAAACACAAACAAAATCATAAAATCAAAATTACCTGATTTTTGATTGGACTACAAGTAACTTGTGTTCTGTTCTTCGATTAAAACGAGATCTGATGAGTTTTTGTCTTCTGATCTTCGAGTAAACTAAAACAGAAACGAAATTTGAAGCTGAGTTTTTGTCTTCTGTACTTCGATTAAACTGAAACCAAAACGAGAATTGGGTTTTTGTCTTCTGTTCTTCAAGTGAAAATGAGAGCTGCATTTTTGGAGAAGATTGATAAGAAGACAAGATTTAATTTCAGGAATCACGAAGAGAAGAAGAGAAGAATTGATTACAGGAATCGTATCTTGCAGAAGAGAATGAAGAAACACGAAGAGAAGAAGAGAAGATTTCCAAAAAAAAATTCAGCTAATTAATATGCCTGAAGAACACACGAAGAGAAGAAGAAAATGATTTCCAAAAAAAAATTCCTTTTAAAACGGATATTATATATAAGGAAGGGCAGTTTCGGAAATTTAAAAAAGACTAAAAACTATATTTAATCATTACTAAGCGAAATGGGGTTTTGAATTTTTTATTTTCCAAATGGTTTTTGTTTATAAAAAATAATATGGGAGGGTTTTTTGTATGGGAAGTTTGTTCACCTTGCTTTTTTATACCAAGTTATGTATTTTTTTTATATTTACATAGATTATAAGGTTATAAACTCGTCTGTTGATAGGGTATGACGTGTGAATACGATTACCTAAGTTTCAAAAAAAAACCATATTTCTTCACGAGTTATTGAAGGGAAGGATACAAGATGCATACTTCTAGTTCACTTGACGAAAGTCTCATTTTTATCTTATGTCAGTGGTATTTTACCTGTTTTTGTTGTAATATTCCATTTGCTCTCTTTAGAGCATCCACAGTTGGACGACTAGACCAAAAGACTAAAGAATAAAAAATTTGCTCTTTACTCCGCCTTAAACGTAACAGAGAGGGATTAAAATTTGATCGGGCGGTTGTCTAAGATGGCGCCTGAGGTTGGGCGCACGGCTAGGTCTTTGTCTGTTGAAATTTAGTTTTACGGGTATACGCCTGTGAAAACGCTTGGGTGGACCGGACGCTTGATGAACGCTTGGTGGGAGTTGTTACCCGAAAGAACGTCTGATGATAGACGCACGCCTAGCGGCACGCCCCAGAGACATGCGATGTCTTAGCAAAACGCCTTATGGGGCGTTATCCTAGCCACACGCCCGGTCACTTTTCTACACGTGCAGCTGGTTTGTGTTTCAAATAAGACGGGCGTACGCTTAGACATACACTTGAATCATAAGGCGCTTCCTTAGCCAAACGCGCGTCTCACCAGGCGGAGAGCTGGGTGATCGCCTGATGGGGGGAATAATATATGTTCGCATAGCCTCCTCTCCAGCAATTTCATTTTTCTCCTGAACCCTTCCAACATAATAGACAGACGGAATCCACTGAAGCGCCTACCACACCACTTGCTCAACC
Organism: Papaver californicum; assembly: GCA_023531435.1. Classification (NCBI taxonomy): domain Eukaryota; kingdom Viridiplantae; phylum Streptophyta; class Magnoliopsida; order Ranunculales; family Papaveraceae; genus Papaver; species Papaver californicum. The sequence goes on from JAJJMC010010614.1 coordinate 3,047,584, forward strand.
GAATTCTCCCTCCAAATCAAGCTCAACCTCTTTTCAAATTTGCAAAAGCTTGGCAGATTTGATACCAACTAATCTAAGTTAGGATTATTTCAAAGCAAGGTAATAAACTCAAACTTTTGATATAAATTTTAATAGATTTAGTAGGTTTAGATTATGATTTATTATAATTTTTTGTTAATTAAATTTGTATATATATGTTTAAAAATTAAATATATGATTATGAAATACACATATTAGGTTTTAGAAATTGTAATTTTGGAATTGAGTATAATTTTAGGGTTAATGGAAGTTGTAAATTGGGTATAAAAAATTGTTGAGAATTTTTTGAATTGAAGTTAGAATTGATTAAGTTGTTGGTTAATTTGAGTTGGGTTATGGTTAATTTTATGATTAATTGATTTGATATGATTGTTTATGAAATTTGGGAATTATGAATGTTTATGTTTTATCATGAATGTTTATGGAATTATAGAATTAGGGAATTATGATTAATTTTCGCAAAGTTGATGATTTGATTAGGATGATTTTGTAATTTGGATGATTTATGAATACTATTCGTCATGTGTTTATATAATTAGAGAATTACTTTTGTATTGATGAAATTAGTATTTTTGTGGATTTATGGATTAATGTAGAGTTTTATATTTGTGCATTGTGAGGATTACTCTTGGTTTTGAAACTTGTATGTACCGTTTGCACAGATGTTGAGCAACGTCACGACGAGATTCGTTGGTCGAAAAAAGAGGAACAAGAAAGCTAAAATTGTTGAGGATCCAGGAGTAGACCCTACTAATGAAGAAATGGTCGATGTTCCCGGGTTGGCGAACTATAGTATCGTGGAAGATGCTCAAAGTCACGCTTCGACGAATATTACATATTTAACCGATTCAAAATTCAAGTATTTACATCCGTGGTTCCCTCAAATATGTCATTCAGACCTATGCAGGTATTACAAAACACAGCCCTGGGTTAAATACATTATTGAAAAGGTAGGATGGGACCGTCTATTGACCATGGATGTAGTAGATTCGTCACATGCATTGATTGACTATATTGTTGAGCGTTTTTGGGATACCACAAACACTTTTCACTTCTCCTTTGGTGAGATGGGGTTCACACCGCTTGATTGGGTCATGTTGAAAGGAGTAAGTATTGGTGTTGGTAGTGGTATTCTGTATGACTCGGCGAAGTACCAATTTGAATATGTCCGGGTGCATATTTTTCCATAAATTAAAGATAGTGAAATTTGTAAAAGAGAACATATTCCCACGCAATGGGTTTCAGATGCAATTACGGTTGCATTTTTGAGCATATATTTTGATCTAAGAACGTTGGTTGCGACTAAAGATGATAGCATACTTGCTGAGAGAGTGGCGAGAGCCTTTTATATGTATGTTTTGGGACAATTTTTCTTTTCCAATGTTAAAAACTATATTGATGATGGATGGTTAGCTGTTTTTGAGGATCAAAATACAGTTGGCAATTATGACTGGGGTAGTGGTGCTTTTACGAAATTGTATTTCGGACTCGCTGCATTTGGCAAGGGACAAAAGTCACTAGCCAGACCCTTCCAAATATTGGAGGTAAATTTCTTAGTTCTATTTATATTTCGTTTAAATGTTTATTTGTTGGTAATTTCTTAATTTCGTTGGTTGTCTTCACATTCTAGTTTTGGGGGTACGAATATCTGGGCATATGTCGACCGAAGAACCTAACAAGTGAGAGTGAAGCAGTATGGCCTAGAAGTTCTCGGTGGAAGGGTATAAGAAAGAAGAGTATTGATATTGTCCGGGCTAGGACTTATCTTAATCAGTTGACTGTAGACGATGTGACCTGACAACCGTGGGATTCCGCCATCTTAGTCCTTGACACTGATATTGGACGGAACGCATTGGAGCTCTCAGAGAAAAGGGTTATATTTTCTTGGCTAGGAACTGTGAGTTGATAATTTATTTTGATGAGACTGCTTTTTATTTTCTTGGATTTTTGGTTAGTTGATTGGTTTATTTGTTGATAGTTATTTTCTTTGCACAGCATAACGTGTACCTCGGAGAACGGTGTTGGAGGAAAAACCATTGTACTTTTGGAATTCTCAGCAACCCACATACTCGTATTAGCAACCTCAACAATGACGAAGTTAATGAGCTGAGGGAAAACGATTTGGTCCCTGCAACTCAATTAGGTACTGGTGTTACGTATGATTTGTATATGGAGTATTGGTGACATGTAACTAACTTGCAGAAATATGCCACCAAAGTCGATTGGGAGGTTGAAACATACGGGTATGCTGGTGACCGTATTAAACACAACATCCAAGAACCTGATGAACATGTACCCATTCCGCCTCAAAAACAATTGTCATACGTAAGTATACAACAAACCATTTTTTTTTATGGTATGATGCCCTGGATGACGATCTAAACATCTTCGAAGAACAATCAACATAAAAGGGTTGTATTTTTCCATCACTCTTAGGATCTCGAAATGAGGTTGGTACCATAAATAAGAACCTTTCCATCTTCTCCATTCCTCCAAAGATTTGGCAACAACTTCGTCGTCAGTTTCATTCCTAATTCTTGTTTCATTCACCTTAGCGGTTAAAGTTGAAAATTGTAGTACTGCCCTACCTATTTCCTGAAATCGACAAAAAAGGCCTGTTATGTTCCGGTTATTGGGGTTACCGGTTTCATTACAAAAGTTAGCATGGTTATGTTCTAACCATTCCAGGATCATTGAACCATTCATCCGACGTTCATGACCCCTTGCTGGATAATATAATACTATGTTTCGACAAAGAGATAAATTTTCCTCTATGGTAAAATTCTTTGCATTAATACTAAAATTTTCATAAGCCACAATTATGAAAAGAAAAGATAAAAATAATCTTTGTATTAGGTTATTTGAAATGTGAAAGGTGTGGTTTCGAAATGGGAACGAAATGGTATAAATTCATTTATAGGTATATCATACAAGCCAAAATATAGTCGTTGATCAACGGTAACAAATCTCAACGGCTATCTGAGTAGGCACTCGCTTAGAATAATGCTCTACACACAGGCGCTCTCTTAGACGTACTCCCACAAAGGCGTTGTAATAGACAAACGCCCAATACATGCGTTAATCTAGCCGAACGCTTGATTAATAGGCGTGCTTCTTGCGTTACGTCCCGTTGGACATGCTCTTGGATGAACGCCTGATGGGGCGGAGTTTTGGTTCACGCCTGACAAATGAAACGCACGTCTAGTTAAACGCCTGACACCAAACAGAGAGCCAGCGTCACGCCTGGCAAGAGACGCACGGCTAAGTTAACGCTCGACTATAATGGGGTTTGATCCAGTTCTTGGATCATATATGATCCCAAACAGTAAAATATCCGGACTAAAACCCAAATTTGATCGACCTACTGTGATTGAATTTTGACGGACCAAAAACCAAATTTAGGTTTGGTCCATCATTTATTCTCACCACTGTGGACACTCTTAGGTATCTTATGTTAATTTGCTCTGGTTCCCCGTATCTCTCTGTAATAATACCATTCCTGGAACTAACGGGTGTTGTTTCGTACATGAAAACACCCAGCACTATTAAGTAGGTCAAAATAGGCGCTTCGAGGTTATTCTTGCCATGGTTTTGGAAATGCTAATGATCAAATTATTGAAGCAGCTGTATGAAGAGCTTTTTGGTAGGCCATCTCCCTTCCATTTTAATTGATAGGTGTACATCCACTCTACAAATGTACTTACAGTAGCTTCATTTTTAGAGCAATAATTCTACATCTATCGGGGATAAAATCATGTAGGATATACTGGGAGACACAACCCATGTGGGACTCGTGGTAGGAAAGCCCAACGTTTCCGAATTATGGGCTATTAGAGAAGGGATACAGTTTACGGCACACGTTAGAGTCAAAAAACTGATAGTTGAAACGGATTCGCAGTATGCTCTTTAAAAGAAGGTGAAAATGAGTTGTCTACTCAAATGCATTAATGGAGACAAAACTTACCATTTACAGAAGGAAGCAATGTCAGTTTTATAATACTGACTACCTATCTATCCCAAGCCAAATGACAGGCTGGTATGCTAACGTACACAGTCACGAGAGTTGCACATCACGCTTCCTAATAGTACACTTACATGTGTGAGTGGAACAAGGGATTACAATCCAATAGCATAAGCTATGCTACTATCCCCTCTCAAGTGAAAGTGTGGATGGAGGTAACACTTTTAACTTGTCTCGGAGCATAGCAAATCTCGGCCCATCTAGACCCTTAGTAAAAATGTCAGCTACCTGACTATGGGTGGATATGTAGCGAATTAGCAGTGATTTAGCTTGCACTAGCTCTCGGACAAAGTTGTAGTCAATTGCCATATGCTTCATCCGTGTGTGAAAGACTAGATTAGAGAAGAAAGAGATTGTGCTAACATTATCACAGATCATAGTTGGGGGAGATGGCAAGAACACATGGAGATATGTGAGTAACTTGCAGACCCATAATAGTTCTGCGGCTGAGCTTGCCAGGCTTCTAAATTCATCCTCAGTAGAAGACCTTGCCACAGATGACTGACGTTTACTGGACCATGAAATTGGTGTCGACCCAAAGAAGATGCAATATCCCCCTGTGCTTCTTCTTGTAACTGGTTCTCCAGCCCATTCAACATCACTGAAGCCAAGCACCTGATTTAAGACCTTTTGAATAACAATTCCAAAACTGATAGTGCCTTTTACATACCTCTGAATTCGTTTGGCAACAATGAGATGTTCTGAGGTTGGATTCTGCATATGCTGGCAAACTTGGTTCACAGAGTAACTGAGTTCAGGTCTAGTCCAGGTTAAGTACTGGAGAGCACCCACTAGTGACCTGTAGGAGGTTGCATCTGACAGAAAATCCCCACTGGTTGGTAGCAACTTAGAGCCAGCAGGAACTGGGGAGGAGCATGGCTTTGCTCCATCCATATTGAATTTGTTGAGTAGATCCAATGCATATTTTTTCTTGGATATAATGATACCACCAGCATTTCCTTTACCTCTAATCCCAAAAAATAATGAACTGGACCCAGGTTTTTAATTGGAAAGTGTTGTTCCAAGTCAGTCACTAGTGAATTGCAATATGATTGGGATGTGCATGTTAACAGAATGTCATCCATATACACTAGAAGAACTGTCATCCTAGATCCTTCTTTTTGAATAAAAAGAGATGAATCAGCATAGGATAATATGAAGCCATAACATAGAATGACAGTGACTAGTTTATCATATCAGGCCCTAGGAGCTTGCTTAAGGCCATACAAGGATTTGTGAAGCTTGCACACAAATGTTGGATGTGCTGGATCCTCAAAACCTGGTGGCTGTGTCATGTAGACCTCCTCTAGCAAATCACCATGCAAAAAAACATTGCTCACATCTAGCTGGAGTACTGGCCAGTCATGATTTAAAGCAAGTGTAAGAAGTAGCCTGATTGTGGTTGGCTTGGCTACTGGACTTAAGGTGTCAGAGTAGTCAATTCCTTTTTTCTGATGGAACCCCTTGGCAACAAGTATGGCCTTGTGCCTCTCTACAGTGCCATCAGGATTAAATTTGAGTTTGAAAACCCACTTGCACCCTACTATATTCTGACCAGGAGCAGGTGGCACAGTAGACCAGGTTCCAGCTTCCTGTAGAGCATTATACTCAGCATTAAGAGAGGCATTCCAGTTGGGGTCCTTCTTAGCTTGGATGACACAAGTAGGAATTGATGGTGGTATCTGTGCTATCAAGGCAGCAGACAATGAGTGCTTTGTGCTGAACACCTTTTTCTTAAATATCCCATGCTTACTTCTTGTTGTCATTAAATGACCCTTGTCAGAGGAAGAAGCTATAGTGGATGTAGGAACTGTAGATATTTGTGCAGCAGCTGGTTGAATAACCATAGTAGTGGTTGTGTCAGGAGAAGATTGCAATAGGACAGATGAATCCAGAGTGTGGATGGATGGGCTAAAATCATTAGCAGTAATAGAGTCAGGAGGAGACCTGTCAGTTGAAGGAGATGTATGCATAGGATAGGACTGCTCATTAAAGACCACATGTCTTGATACATAGATCCTTCCAGTTTTGACATCTAGGCATCTATAGCCTTTGTGACAACTGCTGTAACCCACAAAGACACAGGAAATGCTTCTGGGAGATAACTTGTGTGCAGCATAAGGCTTGAGCCATGGAAAACACTGACATCCAAAAGATCTTAAACATGCATAGTCAGGTTGTTGTGTGAATAGAACCTCAAAAGGTGACTTGAATACCAATGATCTTGTTGATAGTCTATTAATAGTGTAGTTAGCAGTGCTAAATGCATCTACCCAAAAGTAGCTGACAGACCAGACTATATAAGGTATGTTCTGCCCACATCTACCAAATGCCTGTGTTTGGACTCAGCCACACCATTTTGTTCTGGTGTATGTGGGCATGAGATTTCATGAGTGATACCAAATGCTTTTAGAAAGGATGTAAGGTCACTATTAACAAACTCTCCTCCCCCATCAGTTCGGATAACTTTAATTTGATGCTGTAACTGGAGTTCTACTTGTGATTTAAAGCTATAAAAGGCATTTTTGAAATCTGATTTTTCACACAAAGGATAAATCCAGCTGAATTTAGAGTAATCATCCACTATATTGACATAATATTTGTATCCACAAGTTGAAATTACAGGACAAGGACCCCATAAGTCAAGATGTAGTAAATCTAAAGGAAAATGGCTAGAGTGACTTGACAGTTGAAATGGTAATTTGTGACTTCTACCAAGCTGACAGTCAGTACAAAAAAGTGGTTTGTTGATTACATTGTTATTGGAAAAGGACTTGCTAACATGCTGCAAGGTTTGAAATGATGAGTGTGCAAGTCTCTTATGCCACACTTCTGGAGATATAGAAGAGTTGACAGTTGAGAGGGCTTTATTTGCTAATGAATGAAGAAAATGGATGGGATATAAACCATTCTTATGTGGACCTTGCAAAAGTGTCTTCCCATTTGCTTTGTCCTTCACAAAGAATCCATAGGAATCAAATGTTATTATGCAATTGTTGTCAGTGGTAAATTTATGGACAGATAGAAGATTTTGGTGTGTAGTTGGTGCAAGATGAATATCATTAAGGGTTAACTCAAATAGTGCGTACATTTTAGTGAAGAACCAGTATGGGTAATAGGCATACCTTCTCCATTAGCTGCAATTATCTCATCTGAGCCATCATATGCTGAGATGTCTTGAATTTCTGACTCATTGTTGGTTAGATGATTATTTGCTCCAGTGTCTGCATACCAGGGGTTTTCACCAAAGATATTTCTTGATGCCAACATAGCTGTTAGATGTTGTGGTGTATGATTATTCTGATATGAGAAGTTGAGCCTGTTTTTGCACTCCAGGGCTCCATGAACAGATTTACCAAAAATCTGACATATAAGAACTGATGAAGTGGATTTAGATTGAGATCCAGAAGGTATTTTTCATGGATGGACAGGAGAAGAGGAATTAGAATAATGATTGGATGATCTTCCATGTTGAAGATTGTATTTTCTGCTAGGTCTCATATAGTGAGAGTGTTGGCCACTGAATCTTGGACCAAAATTTCTGCTGTTGAATCTTGAATTGAAAGATTGTGCTGCAAATGCTCTAGTTGCATTTTCAGTGATTAAAGACTTGTTTCTTTCACTGATAACCGCTTCTTCACTGAGCAGGTTATTGTGTAATTCAATTGAAGTGATGGGAGGACTTCTATGCCTCATAGTAGTAACAAATGGAATGTACTCTGAATTCAGGGAAGATAGAGTTATTACCGCAAGTTCATTATCAGATATTACTTCTCCTGCTGCTGCTAGTTGGTTTGATAGAGATTTGATCTCATTAATCAATGTTGGAATGGATTTGTCTCCCTGTTTAAGAGCTAGAAGTTTGGTTCTAAGCTGAATGAAATGAGTAGAAGAGGATCTTGCAAATCTTTCTTCTATACTTCTCATAAATGGCTGGAGGAGGTTGATCTTAAAAAATAAGAAATCACAGAATCAGATATGGTGGAGTGAATCCACATCATTATAGTTGCATCCTCATCGATCCATTCTGTATACAATGGATTTTCAATTTCGTTTTTTCTTGATTTTTCTTGGATGTGTATTGTACAGGGAAGACATTACTACCATCAAGAAACTTCTGAATCTTGAACTTCTTTATAACTGGAAACATTAGATTTTTCCAGGTGATGAAATTATCATCTTTGAGCTTGATTGTGACGAAATTGTTTAGTTGATTTAGTGAGATTTTGGAAATGGAGTTCTGATTCTCCATGTTTTGAGTGGATGCTTGGTTTTGAAACTCTTGAATCATGCAACTCTTGAAGCTTTAATGGGAAAAAAAAATTGAAGCAAGGATCGGAACTAGAGTTGCTCTGATACCATAGAAGAAGGTGAAAATGAGTTGTCTACTCAAATGCATTAATGGAGACAGAACTTACCATTTACAGAAGGAAGCAATGTCAGTTTTATAGTACTGACTACCTATCTATCCTAAGCCAAATGACAGGCTGGTATGCTAACGTACACAGTCACGAGAGTTGCATAGCACGCTTCCTAATAGTACACTTACATGTGTGAGTGGCACAAGAGATTACAATCCAATAGCATAAGCTATGCTACTACTCTTAACCTATGTCTTCACACTTATAAATATACTTGGTTTTATAAAGGTATTTTACGAGACATTCGTCACTTGTCTCTTAGTTTTGAACATGTTTGCTTTCATCATCACTATAGAGAACGTAACTTTAGTGTTGATATTTTTTCTAAAAAACAGTAAATAATTATATATCTAGTATATGGGTTGAACACTCTTCTGATTTCTTGTGTTTTATTTTGCATAGTGATGTTCAGGACGAGCCTTCCCTCGTTAAGTAAGGCTCATCTAGTTTGTTTGTTAATAATACACGCTAAAGAAATAAAAATAAAAGCCCTCCCCTATTAATCTTTCCGGGGATCCACAGGGTCGTTTCTTCTGGAATTTTCCTACGTATAGTTTTTGTCAGTGTAAAACTGCTTTTTTTTAGAGTCCGAACTCCAAAGTCCAAACAAGCAAACGCCAGTATCACTAACATACTAGTACAGTATTATACAAGGTATGGCCCCTCGTGGGACCGCTCCATGACTCGGACGATACTTCTAATGGACGGTCCTATGACTGGTAATACTAGTACAGTACTATACTAGGTATGGCTTTTTGTGGGACCTCTTCGATTACTCACACGATAATTCAAAATGGATGGTCACTCGTGGAACCACTTCTATGGCTCGTAATGATTTTGGTGGACGGTGTTTTTCAGTTTCTATATGGAGGTCTTACTAACATTTTCTTTTGTCATTTAAAATTTATCTTCAATCCTCGGTATCCTATCTAATAAATCTTAATTTAATAGAAAGACAAATATGATGATGTGAATTTATGTCCAAGATTATAGAAAATGTTTAATCTAGATTTTCTCTTTCACCTCCATTTAGTCATTCATATTTCCTAATTATCTTGATTTTAGCATTGGGGATAAAATTTGTTGGAAAATTGGGTTAAAACTAAAGGATGATAACAAACAAGAAAAGGTGTATCCCTGACTTTAAGGATCTTTCGATTCTTTTAGACAATAATTTGACCTTTTCCAATATTTTTACGAGTCTAATAGGTCTTACGAATTATGCCTTTAGGATTCAATGAAGCCCTAACACCGTAATCGAATTCAAGGATTGTACTTCCTTGACCCGACCAAGAACACACTATTTAGAGGGAAAATAGATAGAAATTGATGATCCGAATGGGAGAACATCTTTACTACTTATATGGTTTTTCATGTCCATTGGAAATGCCTCTTCATAAAAAATAATGCTTTGTCATCTCCAACAGACACCACCAAGACCCATCAATGGTGGCTTGTGGGGAGAGCAATGTAGTCCATACCGAATTTCGCTTCGTACCGGTCGAGAGCGATACACTGGTACGCCGGTATACCAGGGAAATTTCGGTTTAAATATCGGTGATATATCGGTCCATATATTTTACACCTATAATTTTATAAAAAAAATACTAGCTCACATTTTATAACTATAAATATATTTCAACACGTTATAACAAATGTTTTTTCATCCGAAATATATAGATCCATAGATTCCATACATAGTTCAAAGTTCAAACTGGAAACACAAGATAAACAACAACAACTTCAAAGTTCACCGTCTAAAGTACTAATTAAACAACGATATTACAATTCTAATCAAGATCATTAGATTCATTATAGATATCATCACAATCATCACCAAGTAGTCCTCTTTCAGTGTCCAACATCAATTGATCAGTATCATATGCATCAATGTCAGTGTCAGTTGGATAAATAGACTTACTTCGAGAACTACGAACTGACCCACTTACTTCACCAACATTCTCCTGCAAATCATCCAAAGTTACATTATCACCTTCCACATCTAAGTCATCCAAATTTTGTGGATCCAACCATTCATCATTTTCATCTTGTTCATCCAGAAAAATAGGATCACGAGCTTTCCATCATCCTTATATTGGTGGATTTCTTTGTATCGACGCTGCAATTTCTTGTTATATTGGATAAAGACACTATCATTCAATTTCTGTTGTGTTATGCGATTTCGTTTCTTTGAGTGCAACTGAAATACGAAAACATATGACAAAATTGATAGTAAGCAAATGACAAAATAAATATGTGCAATTCAGTATGACAGGCAAAGGGGACTAAAACAGATGAAATCAAAGATAGAATACTTATATTCTCAAATGTGCTCTAGTTTCGCTCACATGGGGAAGAAGAACAAGTCAGACTCAATACCCTGATTGCAAATTTTTGTAGACATGGGACATCGATTCCTCCGTATGTAATCCATAATCACCTGATTCACAACCTAAAATAAAAAAATTGAAATAAAACAAGTTAATATAATAAAGTTAGCTATCTTAAGGACAATTACCAGGAGTTTACAAAAGGAAATTACAGGCAACAAAGTTGCTTCTAATCGTACAGTTACAAGGACAATATGGGATTAACCCCAAGTTATGTACATAAAAGGAATTGCAGTCAAAACTTCCTAACTTCAAAGATGCCATAAAGGACCAGAATCCAAAAACAGATTGCACAAGCAGAATTACAGACCAATTAGATACTACTAATAGATTGTACTATCTAGCTAGTCAACAACAAATATCAAGATAGGTAAAATTTGTTTTGATTCAAGTATATTGATTTCTACATGACTTGTTGTGAAACCCAAAACTACCACATAAACAGATATGTGATGGACTCGGATAAATAATTTTTAATTCATAATTCAATTGCAATGACTCTGGATTGAAATTATCGAGCACAAATTCCCCCACTCTACTGTTTTTCTGCTCACGGCTTACAAAATTGAAACACATTGCCAGAGGAGGAAAAAGCATCCTACAGGGGGGTTTATTAATGCATCTTTCGCAAATTAAATTGGAACTCAATTTCTGCAATCTATAAGAGGGGGTATTTGCCGCATGCATAGACTCGAAACGGTTTTACTAAGCAAGCATAAGACACCAGCTCAGAATGAACGGTTTTACTAAGCAAGCATTCTTACTGATTATAAACATGTGGTTGTGATGGTTGTGGTTTATTGTTGTTTTCAAAGTTAGGTTGATGCAATGGAGATTTCTTGATGTTTTTACCCAATTTATTCACCCCCAGATGATCATTATATCTACTGCTACTACTATTCCTATCATCATCCATTTCTCAACAACAAAATCCAACTCTAACTCTAATCAACAATAATACCATCAAGAAGTAAAATATAACAAGTTTGAGTCAAATGACTATATCCACTGTTTTCGTTTTGTCTGCTCCTCCTCGGACTTAATATCTCCTTCAGTTCATCATCTTCTTCTTTAATTCACAGCTTCAATTGATTCAAGAATACACCATATTTTGGTACAGGACAGTGGAAGGAAGAAGGAAGGAAATAATTGAATGAAATTTGATCTAAAATAGTTGTAAGAAACTTACGAGATGGAGGACAGTGCAAAGTTTGGTTGATGCAATGGAGAAGAAAGAAGGAAAGATATAGGTAAGAGATAGAGGCGCAGAAGAAGGCATAGAGAAATGAAGAAGAAGAAGATCAATTGCTTTCACCTGATTCACGCGAATAACGATCGTTGGATTAGATTAGATTTTTAATCTGACGACCAATAAAACGTACCGGACATAACCGGTTATATCGGGTAAAACCGGTATTTATCCGTACTGGCCGATTTTCTCGGGTGAATACCGTATCACCGATTTCTTGTATTTCGTTTCGCTCTACGTCCAGTACCGGTAAAACCGCCGAAATTTCGGCCTTACAGGTCGGTACGTACTACATTGGGGAGAGACATGTTTGTTCAATTTTAAATAAAATTTAATTAGGTTTTCAAAATAAAACCAGAATTTTTTTTCACAAAAGACTGTTTCGGACTCTGTGCAAACAATTTTGAAAATATCCAACAAAATTTTGATGGAAATTTTTTTAAATCCTAGGTGACAAACTTTTTTAAGACCTTGACCCATAATATTAGAGATACTCTAAAAGATATTGATGTTGTAACATATCCTATGTTCACACTGCATTCTCTCAATCTTTAGTTTCTATTTTTTATTAATAGGGTGTTTGGTTCGGGTAATTGGGAGCCCAGGAATTGGATTCCAAGAGAATATGTCCAATTCCCTCTAACCAAACAGCACATCCAAACTTGATAATCCAATTCTTAAGAATCCAATAATTTGAACCAAACGCGATATAAGAAAACGACAAACTATTCATTTTCGCCCAACGCCCTATAAGAAAACGACAAACTATTCATTTTCACCCATTTTAATTGGCAAATCAGAAAGGTCGGACTGTCTGAGCATTAATCAATTTTATCAGGACTTGATCTCACGCTCGTAAAATCAAAATATGGAACCAATCATAATTCAACTCCAACCTCCCCAAATTTGGCAGCAACTCCGGGCCAATGCTGAAGCATTACTCAGTCAAATACAAGGAAAAGCATCTTTACCGACGTGCACAACACATGTCCATAAACAATAAAATGGCCGAATACAATTTACCTAGACGTGCTTCAAACCCTAATTGCATTAGTTTAGCTGGTATTACTAATAAATTAAGGTTTAAAAAACGATCGTTTTTCGGAAAAAAAGGTCGTTAAAACAATCACATTTATATAGTATGTCTGCGAGAGTCACCGTATTCGTGTCTAAATAACATTGATAAATAAAAAAAAATTGTGTTATTTAGACCTAACTGTTTTCACGCACGTTATAACTGTTTTTCTAAAACTGAATTTTTCATTTTTTTCCTTCTAAGTAATATTTTAGCGTGAGTTTTTTAGATCGTTCTTCCGTTTTCACACCCGTTATAACTGCTTTTTAAAAAGAAAAAGATATTAAAATATTTTCTAACCCAATTTTTTATTTCTAAAATTAAAGATTAAAAATTACAATTAAAATTTTCAAACTAAAAAATAAAATAACAAAATATAAACAACGTTGTAACAACGTTGTTAGCCCGTTATAATTGTTTTCACGTATGTTATTAGATAGGAAATTAAAATCATAATTCTTTCTGTTTTTCTATTTAAGCATTATAACTCCCGTTAAAACGGTAATAACACAAGAAAAACACGTTTATTTCTCTACGTAACACGTTTTTGGCCCAAAACATACCCACACCCGTCAAAATACGTTATAACGGTCACGACCCGATCTGTTACCCGTTTTTCAAACCTTATAATAAACATCTATAATATGGAGAGTGGTGTGTGGTGTCCAAAGATTTTTTGTTGGGTACCTAAAATGGCCAAATTAACCTTCCTTATGACACATAATTTTCTTTTCACAATTACTATCCTTTATATATCCGTCAACACCGCCATCACCATCGCCGTCACCACAAGTATTATTTATAGTTGGACCTTTTTCTTTTGCAAATTGGATTTTTTAGGCTTGTTTCTTAAAATATAATAAATATATTCTATAAAAATATTTTCCTATCACTTTTCCTACTAACAAGATCAACTTTATGAACTATTACACCTAATTGTAATATTTGAGCCACTCTTCCATGTCCTCATTTTTTTTCTAATATTGTATATATATATATAGTATTATACTTATTAAGCAATAAGCTATAAACTACCCACCACTATCACCTTTGTCGAATAAGCAATAAACTATCCACCACTATCAACTGATACGCACCGTACTATTATAGCACGGGTTATACTAGATAACAGTAGTGTTTGGTGTCCCAAGGTTTATAGTTAAGTAGCTGAAATGGCTGAATCAAACCTATATATCACATAAGTACCTTCTTTTATATATCTTCTTCTCTGTGACACATGATTTCTCTCTTCACCATTACCTTTCTTTATATATCTGCCACCACCCCCACCTTGCCATCACAATCACAGTCACCATCACCACAACTATTATTCATGTGAGTTGGGTTTCTTTCTTCTGTGGCTGGGATTTTTGGGCTTATTTCTTGATATTATTATAGTATTCCGTTGTTGTTGACGTAGAACATAACTTGAATCTATTAAAAATGACTAGTGGATATAAAGGTGATACTGGCACATCATCTAGCCGTAACGGAGAGAATTTTTTTGACATAGCATATCAACATACCACCTGGATTCATAGGTTGTTTTATTCCAAACATCGAGAAGTTTAATATCATCGAGAGAATCACTTCCAAAGCAGTCACTAGAATCTGTTTGCAAAGTGGAGAATATGCATCTTCTTTTGTTGACTTTAAGACGCCCCAAATTCCTCTTCCTAGATGGACAGGATGGTGTAAAGTCATGTTGATCAATCCCGTAGTGAATTTTTTTAGAGGACGCTAGAGTATTTCATGCTATGAGAGTATCCTAAGTACTTAGGATCAACAAGGACGTGATAGGCTTGATGGCTTTTGCTTCCCTTTTGTGTAGAACAACTCATACGACGGTATGTGCATGGGGTGAGTTGACAATCACTCTAGAAGATGTAGCCAACCTGTTATAACTCCCCATTTTAGGGATATTTCCTACTAAATGGTATACTGATATACTGATGAGAAACGGGCAAGTGCAATCCGGATAAAGAAAATAAAAGCACTTCAGCAGAGCTCTACAAGCTCGGTCGTGACAGCGTAAATTATGTGGGATGGATTGACTACTGGTGGAATCACAGATAAAGTGTTTGTGGTCTCTCTATTAGTCATTCCTTGAGTATAGTCGTATTTCTAACACTCTGGTAGTCTAGAGATATATTCGAAGACTTCCCTGGTGGTAGATTAAAGCCTTTGGTCGTTCCTCTTGCCGTAGCACTTGCTTAAGGTGATGAATTTCCTCTCGACAACTTATTTCTTGGCTATTTATAATCCCATTTAGATTCTTTAGCTCGTGATATGAGGTTCTCCAATGGTTTCATGAAGATTGATTCTTATATCCATACTGTATTTCTACAAGCTTGATTATGAGAGAATATTCTAGAATATGCTTCTCGCACTATGACGGACCAGAAAATTTACCCTTCTAATTGGTTGGTTTTTAACCCATTAGCAAGGCTAAATCCCCAATACGTCACTCGAAAACTTAAATAAAAATGTGTAAATCCATGGGTTGTTTCGAAGAGCAAGCGCGGACCAGAATAGAAATGCAAAATTTAAAATAAAGGGACGACTACAATCTACACCTAAGTAGAAATCTTATAGGATGATAATGTATATATATAGGGACGTCTGCAATAGACTGAAATCTCACAGCAAATATGTTTCAAAAAAAAAATCTCGTGTACATACAAAGTCAGACCATAGTCTACATGTATATATAAAACAAAGCATAAAAGAAAATATGATTTAACACCCATATAAAAATACCCCAAAATAGTCTATAATATATATATATAGGGACAACAATATATACCATATTGTGTCCAATAGCTCCACGCCGTAAGCTCTTCTAAGCTTATTACACCAGGCCAACTCCTAACTCAGTGGGAAAACAAAACAAGGGGGTGAGCCATAGCCCAATAAGGGTTACAACAGAAAATCTAGTACCACGAGATTTATAATCCAAATACCGTAAGTAAGAGCAATAATAAGAACATTAAACTGAAATATATAATTCATAAAGAAATATAAAACATTCATTCTTAAACATTCGTAAGCTGCTATTCACTTAAAATTTCCGATAAAATTTACTTTACTATTCGTGTGGCGGGTGCCACCATCAAGGTAGTCGGATACCAGTCATTATTTCGAACGATCTTCCGGGTAGCCACCAAGGTGGTAGGATGCCAATTAAGACCCAACGATCCTAAAGTAGAGTCCTCTAGTTTCGGATCAAATTTATTTATCGTGAAGGAAACATCCAGAAGTTACGAAAAACCTCATAAATCCATAGCAAAAAGCTTACACAAAAGCAACATTGACAGCATTCACATGATTGATAAATAAGCTCTTACCCAAGACAACTACCCATCGTGAGAGCAAAAATCACTTACCAGAAGTACAATAATCATAATCCATATTCAATGAGAAAAATCTAGATTACTGAAAATAACAAGTAAATTAGACTACTAATTTAGTATGCAAAAACAAGGAGTAAACTCAGCAAGGCATTTATTGCAAGTTTCACAAACTATGGAATAAATCTCATATTTTCTGATGTTTGAAAATGTAACAAACTAACATACCCTTGGATGTTGAGAGGAACAAGAAGTGAAAACAGTTCAATAATACAGGTTCAACTTAAACAAGAAGGGAAAACATTTCAAAAATAGAGGTTCAACTTAAACCTTAGTTGTGGGAATCATTTCAGTAAAGAGGCTTGAAAAATTGTGTATTAGCTCAAGATAATAAAGAGAAAGAAATCCCATGAAATACTGACAAAAAGGTTGAAACAACAAGAGCATCACAAAAATGATAAAACGTAGAACTTAAAAATATTCATATAAAATTGCAGTTTCTCTAGTATACAATCAAAAATTTGTACAAGATTCATTAGGCTACGAAATTCGGCAAATTATGTCTCGTTAGAAAACTGAGAAGTCCCTATATCATATAAAAATTATAATAAAATACAGTGAGATTCATATCTATGTCGAAAAGACTCATTAAAACAGGACATAAGTCACGTTTTCAGAAAATTCCAGTTTCAGTAGTTTATAATCGAAAATTCATAGAAAACTCCTTAGACGATGGAATTTGGCAAATCTTTTCTTGTTGGAAAGATGAGGAAGTCCTCTCCAACAGAAAAATGATACATAAAATGATAAGGTTTATTGATGGGTCAAAACTCTTGTGAAAAGCAGGGCAGAAACACGTCTTCAGAAATTTTCAGTTATAACAGTCGTTACTCAAAATATGGTCTCATTAAAAACAAAAAAAATCCATACTTACTATAAAAATTATAGGCAAAATCAAAAAGGTTCAAAGTTGTGTCAAAAAGCTTCGCCAAAACAAGGAAGAAACATTCTCATGATTCTTTCTTTTTGTTGTTGAAATTTTCATAAAAAAATCCTTGAATTTCCAATTTTACTGAGCTTGAAGTTCAACCAATCAACATAGAAGAATAGGAAAAAGAATGATACGCCTAGAGGAAAACAAAGTTATCCCAAATTTAAAATGATTAGAAACCCTAGGTTGAAAACTAAACAAATAGAACTCATAAAATAGAAATCCATGATGTTTACTACAAACCCATTTCATCAACTTCAAATTTAAACAAGATTGGAAGAAAACCTCCAAAGCAACAACCTGATTTATTTGACAGAAACACCAAATTTAAATTTTACAAAATCAAACCATTAAAACAAGAGTTTAAAATGCATGCACACACACTCTTCGTTGGATCAAAAGAATATTGATCATTAAGAATAAAATTTACCAAAAAATATCAACAATTAGCTCAAAATAACCTTTGAAATGGAAATCAAAGTAAGAATCCCCTACCTTAATGGAATCCAACTTCTTAGCCAAAACCAGAGAGTGCGTTTGCTTGAAAACCAAAATCTTCCTCTTGCTCGAGATGGTCTTGAAAATCAATAGTAGAAATTATGCAGAAGAAAAAGAAAATATCGGACACAACAAAGAAAAAGATTTGTCTCTTATTAAGTTTGGCCTAAAGTGAAAAAAGACTAAAACGCCCTTAGTTGTTGCTCAACACGTGGCAAGCATGTTCACATCTTGTACCATCTATTAATTATGCATCTTAGTACTACTAAGGGTTAGCCTATTAGGTTAAAAGCATACATATTTGGTTTAGGGCACTCACCACAACTATAAACATCCGATACTAGGATTGCACGCACGCATACACCTTACAGTTTTAGCCAAATGGTTTAGGATCGGGCTCAAAGCCCAAGTGAAAATTTTACGGGTGTCACACGTACTGCATCTTCATATCCAGATGATGATACTGATTATGTAAGAATTTGACGTTGGAATGAAAATAAATTTACCTATGTGAACCTTGTTGACTTGATTGATAATGAAAGTTAGGTGAATTTCAGACCTCGCGGTTCAAAACATAAGCACATAATTTTGTCGACCACTTTCTCTGAAGCTGCTGATATCGTTGTTTGGTATGGATAAAGGAGGAAAAGACTAACATTTTTACGGTTGGCCAGGCTGTATTTATGAATAGTTATACTCTGAGTTACATTCTCTCACTGATTTGGGCAATTATTGCTCAGTGCAGAAGTATAATATTGACCATGCATCACGTTAAATGGGTTTTGACCAAGATATTCCTCATGTGCGTATTGAGGCGCCTTCTATCGAAGAGCTTAAGGAGAGTTTAGAATCTCGCAACGTCAAAGGAAAAAGTCTCTTCTTTCTGCGCTCTGGTAGAAACACAAAAGTGTTGTCCATGTACGTAAGATTCTGGAATACGGGGAGAAATCATTTCAAGGAGTTCGTATAAGGTCCTCCCTCAGCAGTATGTGGTGCTCCTTCCAAGGATGATGCAGTTCTTCGGCCAAATTTGAAGATGACTACTGAAGTTAAACGCAAACTGATCGCTGTCACAACGGAATAGGTGATAATCTTCTTTTAAATTATTTGATTTGAAAACTATATGAATATAATCATTAACTGCTAACTTATTTTATGTAGCCTGCACGTTTAGTACACCCTCGAGTGAACGTTTTCTCGGCTACTGATGTAATTTAGAAAGTGGTAAATAAAGGTTCGATTCTCGAACTTGTGAAGGTGATGATTTTAGAAAATAATGATTTAAACTAATTCTAGAAAATTCCAGGAGTAAGAAAAAGACTAAATAACCTAAAGATG